>CAVLGL010000046.1:11343790-11943790 GCA_963668995.1 Parnassius mnemosyne | reverse complement strand
TCTTTGGGGAAGGCCTATGTTCAGCTGTGGACTTATGAATGGCTGTAATGATGATGATGGTGATGATTATGACGCAATACGAGAAGGAAAAGAAGTAATTTATTGTTTCGCCTAAATATCTGACTGAGATTTCACGCTGGAGGTGTTCAGCAAGGGATTTAAAGTTGAACGACAGTCGCTTTTCTTTTTTTTTACGATCTTAATGCTAATGTAGATATGTTGTATGTGATATTTAATATATTGCATGGTGTAGCAAGTGTGATTTTGATCGAACATAAGCCTAATTTAAGCCAAATAAAAATACTATGTAAATTTCATGTGTATAATGCTGCAAGGTATAAGAAAAAATGGATTAAATACATTTTGAATAGTATAGGCAGGTATGTCTTATTTTTCTAGCTTCCGTTCATAGTGTCAGTGACTTACAATTATCTTATATAATTTTAAATAATAAAGTAGACCTGTGCTTTGCTACGGAGCAGGGTAGATATGACAAACGCTCAGTCCCGGCGAAAATGTTCCACAAGATCAGGCACGCCTTCTAGCCGTTTCTACAAAGTAATCTAGTCACGAGTTACACGCTTTATCATCAAATAATATCGGCACATTACTTGATGAGGAAAGCTTGCGCATCGTCGTGGGAATCCGACTAGGAATGGCGATTTGTTTACCCCATCAGTGCCTCTGTGATAGCAGCGTCGACAAGTATGGGTTCTACGGACTTTCATGTAAGAAAGGTGCTGGTAGGTTTTCACGGCACCGTTCTTTGAAGGACGTCATACGTAGGGCTCTTGTCTCTATAAATTTTCGCTCCGTTTTAGAGCCTTCTGGAATAATTAGAGACGATGGCAAGAGACTCGACGGTATGACATTGGTCCCTTGGGAGAGAGGTAAAGCCCTAGTGTGGGATGCTACTTGCGTAGACATTATGGCGGCCTCTTATCTCAGGGGTACTGTGTTTAGAGCCGGGCGGCAACAGAGGCAGCAGAACTGAGTAAGTGGCGCAAATATGAGGTTCGGAGAGATGACTACATATTTTTGCCATTTGCTGTAGAGACTATCGGTCCGTGGGGTGAAGTTCTTAAAGGAATTTTATCCAAGTCTAGTCGTTGCTGCTGGTGATAAGAGGGCTGGATCTTTTCTCCCTCAAAGGATAATTATAGCTATTCAGCGGGAAAACGTAGCCAGCTTTCCTGCCACGACTGTATGATAATTAAGTTACTAGTTTTAGTTTTTTTTTATTATAGTTTTTAATATTGTAAATAATAAAATATTGTATACTCAAACTGCTTTTTTAAATGAAAATTTTACTCGAAATTCTCGACATAAAACGCTGCTCGTTAATCTTTTGCATGTTTGAAAAATTATTTTAAACATACTTGTTAAATCGCTCCATACTTGAAAGCAGAAATATAATATAGGTATACTATATATTACTTTACTCTTTATTAAATTTGAGCGACAGTAACCTGATAATGTATGATTACAAATAAAATAATTGTGAGCGTAGATCCGACTAATGTTATGTACTTCTAGTTCAACTGTTTTATGCTTAACTACGCATACATTGACGTAGTTTTTGTAGAGTTACTTAAACGCCGCCGTTGGAAATTATTTGTCTTCGAGAATGCGATTCGGTACTTCAATCATGGATAAAAAGTTTTCGAGCTGCTTACCGTTGACTATATAGTATATATACTTTTTGGAGAAGTGAGAGTAAGAAACTTTCAGATCCTTAATCATCTTGGAGGGCGGATGACAGCTGCGGAGAGCCGAATAGATTGTTTTTTTTTTTGTAATAGTGTAAAAAGTTTAGTTCTTCTGTATTTCGGTTTTCGGTTTATGTGAGTGAGATAACCGGAGACTCTTTTCACTGGAAAGGAAGCATTCCATATTAGTTCCCTGGAGTGTCGTCACAAGTTTTAAACAATTTAGTTAAACATGTAGTTACAGGATAAAATAGTTTTTCATGTTTTAGTGTAATTTATATATTCATAATAGATAAAACATTCTATAACAATTTTGAAAACGTAATAATGATAAAACCAGCAAATAATTTACTAAAATTATTAATCAATATTAATTTTATCATTCTATGTCCATGTTTTCCCCACCCAGTATTTACTTAAAATTATACGTTATATTTAGAGTTTTTCCACTCTAAATTTAATAATAGTTAATTTAGAGAAGGTAAAAAAATATAAGACATTATATTTAAGTAAAACAGTTGTAAATTAATAAATAATCAAAAGGTATTATATATGTACTGTATTTTTACTCGTTGTTGAAAGCCCTTGGTAACCACGAAATATCGTCCGTGACGCAGGAAGGGGAAAAGATACAAACCCTTACGTGCGTGATCTATCTAATTAATAGTAATTATGTAGGTTATTAACATATCAAGTCCCACCAGTCCACAACGGTCTTCCCCGTAATAATTTTGTAGACCCCGCCAAAGAGTATAGTGATATTTAGAAGGGACCCCTCAGAACCAAAGAGTATTTAATTACTACGTTTTCTCAGAACAATTAATTTTTACATGCTATTTATAGGAATAATACAACTAAAATTCTAAATTTTAGTTGAATTAGTTTCGTTTTTATTAAATTTTATTAGAATTAGTTTCGTTAAAAAAGATGTATTGTATAAGATTCGTTACTAAATTACGCTTCTCTAAATTAAGAGAATGTACTTCAATTGACGAGTTTACGCCTTTACCGTCTCGTTCATATACTTAAGTCTATTTCCTTCGCCGCGTGAGTGCAAGAGGCAACTTCAATTTAAAAAAATTAAGAGGTGCAAAAGAAAGTTTGTTGATTAGTTTTTTATATAAAAGGTAACTAATTACACTGTTTTTAAAAGTTATTTGCTTATATTTCGTCTCGTAATAATTTTATATATTTCGTTCACGTATGAAATAAAGTAGTCAGAAGGAACTGAAAATGAAATATAAAGTGTAAGTTATCACTATAAATCATGTAATAAAACAAATTTTCATATTCCACAAAATTCGATGTGCGAAAATTACGCTTTATGTTACAATTTCGATACATCGTGAATATTATGGCAAAGTTGTTGTCGATAAAAAAGCGTTGGTTAAAGATAGCGTAATAAAGTATATACCTATTTTTGAATTTATATTTATTTACGCAAACATCGTTCACCTCAGCAACAATGCCCTTAATTTACATCGCACGGAGCACCCGCGTTCTGCCGAGATAAATTAAAAAAAAATGTTCCGCCTTTTTTGCTCCTATTATTACATTTATCTTTTACTATTACAGCAAAAACTTAATGTTACAGTCTATTTTATGTCCACTGCTAAACATAAGCCTTCCCCATATATTGCCTCATAGGGGGTGAAAGGGACAGTGCATCTAGCGCGCTCCCAATATAGATCCCTCATCTGAAAGGATCCAATCAAACTGGGATTAGTCTTGCATAGACGTTCTACCCAGAAACTCTTTATCACACCACGTTGGGTTCGGGCGGCAACGAGGTGGATGTGAACCTGTGGAGGAGTATCACAAGAGAGCGTCTGATGCCCCTTTCTCAAAAGAAAAAGTCAGACGACTAAGATTACGGGTCCTCTTGAAGTTGTCCCGGTCCAGCCGTCCGTTGAGTTGTGGACTGTAAACTTTGAATGGTGGAAGATCCTTTAGGAATGAAACAGCAATTATCTTAAAAATTTCGCCACAAGAGTGCAATTGGTTACTTTCACTATTTCCTATCACTTCCCTATGCGCTTTTCTTTCTTGATTAAATATGTACTGGTAGCTGGTCCCAAACTGTCCCGAATGAATTGCATAGATACCCGTTTAATGAGCTACCTCAAAACTATACTCGAAACATACTTATAGTTTTCCCATATCTTTATTTGTATAAAACACACAATCATAAAATTTATACATAATAATAGCACAAAAATGGTGTACACATATGTGGCACATATGTATATTACATTATAATCACATGAAAATATTTTAATTTATTCAACAAAATATGCCTATTTTACAACACATTTTCTAAGTAAGAAATCTTAAATATCTAACACATCAAGTTGAAACAACATTCTTTTTTAGAAAACTTAACTAACATGATACAATAGTTTAATTCAAAAATATGTAGGTAATTTAAATATAAATTATAAGCATAATTAAATGGTTTTTATTTCAATCATAAAAACTTTTTTTTAAACTGAAAACGAAAGCTAATGCTTTTGCCATAGCAAAAACAAAACGTTTTTAAATATTTTTATGTATTTTGTCTATGGCATTAGATAATGAAGGCTATTTTTTGTAATAAATAGCCTTCAGTATCAAAAAAACTGATAATAATGAAAAATTGAGGCGAATCTTTACGTGGTAATGACATCTTCGATCACAGCCAGTCCATGTGCAACGAATGGTTTGAAAGCGCGAGGATCTGACTTAATCCACGCCAACACTGTGCGTGAGTCCGTTCAGATTACTCGTTCGGATATCTCATATCTGCTCTCTTCTTTAACTGATGCAGCTATTCGGCTGCCCATAAAAGCTGTTCGTAATTCAAGCCTTGGAATGGAAATCGGCTTCAACGGTGGTACTCTTGCCTTAGCGGCGATCAGCGTGATTCGCCTCTCTCCTCGCTCGTTCGTGGTGACATAATACTTTTTTGCAGGAATTAAGTGAATGAAATATTTTTAGACGCGTCGCTAACAGGGGATATATTTGCCACAGCCGCATAGACGGCTCCATGGCATAGTGGCTTAGCAATGAGTTGATGCGCTGGGGGCTGCGGGATCGAATCCCGCACAGAACAGGTATTTGTATGGCCTGCAAATAATTGTTCCGGGTCTGCATGTTTGTCCTTGTACAATTTGTGTTTGTAAACTGCCTTCACAATATAGGAGAAAATCCTAGTGATTTTCAAATAAAAAAAAGAATAAACAATAAAAGCTGCCACGATGTAACAAGGTACGTGTACCGTGTACTAGAACGGTATACCGACTAGGCATGACGATCTCATATCGATTAATCGATTTCTTATACCAAAAAGGTCGATTTTTAAATCGATATTTAGATTTGAATAATACTTAATTTTATTAACAATATTAAAAGCTATGATAATAAAAAAAAACTAAAACTAGAAACTTAATTATCATATAGTCCTACTCCCCGCGGTATCGTGCCAAGAACTCTGGCTGCGTTTCCCCGCTGAATGGCTATATTTAGCCTTTGAGCGAGGAAAGAACCAGCCCTCTTATCACCAGCAGCAAAGACCAGCCGCGCATGGAGTTCCTTAAGGAACTTCACCGCACGTGGACCCCACGGACCGATAGTCTCTACAGCAAATGGCACAAATATGTAGTCATCTCTCAGAGACTCATATTTGCGCCACTTACTCGGTTCAGCTGCCTCTGATGCCGCCCCGGCTCTAAACGAGGTACCCCTGAGATGAGAGGCCGCCAGAGTGTCTACGCAAGTAGCAGATGGGAATTGATATTTCACTCTAGAAATTGAGATTCGATTTTTTCTGTTTTGATTAGGACCATAAAATTATTTACAATTAGCTGAGTGTACCCAAACACGTAAAAAAAAATTACAGTTGTTCATGTCATTATATGAAAACTTGCGAAATGACTGTGTGCTCAGTTTTTTCGCCTCTTCTTAAAGGATTAATGAATTAAAATATTTATGTTTGTTACCACTTTGTTGTATTTTGTTGGTAGTGTAAATACAAAGTAAATGAAAGAAGATCAATTTTAATCGATCTTTTAAATCTCGATTTATTTGAGAATCAGCACTCGTTTCAAATCCATTCGAAAATCGATCTTTATTAGAAAAACCGCCATCCCGACCGACTAATCGGCTTGGTTGGGTAAAATGCCTATATTTCAATAAAAAATTGACTATTGAAATAAAACTTAATACTGAGCTGTGTTAGCTCAGATGGTTAGTGTTCGCTGTAAATTTCACAGTACGCGAGCAACCCGGGTTCGACCCTCGCCGGCACCAATGAAATTGTTAATTGCAATTTTAAGCGCTGATTTACCAAGTGCTCGGTGATGAAGACTAGCGCTCATTTGATCTTCATACAAATAATTCAATATTTTAATTGTTGATATTGTTTTTATTTTAAGATAAAACAGTAAAATTTATTGGCAAAATGACTCTACGTTATTTTTACATTTATCTAAAAAAAATCCTTGTTTGACCATAGCTCTAACTAAGTTGGTCCAATAAAATGTCGGGACCTGAGTGGTTAAAACGTTGGCACGTAGTCAACATCAAAGGAGTGCAACTTCTGTACGTAGTACTATTATTTATTCTGTGGTCGCGCTAAATGGCGTGAGCTGGGAAAGCAATTATAAGCCTACAGGTCTGGGATAGCCTCAACTTAACAGTAATAGGTGTTTTTAAATATGAATTATTATCATTCATTTCATTATTTTCTTAAGCCCGTTTGGCTAGCACGCGGTAGTGCATTACCCAGATGAGAATGTTATGTAGTGAATCATAAGTTTTTAAAAATAAATAAATGTTAGCTACATCTTAATTTCAACTTTGTAATAAAATGGCATGGAAGCGATTGCCTGTTTTTTTTTTTAGAATGTAACAGAATGCAGTAAAAGTATTCAAGCGCTTGTTTTAGATTACAGAAAAATATAAATAAATGTTTTTATTTCGACGAAGCATTTGTAATTTCAACCGACCACTTGTTAACTAAATGTATAAAACTTCAGTTTTATAGTGAATAACTAAGCAAACAGCACGAATATACGGCTTGGCGTAATATCCGGAGGGTGCATTATTTGAACTCGACAGCAACTGCTCTTGCCGACACTTGAGGATAACGCGTTGCGTAATAGATTGGAATAGCTTTTGGGGGTGATTTTCAATTTTAGCGCAACACTATCCAGTCACGTACTGCAACATATAAACATGAAATTGAATATCGTTTATTTATAGCCACTTATATATTTTAGTCAGTTTAGTTTAGTTTAGTGACTCAGGAATGTTCCTGAGTAAGGCCTATGTTCAGCAGTGGACATTTGATAGACTGTAATGGTTATTAGGACAAATAAATTAATAATTAAAACATAACTTTAATGTGCTATAAATCGAAAATAATAAGTGGCCTTTTTGCGTTCTAATGTGTTGATAAGTGTTGCAGCTTTAACAAATATTGTGTAGTCGACAAAATTGGGGTTTGATGTCGAGGGATTGGTAAAAATCGCTACAACAATTAGGGAAGAGGAAAATATCGTGACGGCGGTTGATGGGAAGGATATTGGTTATAATTTAGAGCCAGTCGATAGTGATACATCTCTCGCGATAATACTGTAACTGCTAACCCCAATACTCTAACGGCAACGGGTAATGATATGACATAACGTATTCCAAGTTCAGTCGCATGCGTGTAAGCAAATCTCTTATCTCTTTGTGTTATAGTCGCTCGTATGCAAATCACGTGTTCGTTTCATGTTCAAAAATATTGATAGTGTCGAAAGGGCTTCGCATGCCCGGTCCACGCTACATGTTTTATAGAAAAGTGAATATGATATGAAAAAATATGGTATGTGGATGAAAGGAGTGCGGACGTTCGGTCCACAGTTCAAGTGACTAACAGGTTAAGAAGGGGGCCATGAACGCACTGCTCATGCTTTCAGTACCTATCCGATGACTAAATGACTATTGCAATTTGTGTGTTTTGTGCATGTTGTGAAATAGCATCATACCCATAATATGATCATAGATAATTTGACTACTACTACTAGACTATGACTAGACTAGATCATTTTCACATTTTATTTCTTAATATTTTGCTACTTTTACACAGTTAAAGTTCACTCTCACGGATGATAAATTTCAAACAGCACCATCTCTTAATTTTTTACTGTATTATTAACAGCTGTCTTTAGTGCTGTACACGTTTAAACTGAACGATGTATTTAATGACTATAGTCACCATGGACAGGTAAGGCAAGATTTTTTGCGGAGAGTACAGTCACCGTGGATGATTCAGTAGATATTAAGTTTCCGGCGCTGCGGAAGAGTAGCCTCTACGCCTTTGCGTAACAAATCGCGGGCATCCCTCCTAGCCTCCTCGTCTGATGCCTACGATATGTTAAAGCAGGCGGAGACTGCTCCCCCAACGCGCCTCCGGCTCTATAAAAACACTCTAGGGGTAGGACAGACTCGTACCAGGTGGGGTCGGAGTCAATCAATTCGGTTCTTTGACATAAGTTGAACATAACCAATTTTATTTGTTATTTGCCGTAATAGATCTGTTAAAAATAAAACAAATTTCAATAAGAGATCATTTATAATGGTATCTTTCTTGTGTTTCATAAATTGGGTTTATATTTACATTATAAATGCAAACATGAAAAAATATCGATATTTTAGAAATCGATTTTTTTGTGAATCGATACATCAGGTTATGATTAGAATCGATTTAAAAACCGATCTTTTTCGAAAAGAATCGACATCCCTACTAACGATGACAATGACAATTCAAAATAGCGTCAGTTTTAACGTAGGAATTGACATAAATATTGCAAAAATAATTGATAAATAATTTTCAATAATTTTTTCTCAAAAAGTACGCGTCTCCAAATGTCGAAACTTTGTGTGTGTGCTTATAATAACGTAACCTTTCTATAAACAAAAATATCAACCCCCAACTTGACGGACGTCAATGGGGATTGGCATAAATATTACAAAAATAATTAATTTTCAATAATTTGTTTCTCAAAAGCACGCATTTCCGCATATTGAAACGCTTTGCGTGTGTGCTTATAATAATGTAAACTTTCTAAAAAATATCAACCCCCAACTCGACGGACGTCAATGGAATGCTAAGCCTAAGACATAAACAAGTTAAAAACTACTGTTGCATACCTGTAAATATTTTTATTTATGCACTTTTATATTAAGTCAGGTTATAATTTATTTGATAGGTAACTCAATGCAATACTAGTATAGATTTTTCTAGCAATATACATCTATATCAAGTCTTATCAGATTATTGCGCTATTATATTATCATCAGAGCGAAATTAGAGCTAGACGAATCATGTTGAACTTTGTTTAAGTATTGTAATAATCGGAATTCATGCGCGAAGTGCTTGCTTATTGAAAATTAGACTTTAATTCACATTTTCATATCTTATTAAACACACACGACCACAAGTAAATAAAAAAATAATAATTTTCAGCAAAAACATTATTGACATTGGCTTATTTTAATTCCCGATGTTTCCGGTGCTCTACAGCATCAATGGCCATGCGGTACCCAGATTACCTTTACCTTCTAGATATATTTTTTAATTACAACTAACTTAGAACGAGCTTACCATATCTTGAAGTCTTGCAGTGGTATGCTTAGGTTTGGATCTAGTTCTAATAATTATTTACACTGACCGGCAAGGAAACTTGGTCAAGATTGAATTTTGCGACAGCTTGCTTCTAAATTCTTTTTCTTCAATTAATACTGTGATTTTTTATCAATGTCTATACACGTTGGTACCGCGTGTTTTCTTCTCTAACTCTGACAACTACCTGTATTCGGAATGGTATGCTCTTAATGATGTCTTAACATTGACTTACGGCGTGGTTTTCCAAGCGACCAATGCTGCATTTCAGAGCTAATCAAGAGTTTTTGGTGAGCTAGGAGAGGATTTAATCTTTATTTTAATCATGTTTCAGATATGCTCTATTGGATTACTAGCTAGCCACTCCAATTTTTGAGTACTGACCTCTAGCGCATTGCGTGAATGAATACCTACCTCCATTATTTACGCAATGCACAACGTGTGGTCGTCCATTGCCGTGCATTGAAAGAAACTCATCGTGTCCAATAAATCCCAAATAAGGCAAAACATGATCCCGTGGGAGCTTTTTAACGTATCGATCAGCAGTTTGTTGACGATAATCAACTCTGTACGAGAGTCGGAACTTTGGCCTCCTCACATCATTCTGGAGCCTTCGGAAAACTCACTGTTTTTGTAGTGGTAATGAGTCGAAATCGTCCTCCTCTTTTTTTCTATACTCATTTTCAACCTTATGATGCACATTATGAAATCCTACACTCGTACGTAAACATAACTTTAGCCCTGCACTGCTCGTGAGTCCAGTTGGCGTTTTCTCGGGCAAAACGAAGTCTTGCTACTTGGTGCTGTCTAAAAAGCTCTGGGGTGCGTCCATGTCTGAGGGCTTTTACTACGTGCTACGACTTGTGCAACCTGAGCGGATGTTGAGAGCTTTTTTAGTTTTATTGTACCTTTAAATATCGGACTAAACGCACAAAATCACAAAATTTCATTAACCGAACGGTACACTTCCAAATCTTAGGTTTAATTTAATTTAGTCACTCAAATGACCGATTCAACTAAAGCTTGAAACAAATGTCACACTGCACTCAAACATAGTCAACTACCCTCTTGCACTCATCGTAAGCATTTTTTGATGTAACTTCTGAACAAATATTTATTGTAAGTACTCACAACTTTGTTGTCGCAAGATAAGGGCTTGGACAAGTGTAAATATCAGTGAATGTATTTATGATCTCAAGTAGATAGCACCTAGCAATCTTCTCTAGTGAATTTAGAATGTATTTTAATTTTAAATGATCTCTCGGTCACAGACTGCCGACTTCCCGTAAAGTAGTTGCTTCACGTCAGCTGTATGTTCATTGTCAATAACAGATATTATTCAAAAAAAAAAAAAAGAAACGATCGGTAAAAAACGCGCGTAAATAAACGCATTGCATTGTACGGTAGACATTTAATTGAAGCCCAATCTTTTTAACTAAAAACAACACGTGTGCTATTATTGATAAAAGACGTTTCATTTGTAAGACTAACGAATTCGACCTTTGTAGCGAAAAATTATGTTTACGTTCATACTTTTAATTTCGATCTTCAAAATGTAGGCCATGTAAATTATATTTTGCATGGACCATCAAGTGATAACATATTTCGAGAAGTTTAAATTTCTATCGAATGCAAAACTATAACTCATTTAGAAATCCTCCAATATTTCTTTCGACATTTGTTAAATATTAAAAAATAATGAAAGCCCTTGAGGGTACTTTTTATATAAATCGAACAAAATGATTAATTTTATGGCTTAAAACATTTTACATTAAACTTTTGTACTAAACTAATGCAGAGCATTAAAATGTCATTAGAATGTCATTAAAATTATACGTTAACGTCGTAAATAAAACAGCAAATTTCATTACGACATTAATTAACATAAAAACAAAGGCACTATTCGAAGATTATATGTGGGTAATTACGGGGACTTTTTCCCGCTTATACCTTAGACCTTACACTTGTAGGAATGTTTTCAAAATATAGAGACTAGTCTTTATAAATATAGAGAAAGTTCTTTAGAATACAAAAGAATGACCTTTATTTAATGAAGTACTGCTATTATTGGTTCGTATAAAACCTCTGTCTCTGAAGAACCAGGAAGAAACCAAGCGGGATTTTTCTTTTTAAACTTATTATACACAATTATGAAATACACGGATCACATTGATGAAAACAGAGATAATCAACTATAAATTTTAAGTTTACACGAATGAATTATCCAATGTGAATATCAAGTATGAGCTCGTAGCGGAATAGAACCAATGTACCGTGCCACGGCAGGGCCAAGGCTCCCCTAACGGCGGCCACTCTGTCAATTTTATACAAACCACACGGGCTCCACTGCAAGTGGCACGCGGAGGTGTGCGGTGCACGTGCAGTTTACAAGAATTCTGGCTAACCACAGAGACGGGGTCGCACGTACAACAGGCACAGGCGCCGTCATATACTTGACTTATAACTATTACAAAGTATGATGATAGATATTGACATCATATTTCTACAAAAACAGTAATATGCTAATGTAATAACGGTGCAAGCAATCCATATCCAATGTTATTCTTAGGCTCGGCGCTGACAGACACGACATGGTACGGAAATTCATTATAGGTGTAATGTCGTGGTGATTTCAAAGTTGATTAGAGCTACTATCGTCGTAATATCGTACACGAATTCTTTGTATAATGTGACATAATATAAATTAGTATATTATGTTACATTATACAAAGTATTTTTATACGTGGTAGAGCCATGCTGCAGCTATATTATGGTTGTAGCACGAATGGGTCGGCTCAACCGGGGAAGGACCACGCTCTTACAGAATACCAGCGTAAAATAGCAGCTTAACGCTGCTGTGTTTCGTATGGTGAGTGTAGAGAGCTGGAGACACTTTTTACTGGAAATGAGGCATTCCATCTTAGTCCTCACTGGTGACAACGCATCTGCATTTTGATTCGTAATCGAAGATAGATGTAGATGTCTATGGGCCGCAGCAACCACTTACCATCAGGTGGACTGTATGCTCGTTTGTCACCCTTATCCTATAAAAAAAAAGTATTATTACTAGTTTATTAACCGCGTAGTGGCGATGTAAAATTATACAGTATCCCTTTCTCGTGAGTGAAGTAAGAGGCAACAGAGGAAAATAATAAAGACGATGGGCAGCAGCCATTTTCTGATGATAACATTTCAAAATAATAAAAAACTGTAGTTGACAACCGGCCTGCCAAGCATGGAAAATACGGGATGAGGCAATCTATACTAAATGTTCAGCTGTGACCTTTTATAAGCTGTAATGGATAAATGGAATGGTAATGGATACTTGTTTTAAGCTAGCAACGTAACAACTGTACCTACTGAAAATCGCCAGCTTTGTTTGAACTTAGCGCGAACGCAATGTGGAGACGAAATGCTACGGCATACCTAAGGACACCGGGGCATTGTTTTTGTCAGCAAAGAGTTTGTCACTTACATGTGGAAATGCCAAAAGATCCCTTGTCGATCCGTCCCGTCAATGCATTTACATAGAGGTGGTAAAGATGTCTTCGTATCGAATTATTCACTTTCCTAGAAAATATTGACACAGTGTTTAAAGCATCACCAGTGCTGTCGTCCGCATAGCAATGAATATTTGCAACATATCATTGATATGCAGGAGAAACAGCGTTACTAACATCACGCAATCTTGTGGAACACCAGCGTTAATGATCTTGTAATCGGAGCATGCACCGTCTTCTACGACCTTGATGCTCCGATCTGTAAGAAAGCTGGGGATCCAATCGCACAATTTCTTGGGAAGCCCATAGGAAGGGAGCTTCTAAAGAAGCGCTTTGTGCCAAATCCGATCGAAGGCCTTCGCTATGTTCAAACTAACGGCCAACCCCTCCCCCTTTAATTGTGCTGCATCTGCCCATCTATGAGTTTGGTAACCTAGAAAAGCACCAGCTGAGTGACTCCGACGGAAACCGTACTGGCGGTCACTAATCAGCTAGTGATTCTCATGGCACCCCATGAGCTGGCAGTTAATAATTGTTTCCATTATTTTGGAGAACAAGGAGGTGATAGCGATAGGCCTGTATTTGGATGGATCTAAGCGGTCGCTTTTGTAGGGATCAGGTACTCCAAAGCTGTCTTCCGTGAAGATCGCGACTACGCCTAGGGAGTAGGAGTACCGGAAAAGACACGTTAAAACCGATACTAACTCCGGAGCACATTTCTTCAGTACAATGAGAGGAATGCCATTAGACCAACTCGACATGTTGATGCCCAGGGCGAGGAGTGCTTTGCCCACCGAGCGCTTTGTAAGCGGCACATCCTCCATGGAGCACTCAAACCGCGTGTTCCACCCGTCATCGTGAGCCGAGTTGAATACAAAGTGAGAGCCTAGCAGATCGGCATTCTCCTACGTTAGTTTAGTGCTTACGAGTTCCCATTTATTCTAATTCCGTGGCCTTCGCGTCCATCAGTTCGTTGCACAGGTGTAGTTGGAGGTTTTAGGAGAAAACAAGCCGTGAGTTCTGGTGCGCCATCCCTGTGAAAGATGAGGTGTTAGAGTTGTCATCTCCCAAGTAGGGGCAGCTGGGGTTCGTATAGCCACGGATGTACGCGAAAGCATTCCTGTGGGCCTCCCAATATGCGGCGAAGGACTTTACTCCTGCGAGGCAGGTATGAAAAGGCATTTCTCCTGATAAAATAACATTTCTGGGTATTTATGATACAAAAATAAATACTCTATCTTTTTTATCAGTTTTTGACAGTATATTGTTGAACAAGGCTTTTTTGGTTATAGGTAAATATTTGTCTTAATCATCGCGCTTGCCAGGCGTCTCCTTTGCCACAGTACAAAACACTAGCGTAAAATATCAGCATAATGCTATTATGATTCTTATAGCGATAACCCAAAGCAACTGAAGGTCATTTGTACTGGTAACTATACTTCGTTTATACTAGATTCATACTAGATGTCATACTAGATATCACAATTAGCAGCGGTGCCTATGGCCATAGTTTCTATTCTCGTCATCGTCATCATCATTACAGCCCTTCAAGTGGACTTGCCACTGCTGAACATAGGCCTCACCCAAGGAATAACATAAAACACGATCTTGAGCCACCTGCATTACCGTGTAGTGGCTGTCCAAGTATAGCCACTACCCCCTATTCTCTTCTCGTGGGTGTTGTAATAGCCGATTGAGCGAAACCGACACAGAAGATTGGTAGCAGCATCTTTTTGTTAACAGCAAAAGTACAGTAAAAACTGCGGTTACCATTCCGCTTGCCAAGCGTGGCAAATATGGCAAACATGAGCAACGGCTATTCTCCATCGAGTGCAAAATTACAAAACCATCGAATGAAAAAAAGTGTTAATAAGACCTTGTCTCTAGTCTATTTTTGAGCTGTATAACATATTATTAAGCTTACTTACGCCAATTTTCAATCTCGTTTACAAACTTTTTCCTACTCTCATTAAACGGTTTCGTGCATCGCGTTCTATCCTTTTTTTCCTGAAATTATAAAGAAAAGTTTGGAATTTATTTTAACCTTTCTTTTCAATTAGTTTTGAAAGCATACTAAACTACAAGATTTGTCAGTCTTGTCTTGTCTTGTAAGTAAAATAAAGCAGTAAAAAGTAAACTGAATTGAAAATTTTTCAGGTGGCTTAGGATAAACCGGATGATTGAGGTCATTCCGGGAGGCGCCTTTGGTGTTTATACCTTTATTAACTAACTTTCAAAGTTTTACATGTACGTTTGTTTTGTTAACAATAATATATGTCAGGTAATAGAAGCACCAAAGGCGCCTCCCAGAACGACCGCAAACTCGAGCACTCGGTTGGTATCTCTCAACAACGGTGCTGTCGTCTGCATACCCATAGATGCCAGACAGAAGCAAGTCAGTAACATGTAGAAGTTTCCAGGATTTTGGCATTATTCCATTCCTAAATGCGAGACGGAACAAGCCTGTCAGCACAATAGACAACTTAGGTTCACAAGCTTTGAGAACTATGGCCGGTGTACTATCTGGTCAACGATAACCCTTTTAACATTTATAAATTTTGTACGTGGTACAGCCATGCTGCAGCTATATTAGTAGTATAGTTGTAGCACGAATGGGTCGGTTCAACCGAGGAAGGACCACGCTCTCACAGAATACTAGCGTAAAATAGCAGCTTAAAACTGCCGTGTTTCGTGTGGTGAGTGTAGATAACCGGAGACCCTTTTTACTGGAAAAGAGGCATTCCACCTTAGTCCTCACGGGTGACAACGCATCTGCATTTTGATTCGCAAACGAGGATAGATGCAGATGTCTATGGGCCACAGCAACCACTTACTATCAGGTGGACTGCGTGCTCGTTTGTCACCCTATCCAATAAAAAAAAATTGGTAGATTATCATTAACTTAAAAATTATCCTTTCATTATACTAAAAAAGTCTTTTCTTGTTTTTAGATTTTTTATACCTACGCATAATTATCTAAGTCATTGCTAAAGCGGCCTAGGTTTTTGATAGGTAATACCACATGACCTGCATTTTTGCTGTCCTACCAAGGTTGGACCTGCGCATCTGCATTTTGATTCGCAAACGAGGATAGATGCAGATGTCTATGGGCCACAGCAACCACTTACTATCAGGTGGACTGCGTGCTCGTTTGTCACCCTATCCAATAAAAAAATTGGTAGATTATCATTAACTTAAAAATTATCCTTTTATTATACTAAAAAAGTCTTTTCTTGTTTTTAGATTTTTTATACCTACGCATAATTATCTAAGTCATTGCTAAAGCGGCCTAGGTTTTTGATAGGTAATACCACATGACCTGCATTTTTGCTGTCCTACCAAGGTTGGTAAAAAATAGGGCGTCTAACGTCCCCAAATTGCAGGACTTCATTGACACTCGACAAATGTGAAAATGGTGTCAGCAACAATAAAGTTCATAGAAACCACATTATGTAAGTAGAGTTCGGCGAAGAAGCGGTGAAAAATCTTTGAAAAACGGTCTATGGAGATGAGTGTTAAGTGTTTAGGGTCATATAAGTAATTGCATACAAAGAAATATTTAAAACTAGCTGGTACCCGTCGCGTTGCTGCCGCAAAAGAAATGATTGTAGAAATATAGTTTTAAATTTGGAAGAAATTGAATGATATATAACTTTCAAATAAATTTGTCGATAAATATGTCTGTAAGTTACCAAAGTTTTACCGCAATCTGATGAACAGAATGGCAGCGCATGAAATACGAATAAACAAACATAAATTTTTATTATATTATATAGAATTGAATTATATAGTGTGAATGTACCTAAAGCGGATAAAATCACTGAATTTTATTCATGTTTCTAAAAGGAACTACACAATGGAAACATAATATGATATGTAAGTCACGTCAATGGAAGTTTTTTGAAGTCCTTTACTATAAAATTTTCTGACGTGGCTGTTTCCTTCTTTTGTTTCGCATCCCATATAAGACGTAACGTGGCAAGTTTTCAATGACTGCTGGGTAAAATATGCAATTGTATATTTATTTCTTTTTGATCCCTTTGTTTTTTAAATCTGTCGTTAGCATCTATTTACGAAGAAAACAGAAATTTAAGTACCATGAACGTTACTCCTATCTTCTTATTTTAATTTTTACTCCGTTTACTGCCCAGAGTTGTAAATTTTGCCTTAAAAAGGAAAATTCTTTATGTGAAAATAATTATCAGCCATGCAGATTTTGAAATTGTTTCGTGATTGTTAATTCATATGCCCTATTATTTAATAATAATGGATCTTTATTTTTATTTAATTATTGCTTTACCGAAATTTATTAAGCCTTATTGCCCTCCAAATTACCTTCGCTAAAGAGACTGAATTAACTGAGATCAATATAATTAAAGTGACGTAAAAACCAGTATACTCTTTATATATAAAAATTACGTGTCACATTGTTTGTCCGCGATGAACTCCTAAACTACAGAACTGATTTCAATGAAATTTCGCACACTGTGTGCAGTTTGGTCCAACTTAAGAGATAGGATACTTTTTATCCCGATATATGACCTTCAATATTTTTTATTGCTAATTATAGGATTTTTTTATAGGAACGGTCGTCGGAAAGGGCAGAACAACGTTTTACTGGCCAGCTAGTATACGATATATTATTAGGGTATAATATTGTCTTGCTTGGTAAGTTGTCGAACGTCAACGTCGTGTTTTGTTTATAAAATATTATATAATGCTTGACCTGTACATACTTATATAGTATATAAAATTAAAGTATCTATCTTTAATATTAAAATCGTATGTTTCTATTAACCTCAGGGTGTTATTTCAATGCTATTGAAATATAAATAACCATATTTACATTTTTTGTTTGTGTATCCCAGTTAACTTCGGAATCGCTGAACCGATTGTCACGAAACTTTACAAATAGATATTGTTTATGCCCAAATTTGGTTATGTTTGAACGCCACCCAATTGCGTTCGAGCTGGCGCAACACCCGATAGTATGTAGGTGAGATAAGCGCCGAGGTGGGGCAGCCGTGTGCGGCTTGCAGTGGCTCGACGCGTGGGCGATGATGGGGAGTTGCCCAATGGCCGCGAAGCGGGGAACCCGCGTAGCTGGTTTATCGCGGCCGAAGTTCACGCGACCGTTGTCGGGTCCAGATAGTTAGATTAAGGGCGTGTTACTTCCTTACGTGGATATGTGAATTTTGCAATATTTAACTTGTTCGGGGACGCGGCATTGTGCACGCGCGCGTTGAGTAGATATACGGCCTAGGATTCAAACTGCGCATTCCTTGTTCGAAAGCTTCTCCCGATTGATCGTCAGGAAATCATTATATTTGTGCCGTCGCGTTAAGTGCCCTTTTAATGTGTGTGTTGGCTTGTTAGTTTACGTGTCAACGAGGCGTATTTTGAATCTTTTAGCGACGTGGTGTTTTGGTGTCGAATGAAGGAACTTAGTTGTGTTTAACGCTGAATCGTATGGCTCATTAAGAGATCGCTTTAATTCCCTATTTATAATTTTGTGATAAGTGAATCCGGGACATTGTATATCGAATAGGAACCACTGTCCTTACTGTGTCGGGTATCACGTGTTCGATTCTACGATGAATGTGGAATTAGGCGAGTTTAAGTTAGTTAAATGTACAATGAAGCTAATAGACTGAAATAGTGACAAGGAAGAAAGAAATGGTACAGCGGTGGAGCCTGCTGGAGCGATGCAGCGTTTTGGGGCAGCCTGGAACTTGGCCGCTGATGTTCGCCTAAGGAGGTCAAGGTCTCACACATTTACACGTCACTGAACACTACTTGCCATTCACCTTACACCCACTCACGGCCTGACCGAGCCTTGGTGCGAAGTTAGCTTCTGATACTGGTACGTAATATGTGTTTCTAGTACTCTCCCATATAGCTTAGTGTTATAGGAAATTCTTCCATGTGGCCATTTTGGGCCCGACCTGCGGCTGCTCGTGGAATCTTCTGTTCATGGGCCCCGGAAGATTCGACCCTTGCTAAAGCAGCTGTAGGCCGTAACAGATATAGAACAATGCCATAAGGGATCTAAGCAATATTTTAACCGAAAAAAAATTTTTTCATGAAAATATTAAAACCTGATAACATAAATGGTCTTTGATTATTTTAAATATACCTATCTCTACATTAATAAATCCCACCATGGCAAAGCCGAGGCGGATTGCTTGTTTTTAATAAAACCATTTCACAATAATTCGTGCGTTGTCCATTGATTTATTACTAGAGACTTGTCTTCCGAAAGTTTTAATTTATTTGAAGTATCAAAGTAACTCCGTCAATTTATACAAAGTAGAGAACAGTTATTTACGTTACGGTATAAAGATTTTTGGCGATTACTTAAAAATAACCGTATATCTTTTAGCCTAAGGCTATTTGACCAAATTCACTATAACATCATAACAAAATACGCGAAAAAACAATGTTTGTATTTCATATCTGGATACTTAATGTAACTCACGCTAAACTTTTCCTTTAAAAATAATTTTACTAGCAATGTAAGTGACTACAAAACTGTCATTTGTACTTTCACTATTAAAATAGGTCCATAAATCTTGATACCGTAATAAATAACCACGCAAACGCTACATAATGTTTGTGCTAATATTCTCGGGACTAACAAAAAGGCGATATGGTAATACGGATAACTTATTGTCTTTGTCACGGATCTAAATCTCTAAATATAGAATCTCTATAGAGTTTGCCCACTTAAAACGAGTACATTGAATATTTCTACGTAATTAACTATAGTTATATTGATTTATTATGTGGTAGTGTCGTAAGAAATTAGGATAAAGAGACATGTTTGAAAAGTTTTGTAAAATATACATCCAGTCACAAAAATTAAATCAACTATATATTTTATGCTGAGGAATTCACGTAAAGGACAGTAAACTTAAAACTTAAAATAGGTGATATGATTAATGTGATTTTTTCTGTACATCTTATGTACATGTAGTGTTTATCCATCTTCTTCATGGGCCCGTAAGAGTCCAATGCTCGACACAGATTTCTCCCGTTGAAGGGAGAATTTACCTTAATGTCACGTTTGGCTGACGCATTTAGGATTACATATAAGATGTACCTCAACTTTGATACTGCTGCCCGTAGCCGGTTTGGGTATAATTTAGGTCTGGTGCATACGAAGTGATTTAGAACTGATATAGATTACTGTTAATGTCACGTTTGGATGACACATTTAGGATTACATATAAGATATCCCTCACCTTTGATATTGCTGCCCGTAGCCGGTCTGGTTATAATTTAGGTCTGGTGCATACGAAGTGATTTAGAACTGATATAGATTACTGTATAGTAATCTATACTACTATCCGAAACCATAAGATTTTTTTCACCTTTACCACAATTGTCCATACGACACCCTGTATTTTATCATTACTACACAGCAAAGGTGATGCTTACCGTTACAGCCTATTAAAATCCACTGTTGAACATTTTTTTTATAGAAGAGAGGGAAAACAAGCATGCGGCTTACCTGATGGTAAGTGACTACCGCCGCCCATGAACAACTGCAACACCAGGGGAATTTCAGATGCATTGCCGGCCTTTTAGAAAGGTGTAAGCTCTTTTTTTGAAGATTCCTAGGTCGTATCGGTCCGGAAAAATCGCTGGTGGTAATCGATTTCACAAGGAAAACTTCTTCAAAATCGCACAGTGGTTGACCGCCAATCATCCAGATGGTATGGAAGGTATCGCGAGTTTTGTCTCGATGTGCGATGGTGAAATTGAGCGGCAGGAATTAGTCCGAACAATTCCTCAGAGCACGACCTGTGATAGCCTCACAGGGGAATATTTACAATTGCTAAAATTGCTGCTATTATTTACTACTGCTTGGCAAGCGGGTAAGCAACCGCAGACGACTAGTAGTTTAAGCATTAAACGGACGGTCGGTGTTGTTACGCGTTCCGTAAACTAAGCGTTTTAAAATTATATTCTTAACTTTTTCTCATTCAGTGTATCAACATTTAAATGGTAATATGATAAATACCATATAGTGTTATATTACATAACTTTTAATGGGTATAAATATACTAAGACGCAGACGTTACTATTAGTCGTTATTAGGAAGACGCTGCTGCCAATCTCCTGATTTGTTTCCCTCTGTCGCCTCTTACGACACTCACTGGCATGGTGGATATTTTTACACCGCCAATACCTTGGTAAGTGTAGAAAGTGATGCTGATAGTAAATGAAATGATTAAAAACAAAATTGAGAGTTAAAAGTTTTATGTTATCAGTATTACAGAAGGCAACAAAAGAAAAAACATATTTCATATCAGAAAAAGGTAAGATCTTGACAATATTTAATATTAGAATTTTATAGCTGTTAAATTAGTGTTTCATTTGGTTATTATCACTTAAATGACCTTTATATTATGATATTTTTCTCATCTAAGTGACTTTTCATCTCTTTCATTTTAAATAATTATCTCTGTAATAATTATTTTTTTGGAAACGGCTCTCGCGTTTGAATGAAACTTTGTATTATGTTAATGTTTCAATTCCCAATTTAAATTAAATTTGACAAAAAATTACTTTGCGTCCATCCGCTAGATAAAACAAAATGATGTATCTTACCTAGTTTGAAGAGCACCTCCCGCCCTCCCTCAATTGCGTGCACTATCCCCGTCACCACTAATCCCAGCACCACTACTCCCAACACCACTACACTAGGAAAGACACACCACTGACGACAATACGACACGTGTTTCGCCTCTACACGAGGCATCCTCAGGTGATATAGACTCTACGGTGGCTAACCGCTAAGTGAGCGGTGAGCCAAAACAACTGCCTTTTATACAGACCGCTGATGCAACCGCTCCCTGCTTAAGGAGCGAGCGACTGCGTCATACGATAAAACATGCGACCAATCACCGCCAGACTTACGCAGCCGTTTGTAAAATTAAAAACAAACCACCGCGCAACGCCCGCCTATCCTCCAACCACGCAACCAATTGCCGATCACAAACAAACGATCATATTGCGAGGCTGTCTGCTATTAGAGAGCAGGCTTAAAGATATTTAGCAGAGGTGAATTAGAAACATTTGTTTGTTCATTCAGTAGTGCAACGTTACTGTTATTACTTTTTAATATCTCTAACTGTTCCAGCACACACAGTCGCAGCCCTTTATTACACGTATGTAAGACTTTAAAGGAGTGGTCGTTGGCTTGGTTGTGTCCAGTGTCCAAAAGATGTTTAGCAAAATGGGATTTATCGGAATTTCAATTCCTGTACGCGGCTAAATGCTCTTTATAACGTGTTTCGAAGTTGCGACCAGTCTGACCCACATAAACGGCGTGGCATTCGTCACAAACAAGTTTGTAAATACCTGACTTTTGACGAATATCCAACTTGTCTTTATTATTACAGATATATCTAAGAGAATTGTTTGTTTTGAACGCCACATAAACGCCGTTATGTCGAAGAGTATTAGCAACTTTTTCAGATATGAGGCCTAAGGAGGTCAAACTGCTGATATTCGTCAAAAGTCAGGTATTTACACTTGACTTTTGACGAATATCCAACTTATCTTTATTATCTATACTAATATAATAAAGCGGAAGAGTTTTTTGTTTTTTTGTATGTTTAAACGCGTTAATCTCTGGAACTACCAGTCCGATTTGAAAAATTCTCTTTGCATATTATAGCCAAATTCATGTGGAATAGTATAGGCTATCTAGCATTAAGCTACATCACTCAGCTAGCCTTAAATATGGATATTTGTTAAGCAAGTCAGAAGAAAAAGCACTCCCGAAATGATTTATCCGCGTACACTGGTGTTATCATTAGGAATACCTAAATACAATGTTCTAGAAAAATATAGATCTTTACTCCGTCAAAAAAAAAGTCCGCGATACCATATGTCTATTCCTCATACATGAGCCATAATTAGGTATTTTGTGACAAAAAAAATATTGAAAATTTAAAAATGATATATGAGCGTTATTATTACGCATGACCTATTTATCCTTAAGAACGAAAGTTACTTCATCATCAAGACAATTTTATGAAGATAAACTTTGTTCCTTATACCATGTTATTTGGACGCATAGTTTAAGAAATAATGTAAAATTAAAATAATTCAATACTTGGCTGGGCGCGCGAACTAAACGACGCTAAACCGTAGCCGCGCGGTGAGAATTGCGAGAAGCCAGTATAGAAAGCTTCTAAGAGCGAGGTTAGTTTAATCATTATAGCAAAAATAAATTAAAAATTAATTGAGTACTTTTATGACAATGATTATTTACATCTTTATTTCTGAACTCTTTCATTTCACGTTGCTATGGTATTTTGAAAATTTAATTGATTAATAAGTATAAGAGTTTGATAGCTCAAGAATCATTTCATGACTACACACTTTTCAAGTATCGTGTACGGTTTTCTTTAAAACTGGAAACGCTTCGGGACACTTTCTGGGACGTGGGGTGGGGGGGGGGGGGGGAGGACACTCAGTCGGGAGGGAGGGAGTGGATAAAACTTAACTTCGCTCTACATCATACATAATATACCGACAGATAAAAGTAATCCATTAATTATACCAATTTTTCCATCCATTGCTATCAAATAAAATATTTAATTGCAATTATAAAATGCTTGAACTAGATCATGTCGCGCACCACCGACACTTGATGACGCGGGTGAAACCGAGGGGCACAGCTAGTTACAGATATTTCTAAGAGATTAGTTTGATTTGAACGCCACATAAACGTCGTTTTGTCGAAGAGTCTTAGCTACTTTTTCAGATATGGGGCCTAAGTAGGTCAAACTGCTCTAATATCGATGAACACTTTGAGGTTGAACTGCGTACAAAGAGTTGCGAATAACATGCTTTTGTTTCCTTTTAATTCAATTGTTAATGAGATTTTTTGAAAAACCGTTAGAGACCGCTATTTGATAAATTATATTAAGTTCTTTTAAATATTTTTCTTTACTTAATGGGACAGTGAACAAACGGTTAATGTAACAATAAAAAGCGGCTACTTTATGTTGCTACGGATGACACGATGGCGCGGAGATGACCGTGTCGGTATGAGTTGGCTTTCGATAAATTTGGATAGCACGTGATGATCTAGCGGATGTACGCAAAGTAATTTTTGTCAAATTTAATATAATGGACTTCCGCAAAGTAACGCCTGATTCTATTAATTCCCAATTTATCTAGGCGAGGATGTACTTAGACATTGTTTTCATACCAACTGCAGCTCGGAGTCCAAGGTACTTAATATTAAACGTCAATTTAATACCTACTAATATTACAAACAGGAAACGTTTTTTTCACCTTCTTTCGCACGAGACGGAGCAACGGATTGATTTTCATAATATTCGAACGGGAAAGAAATTACAGACAGAAAATTCTGACAGTTCCCATATTCGCCAGTCTAACAACATCCACGAGTTCAAATCATAAGTTCATGTTCTTCTCACGTTGATACAGTATAACCACATGACGAAATGAAACAGGCACAAAAAACAATCTTCTTCTGGGTAGTAAAAAAAAATATAAAAGAAATAAAAAATAAAAAAGTTACAGCCTACATACTATGTTCCACTCCTGGGCACAGGCTTTCTCTCATTTCTGAGAGAATTTTAGGGCAAGGTAGTGTTTACTGCGCTACCCCAATGCTTGTTGGCGAATTTAATATGTCTTCGAATTATTATTTTTTATTTGTCAGATATGCAAGTTAACTCATGATGTTTTGTATTACCACCGAACACGTGGTACATCAGGACTTAAAATTGTAATAAATGTAGGCAACTGGAGACCCTCATACTAGAAACGAGACATTCCATTTTAGTCTTCAGGGGTGACAACACATTTTGAATTTTGAAATTAATCGATCATACATGTAGGTATCTATTATCCACAGAAGCCACTTACCATTAGTTGGACCGTGGGCTTGTTTGTCACCTTTCTTCTATAAAAAATGTAATGACCTCCCATTTAATAGCAACAACTAAAATCTTTCTCTAATCTTTTCTTTCAAGCACTCTTTGGTGTGTTTGTTAGTTTCCTTGAGACAGAGTCTATTAAGATACAATCAATAAAGGACGAACGATAAATCCATTATCTTAACGACCGGAAGTCTCACTAAATGTGTCTTTCCATAGCAAACAAAGCAGTCGTTACGGTGGCAATAATTTAGTTACTACTATTGATTAAAGCCGTTATCGTAAATTTCACAAAAATATTGCCTTGTTTGTTACTTATATACAGCTCAATAAAAAAAATGTATGAAGCACTAGAGTACAAGCATTGGTAGCTCAGGAGCTAAGCGCTTGTCGTATATTTCACAGTAAACGAGAACCCTGGGTGCAATCCCTTCTAGTACCAATGAAATTGATAATAGCAATTTTAAGTGTTGATTTACTAGGTGCTCGGGAGTAAAAAATAATCTCCTTAAACTGAAAATAATGTGATTGTTCAAAAATTTTGTTTTATAATTTAAACATTGCTTACCTTAAATCATTGTTAGAGCCTAAACTCCCTTAAACAGGTTAGTAAATATTACAATTGCGGTGTTTTAATGTATTTTCGCACAAAATATTCAATCTAAGCAAATGGCGTTTGCTTAAGTCGGCTGGTTACTTCACTCAGTGCGACACTTATGTACTACAATTTTTTTATTCCTTAAACGAATATAAATACCAATATGACACTTTTAGAGTAATATACTACTTTAACTTTGATTAAGTGCATTAACTTCTGAAATATTATATTTTTCCGCCTTTCTACAAGTGAAATTATTGAAATTTCAAACATGATTTCATATTAAATAGGAAAAGTCAAATTTCCATTTCAATCACTATGTTTAATATTTTACCATGTAGTGGCGATGTAATAATATCGACTACCCTACATCATACCGTGAGGGTCGTAAG
This sequence comes from Parnassius mnemosyne, assembly GCA_963668995.1. Lineage (NCBI taxonomy): Eukaryota > Metazoa > Arthropoda > Insecta > Lepidoptera > Papilionidae > Parnassius > Parnassius mnemosyne. Next base: position 11,918,013 of record CAVLGL010000046.1, on the reverse strand, counting down.
TGGCGATAGAGGGACACAAATCAGGAAGTAGGCAGCAGCGTCTTCCTAATAACGACTAAAAATAAAAAATAAACTGCGGTTGCCAACACGCTTGCCAAGAATGGCAACTATGGAAAATATCCACCGTATGAGGGTGGAGGTGACCCAGGACCGTGCAGTGGACTTATGGTGGTCTATAATGATGATAACGATGATAAATCTATCAATTACAAAATAAACCTTAACACACCAGGATTAGGTTCATTACGAGTATAATGACTATACAATAGTTGTGACCGGTGCATGCCATTTTTTGTGATTATTCAATATGGACATTTGCAAATAACCATATTATTTTATTAAAATATCTGCGCTTGATGGCATTGGAAACTCGTGTACGCCCAATTGTGAAAAAAATTTTTTTTTATAGGCTAGGGTAACAAACGAGCACACAGTCCACCTGGTGGTAAGTGGTTGCTGTGGCCCATAGACATCTACATCTATCCTCGCTTGCAAATCAAAATGCAGATGCGTCGTCATCCGTGAGGACTAAGATGGAATGCCTCTTTTCCGGTAAAAAGGGTCTCCGGTTCTCTACACTCACAATACGAAACACAGCAGTTTTAAGCTGCTATTTTACGCTGGTATTCTGTGAGAACGTGGTCTTTCCCCGGTTGAGCAGACCCATTCGTGCTACAACCATACTACTAATATAGCTGCAGCATGGCTCTACCAAAGAAAGGTCATTGTCACAAAAGGTTCGATCTTATTGAACGTAAGGCTTGTTGCTAACTTCTTTAATATATTCTTATATTCTTTAATATATTTAATATTTTCTTTCCATGCGCGTAGTGTGGCCATCTCTTAGAAAAATTATTTGACGCTAAAGGGCAGAACACAAATGTAGTATTTGAAATAAATTTGTTCTGTTACACCGGCTGCTTTTCAAGTGCAGCGCGCGTAAATTCAGGTAAAATATTTCATTCGGTTTAATTTAAACAACTTTAAGCGCATAGACCACATGTACCTAATTTGAAAGAAGTCGGTGTGTCCTTTATTCAGAAAAACATTCAGACGGATACTATACCAAGTATCTGTGTGTGTATTAAGTGTAAATTAGATGGTGTTTTACTTCACATATTTTTTAAGTTTTATAGATTACGATCTAAATATTTGGTATTTGATTTTTGACTATGTGACAGTTTTTGATATTTGATTTTCTATTTCTTAAAAGGAAAACACGATAACATGTAATTTATTGATAAAAAAGTTTGTAAAGTAGGCTCTTATTAGTCACATATCTCCGTGCCACCCAATATTTTTACGAATAAGTTCATGGAATTATTTTTAAAGCTTACCACAGACCTTAGCTACGCCGTCAAAATTGCGATTCTATTTCAAGGTTAAATTTCTTAATCCAGACAAAAGTAGACCCATAATTTAGTAAAATATACGTGGTAGAGCCATGCTGCAGCTATATTAGTAGTATAATTGTAGCCCGAATGGGTCGGCTCGAGCATCCGGGTGTATGTAGAGAACCGGAGACCCTTTTTACTGGAAAAGGGGCATTCCATCTTTATTGCTCACGGGTGAACAACGTATCTGCATTTTGATACTTTATTGAGTATATATGTAGATATCTATGGGTACACAGCAACCATTCACCATCAGGTGAACTGTGTGCTCGTTTGTCACCTTATCCTATAAAAATATGAAAATAAAATAATATTCACAGAATAAAATAAAATAAGTCGTTATAATATACATATATATATTAAGATGTAACATGTTATTTTACATACCTTAATATTATATTACAAGTGTAATAACAACATGCTTTTCAAATTAATACTTTTACAAAACAGAGATAATCGAGATGGAGTTGATATAGGAGTAGTTGTATGTTATGTGACGATTACGGATTCTTCAGATCGCTGCATACAGGATGAAATCAGCACGTGCACGGGACGGAGACGGAACGTAGTTGTATGTCAACACGGACGGGAATTTAATTGTAATAGTGTTGTGAAAGATGGATTTTTCATTTGAAGAATTGGCATTAATTGAAATTGCTTTAGATGATGAGGAAGATACAACCATCAAGAGTTAAAGGAGATTTGTTTAACATCCTACGTGACAAAAAAGAGAACAAGAAGGTGAATACCACACTCTCTTCAAATAACTTTTGGATGACGAGGCTCAATTTTATATGTATTTTCGTATGACAAAAGAATGTTTTGCTTTACTGGAAAACAAACTAAGCCCTCACTTTTATGAAAGAACCATCACACCCCGTGAATGATTGGCTGTATGTTTAAGATAATATAATAAATATATAATAAATAATATACACTTTTTTTACATAAAATTTATTTTAAACATTTGGCATATTAATTCTTTGTACTATCACACTCCCTGGGCTTATACTGCGAGAAATAAGATTGTATTTTTTCTGTTGTTATTGGCTGTTTAGAAGACGGCGAAGAAGATGATAAAATAACCGGCATTGATGAAGATAAACGCGAAGGAGAAGACATTATAATAGGTGCAGATGGAGACGATTAAATTAAATCTTCAGTCAATTGTTGAAGATCCAAATCGTGAATGACTTTAAAAATTTGCCCTCTAGCTAAATGCTAATAATAAGGAGAAAACGGCTCCGTGGCGCAGTGGCTTAGCAATGAGTTGCTGCGCTGGGGGCCGCGGGTTCGAATCCCGCACGGAACAAGTATTTGTATGGCCTATAAATGATTGTTCCGGGTCTGGATGTTTGTCCTTGTGAAATTTGTATTTGTAAACTGCCTCCACGATACAGGAGAAAATCCTAGTGTGGGGGTAACGTTTTTAAAGAGAATTGAATTGAATTGATTTCAATGTTGGTGCTAGTCCCTTCACATATGCGTCCATAGGATTTTCCTCTTCTTCTCTTTCTTTAATTTTGTTTTTATTATTCATAAGAACATACTTCATTAAAGTACTTGATTCAGATTCAGAATCGGGGCCAGACATCTTTTTTTTTCAAACGCTAAGTCGTCTGAGTCGCTGATAATGGCTGGTCTGGTGGAGACTCAGCTTGTTCGCTTATAGCCGAAGATATGACATTGCTGATGACGTAGGGAATTGACCAACTACAACATCATCGTGGTCCTGCAAATTTAACTGATGATTTATGTCAATTGAATCGTTGCTCATAACCTGTATCTTATATGATGGAGAAGGTCGTCAACACCCATGAGAAATTGAAGTTGTTCAGAAAATTTATACAGTTTGATCTTCTTTGGAGCTTGGCCAGTAACAGTTTTTGCATGCCTTAAGTGCAAAGCGCGTAAGTATGTTCTACTAGCGCTCAAAAATCAAGATTCCAACTCGTCATAACTTCGCATGAAATCGTATCTAGCAATCATATTATAAATATAAATGATATAAAAAGTACATTGTTAGAAAGATAAATTATTGTTAAACTTATTAATATTTATTTTAAAATCGATTAGTTGCTATTTTTACATAAAAAATAGGTTTAGTGGCTTACAGTGTTGATTTATCAACTCCGCATGGCTTCCTTAACACGATAGTTTTTGAAAATATCAATTGTTCTGGTCAATCTATTTTTAAAACTCTTAATCTATCATGTGGGAAGCGATTGAATGTAAATGGCAGTTTTATTTTATTTTGTTTAGTTATAATTAATTTTTTCGGCTGCAAAATGGTGAAATTTTCGGTGTTTTAGCAGCCTTGTATGAATTTATTTTTTAATAAATAGAGACTGCCTCACTCACACAGTTCGGCGTCAATCGCCGTCGTAAGTAGATATTGAATTGGTTGTTTGCAGCGGCTCAAAAAGATCGCTGTACAAATACAAAATATTCCATTAACCAAATTTCATACATACTTGATTATTTTAATAATCAGAGATGTTTATTGCAATATTTTAAAAGCACAGAATAAATAATAGTTTACTACTAGTACTTAAAGTAAGTAGGATGTAATGTTTATCATATGAACATTATGAGCCGTGCACTTTTGGATTTCCTTTTTTTTAAATTGTAGTTTGACATAAAATTATCGGAAAATTGGAAGTATAATAAGGTTATGAGTAAAGAGTGTGTTTTAAACTACTTTAAAACATTCCTTATAATCATGTTATACGTAATTTTTTTAATCTGCTTAGGGCATGCACAATTGGATTTACCAATAGATTACGTTAATTTGACTTTATATAGGGTAAACATCGTCACCGACGATATTTTTCTCATCCCGTTCATGCTATGTCCCCATCCCGTCCGTGCATCCGTAAAATGTACTTGAAAATGCTTATGCATTTTCTATGAAACGATATTTTCAGAATTTCACGTTCAGCTCCATCTGGAATAAAAGATGTTATATGTATTAATGTGATACGTAATAATTTAACCTTTAGTTTGAGACAGCTTCAAGATAAGTTGGTGTTTAAAGTTAAACTTAGAAAACCTTTACCTACTGTCACTAATGTTACAAGATAGTTGCAATGTTGAATGAGACGCATCGACTAAATATGTTTAGTAAAATGGCTAGGCTGTTAACTGAAAGGCTGATTAAGCTACTTGGCTGCGGCATATACATATGAAATGAGATGTTAATACCCACATCTGCGACGGAGAGTAGTATCAAAAGAACGATCGTCTAGTAACGCCACGCTAAACTATCTAGCGTGGTGATAAACCTCTAATCTTCCATACAACGGGTGAAGTGTCCAACAAGAGCTCAGCTTATGAACTGATGATGGAGAAGAAGGAACTTTACTTGTTATATAAATTATGCTGTCCAGATTTCAGATTCACTTTGTTGATATTATCTGTAGATTCACCGAGTTAATATCGAAATGTTTCATAAAATGACAATTAACTTCAGCAGAGCCAGAAAATGTAATTAAAGTTTTAACACCTTAACTAGCTCAAGGTTATTGACTTTCACGATTTAATTACTCTCACCATCTGTGCTTTTCGTTAAATAACTTATTTCTTTTCAAAGATTTTTGGAATTTATATAATTATATTTGTTGAAAAATAACATTACTAAAAATGTTAGTTAGTGTAATTACCTGTATTTGGAATTAAAAATGGCATCATTAGTCAAAAAAACATGTAGACTATTTAAAGTTGTAAAATTTTAAGTACATAAGTGATAGCAGTGATGGCTTACGTTGCCAAGGAATATCCTTTCAAACCTGGCCGAATAAGAAAGCTCAAAGACACTAGGTTAGTAATGACCAGTACGAAGTCATAATGGTTTCTCTGTGTGATAAAAAACGTAACGAGAAAATGTGCCATAAATGTGTTTTAGATTATCTCAAATGCGTTCTTTAGTTTAAGGGCAAGCACGAATTGGTCGCCTTGAAGGGGAATGGAAGCGCTTGCACATAATACCACCCTAAAATAGCAGCATTATGCATGTGTGTTTCGTACGGTGAGTGATGAGAACCAATCTTATTTCTCAGAATTGACAACGCATTTGAATTTTAGTTCTTAATCAAGAACGAGACTGTCTATAGATCAATGCATCTACTTACTATCAGATAGACTGTGAGTTTCTAAAAGTTAAAAAGTTACAGCTTATTTACGTTCTACAACTGGGCACGGACCTCCTCTTATTTTTGAGAAGGTTTTACTGCAAGGAAATGAACTTCAAATTTCTTTGAAATATTTTTTTTCTTATTTATAAGACATGCAGGTTTGCTCATACTGTTTTTCTTCACCGTGCCGTGGTAGGAGCAAAGCGCTCGCTGTATATTTCACAGTACGTGAGCAACCCTAGTTCCATCTCCGCGCGTACCAATAATATTGTTAATTGTTAACGTGCTGATTTACCACCTGCTCGGCGGCCGTATGCTTCTTGGTCGACCTTAAGTCTAAAAAATAATATCTGTTAACTTTTCGTTAAAAACTACGCCCACAATGCTGTAACTAATTTATTTCTGCAGTTTTTTTTTATAAGATAAGGGTGACAAACGAGCACACAGTCCACCTGATGGTAAGTGGTTGCTGCGGCCCATAGACATCTACATTTATCCTCTATTACAAATCAAAATGTAGATGCGTTGTCACCCGTGAGGACTACGATGGAATGCCTCATTTCTAGTAAAAAGGGCCTCCGGCCACCTGCACTTACCAAGCGAAACGCAGAGGTAAACCTCTACTTCACGCTGGTTTTCTATGAGGTCGTGGTACCACCCCAGTTCGAGCCGGCCCATCTGTGCAACAGCAAAAGGTGCCGCGTGGCTCTACCACTGTTAAAAATGGTAGAGCCACGAAACAAATGAAGTTTTTTATATAGAAATAGGGTGACAAACGAGCAGCAACAGTCCACCTGATGATAAGTGGTGGCTGTGGCCCATAGACATCTACATCTATCCTCGATAACGAATCAAAATGCGGAAGCGTTGTCACCCGTGAGGACTAAGATGGAATGCCTCGTTTCCAGTAAAAAACAGTCTCCGGTTCTCTACACTCACCATACGAAACACAGCAGCGTTTTGCTGCTATTTTACGCTGGTATTCTGTGAAAACGTGGTACTACCCCGGTTGAGCCGGCCCATTCGTGCTACAACTGTACCAGTAATATAGCTGCAGCATGACTTTACCACGTAAAAAAATTTCAAAATTTAATTTATGTTGATTCCAAGCTTCAGTGCGGTGCACATATTTATAAACAAGTTTGGAAATTAAGTTCTGCAATCTTCGATTTATGAAGGATTACACAGCTAATTTTGTTGAGCAGCAGCTAAATTATTCTACTTTGCTTAATCATGTCCTATGGTATATTACTGTGGGGATTTACAGTTCGATGGGAAACAATAATCATTTTGCAAAAGCAGGCGATATGGGTAATTTATAACTTCGTGCCTCGCGAGCCGCTACGTGACCTATTCAAGGAAATTAATATTTTGACACTTCCGTCGCTGTTTATTTCTCAAAACACTATGTATGTTCGGGAAAATATAAATTTATTTTATCGATTTAAAAACCTTTATCGGTTCGAAACGACTCGATAGAGGTTATTTAGTTTGTGTTATCATAGGAAGTTTTTTTAATTAAATACCTAAAATATTACAATAAAACCTCTACATTTATTAATGTAACGTTTTGGATAATTTTGTTAAAAAGCCCACTATAAAATAGATAAATATGTACATATAGAACAATGACATTCAAATTAAATAAATTTTTTGATTGAGAACGGTGTAAGAAAATAAATAACTCTCACTCTTCTCTTCATAGATTATTTTAGTATATATATATATATATATATATATATATATACAATAGCTGGTACCCACCGCAGAAGAAATAATTGTGGAAATATCGTTTTAAATTTGGAAGAGTTGTATTGTTTAATTAGGAATGATAAGACATTCGTTGAAGTTGAATGATATATAACTGTCAAATTGGTGTTCGCGCACCACTTACTGTAAGTTAATTGTACTCTGTCCATAACCTTCCCGCAAGTACAAGCAATAAATTAAAAAAGTTTTATCGAAATCTGATGAACGGTATAGCAAAGCATAAAATATTTTAGAAAAGCACTAATTTTTATATATTAGATTTGAGCCTGCTCTTGCAATTTACTGATATCTTGTCAAACTGACATTTCAAATAAATATCAAGTTTGACATTATATTAATATTTTGGTATTTAAAAAATATAACAAACAGAGTTACTTGCCAGTTGTTCTCTGAAAAGGTTTATTTTTTGCAACCCGGTGTAGATTCCTTGGTTTCTACATTTATAAATTAAGTATAAGCAAGCCTAAATTATTTAAAAATTTGAATCGACTTTGAATTCCTGACAATACAAATAACATTAAAATAACGAAATTTATCGATGTTTTAGTACGTGGTGCAGCGCGACATTTATGTCAGTCGTAAATTGTGCAAAACTAAATTACGCTCAGTTCTCGTAATACTGAGCTGCAACAGCTGGTAAACGTTGTAAATGTCATGTATAAAAGTCTATTATACATCGATCAGAAGTGTCCAAATTATTGATAACATTATTTTTAAACGGCATAATAATATACAATGATATAAAATATTTTTATTTTATTCCATTCCATATTAGTCCTCAGGGGTGACAATGCATCTGTATTTTGATTCTTAATATAGAATAGATCTAGATGTCTATGGGCCATACCATCCACTTATTATCAGGTAGACTGTGTGCTTGTTAGTTATCCTTATTCTATAAAAAAATATTATTATCAATAAATAAATAAAAATCTCCGATTTAGTAATTATTAATAGGTATTAATCATGTTTTATTTTGTTGAAATTTACAAACGTTTAAAATAAGTCATGAAAATATAGCAAAAAGTCATTAGTATACTTCTAGCGACGTTATTTAATTTACAACTTACAAGAGATTCCTGAATGCAAAGTTATTTAAGCAGAAGAAATTCATCATATTGAGGATAAGTAAAAGCGGTGAGTTCGAGAGCCCTTGTGCAAATACAAAATTCGGGCAAACGATCGATGATTTCAAAACTGGAGTTTGGTTTCTCCTTGGGATTTATTGTGCTCATAATATTAAGTAATACATTTTTTAAGGAAGTAGGTGATTGTAACCAGTTTTATAAATAATTTTGTAATATCCAATTTCAAGCCTTTAATTTTTGCACAGCATAATTTTTATAGTAATGTCTATTATTTGTAATTTCAGTTCTGGCTAAAATAAATAGCTCATCATGTGATAATCCGTCCACTTTACATAAATTAATTTGTTGTGATATTATTACACTGAAACCACGGAGATGAAACTTTACAAATTTTTGTAATACAAAATATTTTCATTTCATTTTACTAATTTATGAGAAATGTAATTAAAGATTGCTCCTTTTCTATACTGATTAAAAAAACTTCATTAGAAGAATATAAATCCACCCTACTATCAGAGAGGCACTTGTGTAGGTGTAGAATGTAAGGATATCGCATCTTGCTTTGCGGTAGCCACTGGTAAGGCCCATATTTAACATTGGACCTATATGGGACTGTAATAATGATGATTACACTATTTACAACACCAACTGATCCTACTAGCTACATATATTTACGTCTATGCATGTGTTTGAAACAAAATTCTATTAATGTTGTAATTGAAAGATAATTGTTTATGTTAAGAAACATCTCCCACGATCATTATCATTACAGATTGTCACAAAACCACTAGTGAACATAAATGCTTCTTCACAAATTTTCAAAAAGAAATCCATAATTTTTGATAATCAGGAGATATTAACGAGCGTTTTATAAGTTGATTCCCATAGAAAAAAAGACTCGACCCTGAGACTCGAAAAATCCCTCTATAGCACATATTACCTCATCGTCGCCGGCGAATTTTATGGCATGCAAGTGCTTTTTCAGGTGAGTGAAAAGGTGAAAATCACTCAGAGCTAGGACCATAGTATATGGTGGGTCTATCGCGTATATAAACTTATTTTATACTATAGGATGTAAGCACTTATAAAATGGTTAAAAACGACCCAACAAATAACACACTTAAAATAACTATTGATCTCATAAAAAGACGCTCCGAAAAATTAAATCTGGACGTAAAATTGATAATATCTATGTGTGCAAAACCACCAAAGTTGCATGAGTTACCAAAAAGTGTATTTTGCCCGATACGATTTACAAACTTACAGAGTGGCTCAACATAGCGAAAATACTCTCACCGCTCAGGGGACATACAAGAGCACACACAAAGGATTCCTAACATTTTGTCAGCGAGATTAAAGACCTATATCTGGCAGAGAATGAAACAATAGTCAGTTTTGAAGTGCAGTCACTGTTCACATGGCTACTTGTTGAAGACTGCATGTCAATTGTAACTAGAAGGCTGGAAGAAAACAAAATGCCCGTAGAATATGCAGTATTATTCAGACATTGCCTTACATCTGGCTACCTATTGCGGAAGGAAGAATTCTACAAGCAAGTAGATGGTGTGGCAATGGGCTTACTCGTATCTCCCATTGTCACCGATACATTCATGAAAGATTTTGAGGAGAAAGCCCTGCTTTCTTCTCCCGTAAATCATAATTCTACAAGCGCTACGTAAATAATACTTTCGCAGTTCTACCTTTAGATAACGTAATTGCATTTTTAGACCGTCTTAATTCCATAATTTCTAAATTCTGTTTGCAATGGAGTTAGAGGCAAATTGTTCTTTGGCTTTTCTAGATGTGCTAGTAATTTGGAAACCTGATAACACCTTGAGCTACGCTGTGTATAGAAAAAAAAACTTATGTAAATAGATATTTAAATGGTTATTCTCACCACCGTCCTTCACAATTATCTACCGTGGATAAATCTTTGTTTCAGAGAGCACGAGGGATCTGTGACAGTAAACACGTGGCCGGCAAGATCCAACACGTCAAGCAAGTTTTGCACGACAACAAGATTTGTATCCCGCGTCTACGTCACATTGAACGAGTGAAGCCGGCCACAGTCGAGCGTTTGCCTGCTGTACTGCAATATGTCAGAGGTGTCACTGACAAGATTGGCTACATCTTCAAGCGTGCTTTCATTAAAATGTACTTCAAGTCGCCGAAGAAGATAAGTCAGTTTATACCATCATTCAAGTGTCAAATGTCCCTATGCAAGATGCAGGAGTGTACAAGTTTGATTGAGAGTGTGGTCTCTCTTATATAGGACAAACTAAAAGATCAATAAAAACCCTTCGTTAAAGAACATATATAGCTAATGTCAAGAATCGACGCTCCGGAAATTATGCAATCTGTGAACACGTACAATATCGCCCCCGTTACTTTTTTTTTTTAATAACCGTTACCCCCACACTAGGATTTTCTCCTGTGTCGTAGAGGCTGTTTTCAAACATAAATTGCACAAGGACAAACATCCAGACACGGAACAATTATTTGTAGGCCATAAAAATACATGTTCCGTGCGTGTACTACATCAGATTTGATAGATCACAAGTCCTCGCTAAAGAACACTTATTCCTTCCAAGGCCGATTCCCAAGGCTATTGAAATCAAAAACATCCTAATTTCAATTGAGAAAATGGATGGATGCTACCATCGGCTTGGGATCCTGGGATACAATTGCAAACTTCAACACACCATAAGTTCATACTGCTTCCAATCTAGGAACAAAAATTAATAATTTTTAATCTGGATGTAGCCGTAGTTAACGACGACATTGGAACGTCGAACACCTCAGTTCACCCCATGACCACGGGTGCTGTAAAGTGCTTGAAGCGTCGGGAATATACAATTGGTTAATATAACGTTAATAGACACATTTAAAAAATCTAGTTTTATTTAAATGTGTAGTGTTCGCGTAAATATCAGAGATTATTATGAAATTTGGCAGTTCGGATGGCAGCGCCTGCAACGTAAAATCGATGGCCCTGCCCATCATCATGGCATTCTCATGATGAAAAAGTACTTCAGCACGTAATTTTCCTCGACGTTTATTCTTTTGTTCTTCGCGTAATTTTTTGAATACGTAATAATCTCCGGTTATTTTCTCTCCTGCACTTAAACAGTCTATCATTATTATACCTTCCACATCCCAGAAGACAGAGGCCATTATATTTCCAGCGGTCTCAGACACCTTGAATCTCTTAGCTGGCGGGGAAGATGATCTTTTCTAAACCTTAATTTGGTTTTTCGTCTTCGGGTCAAAATGGTGTACCCAGGTTGCATCTACGGTTACGAAACAAGTGCAAAAATAATCTAGATCTTTTCTAATTATTGCCAATTTTAGCTTTGAAATGTCAACTCTTGCTTTCTTTTGAGCGTCTGTTAACATTAGAGGACCTTAGCGTGCGGCCACCTTTTTGAATTTTAAGGTATAAGTTGAAATAAACTGAATTTTCCCAAAACAAAAGCTATAAAACCTCAGCTAAATAACGGATGTGTCACACGTCCATCTACCTTAACAACTGTTTCAATTATTTTAAGGTTTTCTTGCATAGCGGCCGTTGTTGGCCACCCGGAGCGAGTATCGTCATTGCAGGTAGTACTACCGTATTTAAATTCAGCGCACCAGTATGCCACTGTAATAATATGTGTAATATTACACATATGCTACTGTAGAATAGGGCCAAGTAGACTGCAGTTCTTCAAAAACACTTTTTGTTGAGAAATTTTTCCGGTAGAAATATATAATAACCGCACGAAGTTCAAGTTTCTACATTTCGCATACGAATCGAATTCCCGCCAAATCTAAAGTTTAAAAAAGAAAATTGGGTACATATAATTTTTAGTTAATTTTTTTCTGGCCTTGGCTATTAAATATTTTAAGATTAGATAAAAAATAGAACGCATTTCTATAACTCATTAATAATAAGTGTCCTATTCCAAAAACTTATTGATCAACCTAGTACTGCAACATAATAAGATATTTTATCGCACATAGAGTTCATTCGGTGCATTTATTTTTGTCGACGAGTTGGAGCATCGTGTTTCCAGTAACTATTAGTATAGACGTAACATTGACTTAAGACACGATTATCGTCTTGTAGATGAACATCCGCAGGACGGAAAAGATGTCATCACCATTATAAAGATAAAATGCCTTTGTTCGGTTATTAAAAATAAATATTAATGCTAGAATATTGATTTTTAATCCTACACTAATCATGTTATAAACGTGAAAGTTTGTGAGGATGTATGGATGTTTGTTACTTTACTTCGCAAAAACTACTGAATGTATTCTAATGAAATTTTACAATAATATAGAGCATATATCAAAACAACACGTAGGCTATAATTAATAAAGATATTAATAGAGAATTCGGAAAAAATCTGTTATCTGCAAGTTATTTTGGCGTGCGGTGCAAAAACTGTAAGAGTTACACAAGAAGTGCCTTTCTCCACGGCCTCTAACTTCAAATGCATAACGGAATCCCGATTCGCGGGGGGCCATGACGCAAGGAAAAAGTGCGCAATCGAAAGCACCGGCTTTCTTGACTCCAATAGCGGATCTCGTCTGTGGCGGAGCCATATGGTGGAATTGTTTTACCTAAATAGTTCCACAAAAAAAATTGCAACAGTATATATTTATCTATATTTTATGTGTAAGCCATTATTACCAAAAAAGTCAACCAAAAATACAATGAAATTTGATACTTTATTACCAATGTACTTTTTGCGGTAACTATTTATCAAAATAAATAATTTAATCTCTTCTGATGTTAAAAGCTTTTAAGATAACTTTTGTTTTTTGAACTACGCAATTTGGTCAAATATTTTAAAAGTAACGACGATATAAAATTGTGAGGTCCGGCGTGCGCAGGGTGGTCGGGCGTACTGCTGGTGAGGTGGGGGAAAACATCGCTCATCGCCGCATGAGCAAATGTACGTCTTAACGCTAAAGCCGCTGAACAGATTTAGAGATAGTTTAAATCGGGGAAAGAAATAGCATAGCTGTGATTACGGAAATCATCTCTAAAGAGGGTGATAGAATTTACTTTGAAAGTGCGATTATTGGTGAATCGACTATGATTTAAAGTATGATATCTACGCAAATGAAGTCGCGGGCAAAAGCTAGTTTTATATTAAATTGAAGTGACAATCGAACTTACTGTCCACTCGACGATAATTGGCTACTGCAGTCCATGGACACCTGACACCGACTTCAAATAAAGAAGCTACAGATGTTTAGTACCTCTGAGGACTAAGACTAAACGCCTAAAAGCCTGTTATTATATTGGCTCTATACGACACCTTTCAAACGGGAACACAACATTGAACGCAATAACATTTAGTTCAGGCAGTGGTGAAAACAGTTATTTTTTGATGCCATATATGCATATTTTGGCATTTTTGTAAGTATTTCAGCCTAGGCAATATTTTTTTATTACAAAGGCTTCTGCTATGTTAGCCCAGCTCATGGACTGGTACTTTTAGGAAATGCCTCTTGAGTTTATTTCATATATTTTTTTTAAATCCTAATACGGGAAGATATAATTTTTATTTCATTACATTTATTTTCAAATATTTTTTTTTAGAAATAGTGTAAGTAGTTGCTGTGGACATCTACATCTATCTTCGTTTGCGAATTAAAATGCAGATGCGTTGTCAGCCGTGAGGACTAAGATAGAATGCCTCTTTTCCAGTAAAATGGGTCTCCAGTTCTCTACACTCACCATAGGAAACACAGCAGCATTAAGCTGCTATTTTACGCTGGTATTCTGTGAGAGCGTGGTCCTTCCCCGGTCGAGCCCACCCATTCGTGCTACAATTATACTATTAAATATATAACATATAAAATTAATTGTTTTTTTAGCTAGACTGGTTACTATTTTTTACAGTGGTAGAGCCAAGCGGTAGCTTCTGCTGTCGCACGGATGGGCCAGCTCGAACCGGGGTGGTACCAGGACCTCACAGAATACCAGCGTGAAGTAGAGGTTTACCTCTGTGTTGCGCTCGGTGAGTGCAGGCGGCCGGAGGCCCAATTCCCCCCCCCCCCCCCCATCAACATGGCAGTGGAATTAAAAGACTACCCCAGGAGGGTAGGTGCGTGAGCGTGGGTGCTCAGGCTGCCCCGCGTGTTCGGTGGGGAGGGGGGTAAAATTCCGCTCGCGACTAATGCTGCTCGGGGCAAGCGGAGCAATACAACCAAGGCGACCCCTGTCACGCTATCCGTGAATTTTTGCAACATCGGGGGACTTCATTCCTTACATTAGCGCTGTCCATTACCATCTAGAGACGGCGAAGCCGGCCTTGCTCTTTTTAACCGAGACTCGGGTGTCCTCTCCGGCTGATACTTCATATCTCTCCTACCCGGGGTACAAATTGGAACACTCCTTTGTGCCCCGGGCTGGAGTTTGCGTATACGTCAGAGAGGATGTCTGTTTTCGACGCTTCGGCGGTCTTGAAGGTACGGACTGGTCCATCCTGTGGCTGCGCGTAGACAGCGACGATCATCCCCGTGTCTACGGGTGCCTCTATAGATCCCATAGCGGTAATGCCTACACAGACCGACTCATCGACCACGTTCAAATGGCTGCAGACTCCGTGCTACAACAGGTCCCATCCGCAGAGATCGTGATACTCGGTGATTTTAACGCCCACCACGCTGAATGGCTTTGTTCTCGTTTAACCGATCATGCGGCTACATCTGTCTATGACTTTGCTTTGGCATATGGTCTAACAGAACTGGTTAATTCGCCTACGTGGATCCCAGATGTGGAAGACCATGTATCTTCCCTGTTGGACCTTCTGCTGACCTCTTATCCGGATGGATATCAGGTCTCCATCGATGCCCCTCTGGGCTCTTCGGACCATTGTCTGATCCGGAGTACGGTGCCACTCACGCTCCAATCGCAGTTGCGATCTGCAGCTTGCCGCTGTGTTTGGCACTATAGGTAAGCTGATTGGGACGGGATGTGGTCTTTTTTTGCATCCTACCCTTGGGAGCGGGTTTGCTTCTCGCCGGAAGATCCCAGCGTTGCTGCCGATTCTATTGCTGATGTGGTACTTCAGGGTATGGAATTTTTTATTCCATCCTCTGTGGTGCCCATCGGTAGCAGATCCCAGTCATGGTTTGGTCGCTCCTGTAAAATAGCATCACGCTATAAGCAGGAGTGCTACCGGGCCTGGGGTGACACATCAACGTCTCGGGATGTAAGCACCAGCGCACTTAAAAAGAAGTATAATTCCGCCTTCAGTTCCTTCAAAAGCGTCATTGCTAAGGCAAGGTCTGAGCACATCGGCAGAATTGGCGAGAAACTAGTTCGCCTTCCTTCGGGAACCCGTGCATTCTGGTATCTCGCCTAGGCTGTCCAAAGGAACTTCTGTCAGCCATCTCTTCCATCTCTGCACAGAGAGGACGACTCACTGGCCCATGCCGCAAAGGAGAAAGCCGATCTGTCGAGCTCTTTTTTGCGTCCAACTCGACGCTAGATGACGGGGGGAACACACCGCCGACCATCCCGCGATGTGAGTGCTCTATGTCGGATGTGAGATTTACACAGCGCTCAGTTCGCAAAGCACTCTTCTCCCTGGACGTCAGCAAGTCGAGTGGGCCCGATGGAGTCCCTCCCATTGTGCTGAAGACGTGTGCTCCGGAGTTGGCACCGGTTTTAACGCGTCTTTTCAGGTACTCCTACTCCCAAGGCATAGTCCCGAATCCATGGAAGATAGCTTTGGTCCACCCGATCCCTAAAAATGCGACCGGTCAGACCCGTCCAACTACAGGCCTATCGCCATCACCTCCTTGCTCTCCAAAATAATGGAATTTAATTTTAACATTATAAACTGCCAGCTCATAAGGTACCTTGAGGATCACCAGCTGATTAGTGACCGCCAGTACGGTTTTCGTCGAGGTCGATCAGCTGGTGATCTTCTAGTCTATCTGAATCATATATCATGATTCAGATAGACTAGAATATACTATACATAATCATGCTATGCAGACGACAACACTGGTGATGCCTTATATACCGGCCGTGCCAATATTTCTCGGGAAAACGTCGCCGAGTACCGGGACAAACTTGTGTCTGATGTCGAGTCTTTGCTTAACAAAGTTTCGGATTGGGGCCGACTAAATCTAGTCCAGTTCAATCCCCAGAAGACACAAGTTTGCGCGTTTAACGCTAAAAAGAACCCCTTTGTCGTATCTCCTCAGTTGCAAGGTAGTCCCCTTGCTGTGTCAGCCAGTATCGGAATCCTTGGCGTCGACATATCGAATAGTGTGCAGTTTCGTGGTCACTTGGAAAGGAAGGCCAAATGGGCCGCTAAAAAGCTTGGCGTGCTCAGCAGAGCGAGACGGTATTTCACGCCGGCACATCGCTTGCAACTTTACAAAGTGCAAGTTCGGCTCCACATGGAATACTGTTCTCATCTCTGGGCCGGGGCACCCCAGTGCCAGCTCCTTCCACTTGACCGCATCCAGCGCAGAGCGGTTCGAATCATCGACGACCGAGTTCTTTCTTATCGGCTCGATACACTGGCACTGCGTAGAGAGAGATGTTGCATCTCTTTGCGTATTTTATCGCATCTATCACGGGGAGTGCTCTGAGGAATTGTTTGGACTAATTCCAGCTGCTCAATTTCACCATCGCACATTGCGACAAAACTCGCGAAAAATACAAGAATTGATTTCTATAATTAACGACATTCATCTTAATTTTGTCTGAAAATATAATTAAGAGGACGTCAGTCATTTAAAAGATAAAGTTATCCGAAATAAGACGAAGTTAATTTTACTTATTATCATGTTATAATAATAAGGCATTAATTTCCCTTTACTAATAAATTAATGACGATTTTGTATTTAAGACACTTTAGGGATTGTGATGGTAGCTTTGTATGAAGAATCTATATGATATGGTCAGTTTGAGGCTAAGCTAAGTCATTCATTGATATTCTAAATGTTGTAATGATAAAAAAATCTACATAGTAAAAATATTGTGACTTTAGTAAAGTCACTATTTTTTACTATGTTAATTTTTTTTTATTTATCCCTTAACTAAATAACCCAAGACTCACTGGCCAGCAATATTAAATCATCCTATTTTGTTAAGGGTGTGTTCTTCTTAAAACAGTGTACGACTTCGCATAGTGTATATTTTCTTGGGTATAACTAAATCGGTCACTTTTTATGGAACAGATTGTTGTTCATTGTAGGTGTCAGAGCAAGTTACCGTTGAATTTTTATATTCTCACCTTCGTCTTTCGTCTTCAAACAATCCAATTATATCTCAATGTAATTTATCTACCGAAACACGTTACTAAGTTTTTTGTTACTATAAATAACCAACTTCAATATTTTATTATTTTAATATTACATAAGGTAGTGAAAGAGGAGTATTATTTTGTATAGTAAACTCGCACAAAACCTAAATTTTTAAAAACAAAGGTATTTTTATTACTACTACCGATAGTTTATATAAATGAAAGTTTATGTAAATTTACATTTCTGTAAAATGTGAATTTATATAAATATAGTACAAGCTTTAATATGTAGACTTATAAATCAACAATCATGTTCTTAAATTATAAACAATTTTAAAGAATCTTACATATTTTTAACGACTTCAATAAAAAAAAAATCAATTGAAATCTTTCTAACTTCTTTGCTTATAAATCGATTTTAATAGTTATTTTTTATTAAGTGGGATATACTTTGGGAAATATCACATGTAAAATGAAAAACAATAATTTTAATTTAGAGATAATAAAGAGGACCTTCTACTTTTCACCTTGACGTTTTAATATTTCTGTAGGGGCTTAAGAATAAAAAATAAACATTTAATTAAACACTTCAAAAATGATAATAATAATCTTTATTGATAAATATATTACACTAGCTGTGCCCCGCGGTTTCACCCGCCTCATGACGTGTCCGAGTTGCGCGACATGACCTAGTTCAAGCATTTTATAACGGCTAGGGTTTAAACGTCGTTCGCGTGCCAAGTCAAGTATTGAATTATTTTAATCTTACATTATCTCTTAAACTATGCGTCGAAATAACATGGTATAAAGAACAAAGACTATCTTCATAAAATTCTCTTGATGATGAAGTAACTTTCGTTCGTAAGGATAAATAGGCCATGCCTAATAATAACGCTCATAAATCACTTTTAAATTTTCAATATTTTTTTGTCACAAAATACCAAATTATGGCTTATGTATAATAAATAGACATTTGTTATCGCGGACTTTCTTTTAGACAGAGTAAAGGTCTATATTTTTCTAGAACATTGTATTTACGTATCCCTAACGATAACACCAGCGTACGCGAATAAATCATTTCGGGAGTGCTTTTTCTTCTGACTTGCTTAACAAATATCCATATTTTAGCTAGCTGAGTAATAAAGCTTAATGCTAGATAGCCTATACTATTTCACATGAATCTGGCTATAATATACAAGAAGAATTTTTCAAATCGGACTCGGTAGTTCCAGAGATTAGCGCGTTTAAACAAGCAAAAAAACAAAAAATCTCTTCCGCTTTATTATATTAAGTATAGATGTATAAAATTTGATAAGGTGGTTAACATCCCTTAAAATAGGATATTATGTCTGTATTTCAGTGGTTACTTTCCTTCCCTACTCTTAGTTTTTAATATTATAATTTGTTTATAAATGTTTGTAATATTTAACTTTTAACGTTGAAAAACAAATGTTTTGCGGACAGATAACACTTACGCTCTGTCATATACAGATACTGTTGATTGTCGAAATGGTAGATGAAATATTTCTTTTGTATATATGTTGGTTAGCTCTTTGTGCGCCTTTAACCTTAATATAAACAATTAGCTATATTAATTGGCTTTATGCGGCACCAGCCCAAGAAAAAATGCAGTAATTAATGACAAACTCTCTCAGTGTTTCGTATGTTTTAATACGTAGTTTGCAATCGGACGCTGTCTTACTGCTTATAATCGATTATTTTAATAATTATTTTTTGTTATGTAGAATGTACTTCAGGGACCACATATATATTTAAAAAATAACAATAATTTTGAGATAATTAAGAAGACCTAGTTTTTACCTAGGAATTGTGATATTTCTGAAACCGCTTCCGCTTAAAACTCCTTTTACCTTTCAGCACAAAATCTGCTGTTTTAAAATATAATTAATAAAAATTCTCTTAGTCAAGCTATATATTGTATCAAATATCGCAAATATTTCTAAGCATATTTCAACAACATTAAATGGTCTATCTTTAGGTTAAATACCAAAACTATTTGTCAAGAAATTTATTCAAGATAGAATGGAATCTTTAAAATTTCAGTCATTCATGTTAGTACTATTATTAAACCGCGTAACAGACTCCAAGAGTTTGTGCGTAGATGGATATGGCTGAGTAGATTGCCGCGCTTTCTATTCCGGTGTACTTTGCATGAGGAGGAGAATAAGGGAAGGGTTTATCCTTTATCAAGGTTTGGTAAACCTGCGGTAGTCTGTTGAAGCGTTTACGTGGCACTGCCGATATGCTGCGAAGGTGGAACGCATTGGGCTTTCAGTCGATTCAAGTTTAATATAACTCATTCTAAGCCCCGCGAGGCGGACATGCGTAGGTATTCCATCTCGCTCCCATGAAAAAAAGCGTTGATTGCGATAACTTTGTCCACCTTATGTCACTTGAAGGCCACTTATATTATGCCATAAAAATAATACTGTTTTTACATAAATAGCCCTAGAAAATCAGTCATACTGATTGTGTAAATGCGGCTGGAACCATGGTAAGTTTGATTTTGACGTTTCATTGTAGAGTTTTAGAGCTCCCACAGACTACAGACTTTTAATCAGCCAATAGATTAGTCGGGTAGTTAATAGGTATGGATATGTTGTATAAAAGTAGTACGCACATAATATCAATTCGGTGTAAGCAGATTAATAAAGTTGATCGCTACATGTTTGCCTTTAAACTAAACTGCAGATGAATAATCGGCCCTCCGCTAAATCAATATAGCACTTCTTAAACCGGGTACTAGACAATCGCTTAGTCAGGCCGATAGCTTCGATTCACATCGAGCTCGTCATGCGTTATGTTTCATGACGGCGCTACTTGTCGAAACGTCTATAATAAATTTCATTAAGATGAAAAAAAAATCCACGTACTATAAAAAAACAGTACTTCAATGAGTAAAGGAAGAAAAATCTATGAGAGAAAGCTGTTCTTAATATGAATCAGCTCGACTGTGTAGTGGCAGTGTAAGAACATCCACTACCCTATGTCGTCCCTTGGGTATTGTAAGATGCGACAGAGCGAAACAAACCATGAGATGGACAGCATTGGTTTTTTAATAACAACTAGAAAATAAAAAACTACGGTCGTCAACTACCTAGTATGCGCACTATCCGCCCAACTCGATTGAGCTGTCAGCCGATAGAAATCCTGTAGTTTTAGGGACTCTAAAAGTATCTGTATCGATTAGAAGCTAATACTTTAAGCGTCTTATTCATGGTCCATTTTACTGTAAGTCCTGCCAAGTAGGCTTGGTGTACGTCAATAATCTAATCAATAATAATAAGTCAACATCCGGAAGTCTACGTCAATAAAAAGTACAATTTTTTTTCAAACAGTTTTTTTTTTCAAAGTAGCTATATAAAATAATTTTTTAGAAAATATAAGATGAATAAATAACAGTGTTTCTTGATATACGGCTACTCAAGTTATCGCATAAGTGTAATATGGTTATGATAGATACATGGTTGTGTTAAGATTGAAGTGGCAAGAGTAAAGCACTAACTACACAATAATGCTTCTCGTTATGAGGCGTGCAATAGAAACGTTTAATATTTAAAATGATTTCACCAAGGATTTAGATTTGAACAATTAAAAGTCATCATTACAGCCCTTCATAAGTCCACTGCTGAACATAGGCCTCCTCCAAGGAATACCACAAAGCACGGTCCTGAACCACCTGCATCCATCGACTTCCTGCATATCTTACCAGGTCGTCACTCAATCTAGTGGGGGGACGCCCAACACTTCGTCCGCCGGTACAAGGAAGCCACGTGGGAACCTTTTTTCCCCATCGGCTGTCGTTTCTTCGAGCTATATGGCCGGCCCATTGCCACTTCAGTTCACTAATCCGTTGGGCTATGTCGGTCACTCTGGTTCTACTGCGGATATCCTAATTTCTAAGTTTATCACGCAGAGAAACTCCGAGCATAGCCCTCTCCACAGCTCGCTGAGCGACCTTGAGCTTCCTCATCCGGCCAGCAGTGAAGGACCACGTCTCAGTACCATAGGTCATCACAAGCAACACGCACTGGTTGTACAGTCTTGTTTTCAAGTTTTGAGGTATACCTGACGAGAAGATGTGCCGTAATTTCCCGAACGCTGCCCAACCGAGTTGAATCCATCGATTGACCTCTCGGTCGAAGTTGGACTTACCTAGTCGGACTATTTGTCCCAGGTAAACATACTCATCAACAACTTCGAGCTTAGTGCTCCCAACAACTACCGGCATAGGTGTGACATGGACATTAAACATATCTTTGTTTTGTCCATTTTCATCTTAAGACCTATCCGTTGGGAAACACTATTGAGGTCATTGAGCATAGTGCTTAGGTTCTCAGCGATTCTGCCATAAGGACTATATCGTCCGCAAATCGAAGGTGAGTGATGTACTCGCCATTAATGTAAATACCGTATTCTTTCTAGTCTAGAAGCTTGAAAACGTCTTCCAATGCAGCGGTGAAGAGTTTCGGGGAAATAACGTCACCCTGTCTTACACCTCTCTGCAATTGGATAGGTTTCGTTCTCTGGTTCTGTACTCGGATAGCCATTGTAGCCCTACTGTACAAGCACTTCAGCACTTCGATATACTGACAGTCAACTTGGCATCGCTGAAGGGACTGCAGCACCTCCCAAATTTCGACGGAATCAAAGGCTTTCTCATAGTCCACATAAGCCAGACATAGTGGCAAATTGTACTCCTCGAACTTCTGTACAATTTGCCGAAGGGTATGTTTGTGAACTATGGTGCTAAAGACTTTGTCTGTTCAGTTGCCTGTATGCTGTCAAATCTACTGAAGACTGCAGTTTCATCTCCCGTCTAACAGCCATGAGATTAAGAGTATGACCGGAGAGTTTTTGTGTTCTTCTGCGGCTGGTCTTGCAAAACTTAGCTCCGACCGCATGCACAGTTTCCACGAGCTTGTCATTCATATCATCCACTGCATTGCAATCTTCTAGGCACTAAAAACGGTTTCGCAGCTTGAGATGAAAGGTTTCGGGACTTGGGATTAGAGCACGAGGGGAACGGTGCGTTGACTTCATTAGACAAGACCTTTCCAACTTAACGTTTAGGTTCAGTGTGCCTCTAACTATTCGGTGATCGTTACCAGTTTTCACCCTCGTGATCACCGAGACATCTTTGTACAGTTGTCGTCTGGTCATCATAATGTAGTCAATCTCATTTTTGTCGAACTGTCGGGGCTCGACTAGGTCCACTTCCTGTGAGGCCGCTTCTGGAAGAAAAAGTTCATCATAAAGAGTCCCTTTTTCTCCATGAAGTCGGCCAGCTGCTGGCCTCTTGGGTTCCGTTGCCCTATTCCAAATTTCCCTACTTTCAGCTCACCGTTCTTTCTTGTGCCTAGTTTTGCATTGAAGTCTCCCATCAACACCGTATAATGGGTTTTGGAGGAATGCATGGCTCTAGAGATATCCTCATACATTTCTTCCACCTCCTTATCGGGATGTGCCGAGTTTGGTGCGTAAAACTGTATAACCTTCAGCGAATACCGTTTGGTGATTCTGAGTATAAGGTACGCAACCCTCGTCGACACACTCCCAATCTTTACAACGTTGTTAACGAGAGACTTGTGGACGATAAATCCGACACCTCCTTGGGACAGATGGTCGCCCTCCTGGTTATAAAACAAATTGCCAGATTCGAGGATTACCTTGTCCTCCCCCTCTCTTCGGACTTCGGATAATCCTATGACATTCCAGCGCAAATTGTCTATCTCTTCCTCTAGCTCCAGGATCTTCTCGTCAGTCCTCAGGGTGCGTGCGTTAAAAGTTGCCAGGTCAAGTCTTCGTAGGTGGCAACCGAACCTCCACCGGAGATTCTTAGCACCCCCTGCCCCGCCGTTACCATGGTCGCTACCGTAGCCAGGAATATCGTGGCTGCCGAGGACTAAGGGCCGTCTCTTCGTTACTTTCATGGGGGCTATATTGCCATAGTTGCCACGCTTGGCGAGCGGGTTGGCAAACGCAGTTTTTTTATTGTTGTTTTGCTGTTATCAGAAAGATGCTGCTGCCCATCTTCTGTCTCATGGTGACAATTTAAAGTAAAACTATGTAATTTGAACACCTTATATATTTTTATTAAAAAAGAGTCACAATTGTTATAATACTAGTTATTCAATTTTTTGAAATTCAAATGGCAACACCTAATTTCTTAAATATGTTTCCGTCTCCTGTGCATTATTGTGTAATTATTGTTCAGTCGTTTATTTATCATTATTATATTATTATTAGAACATAGGCCTCTTTCAAGGAATGCCATGAAGCACCAACATCCATTGACTTCCTGCATGACTTACCAGTTGTTCACTTCATCTAGTGAAGGGCTGCCACTCGAGAACTTTTTATCCCCCATCGGTTGCCGAGTTATATTTTTTTATAGAATAAAGGTGATCAACGAGCACACATTTAACCTGATGGTAAGTGGATGTTGTGGCCTATAGACATCTACATTTATCCTCAATTAATAGTCAAAATGCAGATGCATCATTAACCCTGAGGACTGAGATTGTTCGCGCCAAACACTTTCAAGGATTGACGCGAGAGGGCGCTCGGTGCGGTGCATTCATACCGGTTTGACTTTCGGTCGTGCGAAAAACGCCCAAGGGCAATCAGTCGTCTTTAAGCGGTGCTGACGTGAGCACGTGGTCAATTCTGTTAGGCAACTAAGAATAATTAGGTGCGGTCCGTAAATATACGGTCTAGGATTTTGTGATGCGCATTCCTGCTGGAGAGATTCCCGGGACTTATTGGGTCCGACTCAGAATCTGTATAAGTGCATTCGACAATATTAGCTAGTGCGGCCTCTGTTATTCTAGAACTAACTGTTGCAACGCGAAACGGTAGCGACCTTTGGTCCAGAGGCTCCGTGTGCGTTTTGTGCAGTAACCTTATACCCCGCGATAGTTAGTGGCTTCTGTAAATTAATCGCACGATAGAGTTAATTGACTGTCATCGTGACGAAAGAAGAAAGTGATTGTGGTCCGGCGCCGAAGCAGTCTGAAGCGGTGCAGCATTTTGGAGCAGCCTGGATCTCGGCAGCGGCTGGTCGCCCATGCTTGACAAGGCCCCACACATTCACCCCTCACTGTACACTACTCGCCATCCACTATTACACACACTCACGGCCTGCCCAAGCCTTGGTGCGAAGTTAGCTTCGGATAATGGTAAGTACTATGTCTTTCTAACGTCCTCCGATCTGGTTTATTGTAATTAGGAATTTCCACGTGGCCACATTGAGGCCCGACCTACGTTTGCTCGGGAAGTCTTCTGCTCATGGGCCCCAGAGGATTGGACCCTTTAAGGAAGCAGCCGTAGGCCGTAACATCTGGTAGCAGAGCGCGGTTCCGGGTTCGATTCCCGGTCGATCCCGACCATAGTGTTTGATAAACATTAAACAATTCTGGTGGCAGGGAGCGTTGGTTTGATTGGTTTAATTTGTATCTACAATCACGCCCGTCCGTAATACGTAAACATATTTTTTGTACGTAATAATATAATTATTTCCCTTTGTTGTTTGTTGCTTGCCTTTTTTTTGGTTAGTAGGTAGTTTGAAAAGCCGCGCCCTAGGTTGCGCAAGCGGGAGTTTTTCTAGAGATATACATCATGTAGGTAGATGGTTATTACTACGTAATCGGTTAATTATCGTTGGCGGATAGTTGTAGTGGATTACTTATCGAAGGGTCGATATCCGAGCTAGGCATTTTTTGTTGATCGACTGTGATGTGTATCTTCGTTTATACTGTAATTTGTATTTGAACTAAAGAGTAGTAATTGTATTTGCGCAATTTGAATGTAACTTGATTTGATCGCACTAGTATTTGTTATTTGTTAATTTGATTTGTGTCTTTTCTTTTGTGCTAACTTGTATTTGGTTGATACGTAGTAATTCGTATTTGTGTAATTTGTATTCAACGCGATTTGATAGGAACTGCATTTATTAACTATTAATTTTTGTTGTCTTTTTTGTTTGTTATCTTTGTAATTTGTGCTCGAGCCGCGTTGTAATTTGTATTTAGTAGTGATGTCATCGTCCAAGCTACTGATCTGTTGTCTGCGGACTGAGTTGCGCTGGGCCACAAGCGCCCATGCTTTGACAGGTCGACCGGATAGGGTCCATAACTTGATGAAGCGGTTCGAGCAGGTGGATGCTCGAAGGGCCGCAGTGGAGGAGGCTTACGCTGAGCTCGAGGATTCGGATGTGGAAAAGGGAGTCCTGGACTCCTGCTTCGCGGACTATGAGCAGTTCTTCTGGCTCACGGACGAGTTGATCGAGGCTGAAGGCAGGTATGCCGAGGACGCGCGTGAAGCTCGGATGAGTGACTTGTCCGAGTCCTCTCTGAAGCAGCTTCTGCCGGAACTGTTGGGACGACTCCCAACTCTGGACCTGCCAAAGTTCTCCGGGGTCCTTTCCGAATGGCTGACGTTCGTTGGTCTTTTCGACAGCCTAGTGGACGCACGGAGAGACCTGACCCCGAGCCAAAAGATGGCGTACCTCCTGGCCTCACTGGAGGGGGAGGCCCTGGGCGTCGTCGGCCACTTGAGATTGTCGGACGACGCCTACCAGACTGCTCGGGACCTCCTAGCCAGAAGATACGCCAACGTCCGGCGAATTGCGGATGAACATGTTAAGCAGCTTCTAAGCCTCCCGCTGTTTAGTGACCGGGCCAGACTACGTTCGGACCTGTTGGATCCAGTCTTGGTGGCATGTAATGCGTTGAGGCGGCTGGAATTACCAGTGGGCGAATGGGCTTTTTTGTTGCTCCGCATCGTGCTCTCCCGTCTACCTCTCGACCTTCGAATCCATTTTGAGGAGAGGTACGGCGGGGACGAGGCCTCCTATATTCCGCCCTTCTATGACCTGCTGCGGTTTTTGGAGGAGCAGTGCCGGCAGATCGAGAACGCGGCGGGGACCGTTGACGACTTACGAGACGTGCCCAGTGAGAGGCTGAACCCGCCAGGCAAATCGTCGTCAACCCCCCCTGCTCCTATTGTCGAGCATCTGATCACCGGGTAACGTCGTGCCCGAAATTATTAGGTAAGCCGGTTTCGGCGAGGCGAACTATCGCCAAGGAGCGCCGCTGGTGCTGTTCATGTCTGGGAGGGCACCTCCAGCGAGACTGTCCGCATCGACGGCCCTGTCTGCATTGCTAGGTCAAACACCATGCAGTTTTGTGCCTGGGTGCGAACGGCGTCTCCTCTCGGGGCTCTGCCAGGCCCTCGACCCCCACGGGCGGGGGCGCTCAGCCACGCCCTCTGCCAGGCGACAATTGGCGCCCGCCGGCCAGCCACCAGCCCCCTAAGTTCGAAAGGGGAATTACCCCCCGACCAGTCGGGGGGTAATTCCCCCAGGGGCGGGGGTGTCATCACCCCCCCTCATCGTGTGGAGAGGAACTTCACGGCCACTCATCGGTCCGCTGGACCCTTCTCACTCCCGTTAGCTGAGTGGCCGCGACTGGTGTACCACTGTTCCCCATTTGATGGAGGCGGCCCTGGCTAGCTGCCGCCTTAGCTCCCACCACGGCCACCTCCACTGAACCTTAAGCCGTCAACAGTCCACTTGTCAGAATGTTCTGTTGCCGACGGCCTCAGTGAAGGCGTACAACCCGAGTGGCGACTGCTAGCGATCTCGGGTTCACGCCATTTGGCCTCCCCTTGGTGGTGGGAAGATTAGGGCCCCTCTAGAGCGTTGAATCACGCTGTCAAGGGGTATTAGATTTGGTTTGGTCGAGCACTTAGTCAAAAAATACTTGAATTAAAATTAAAAAATGCTTTGGGCTTTCCGCGAATTTTTCCTATTTGTAGCGGTTTAAATTAAAAGAATTGAATTTAATCTACACTGCATGTGTTTTGTACATATATTTAATCACTGTATTTGATTATTGCGTCTGTTTGCTGAAAGGAAATTGAATGGCGCGCTATTTAAAAAATTATGTATATGTTTATGTTAGTGTTTAATCATTTTGCTTTGCGAAGAAGTAGGGCTGTCCCTTACGTTATTGTTTTGTTTAATTTGCAAGTTGACCTATGCGCATCAGTGATTAATTTGGTTGAATTGATTCTGTAGTTGAACATTGATGCTTTTGAACAATTAGTTGAAATATGAGCATGTCCTATGTACTTGTCTAACAGGCTAGCTAGTTTTGGAGATTATCAGATTGAAATCAGCTGCCGCACTATTTAGTAAATGATAATATGGTGGGTGGCCTGGCTAGGCCTACTTGTTGAAAATTCATACTAGGGACTATCTGTGCGTTTTGTTCGGCTCTCCACAGACGACGTTCATGTGGAATTTGTGGGTGCGCTCTGCACTGAAGCAACTGCTGGCACAAAATTTGTCTGGGCAGCTTCGTGTAGCGCCGCTGGTTGCAGAGCTGATCCGGTCGGATTGCGGAACTAATCATAGGGGCACAGATAGGTGTTTAAAAGAGGTCGTCGGATTTCTGTCCAGTACAGGACTTGTTAAAGTGCTGCGATGCCCAGGAGGGGCATCCAGTGGAGGCTGACCCTCCGGCTTGCCACATTAGGGCTATCTTTTGAGGGGTTGGTTAGGGTTGCAAGATCTGATGGGTTGCCTAAGGTGGCCTAGTTTGGTTGTAGATTCGGTCTTGCAACTTGCCTTCGCGACCTTGTCCCGCTGACCAGTTTGCTCGCGGACCTAAATCCTTATGTCCGGGACGGGGGTTTGTTCGCGCCAAACACTTTCAAGGATTGACGCGAGAGGGCGCCCGGCGCGGTGCATTCATACCGGTTTGATTTTCGGTCGTGCGAAAAACGCCCAAGGGCAATCAGTCGTCTTTAAGCGGTGCTGACGTGAGCACGTGGTCAATTCTGTTAGGGAACTCGGAATAATTAGGTGCGGCCCGTAAATATACGGTCTAGGATTTTGTGACGCGCATTCCTGCTGGAGAGCTTCCCGGGACTTATTGGGTCCGACTCAGAATCTGTATAAGTGCATTCGACAATATTAGCTAGTGCGGCCTCTGATATTCTATAACTAATTTTAATTTCTTTTTCTCTTTCTAATTTTTTTTTATAATAAAGTACGGAATCGCTGCAATACATTGTGTAGGGATGCACAAAGACGTCATATTCATAAATCCGTCGAAAACGGCGACGCAGCCAAAGTTTGGAAGTTTCTTCAGTCTCTTGGAGTTGGTAAAACATCCAATAATTCTCCTCATCATAATGTTGATGTTGAATTCCTTAACAAATACTTCACCTGTTCTAGCACATTAGATAGCTCAGATAAAGATCGGACTCTGAGTATTCTTTCTTCAATACCAACTCCTGATTTTCCACCGTTTAATTTCTCTCCTTTCACTGATAGTGATGTTAAAAAGAACATTTTGTCCATCTCGTCCAATGCCGTGGGTGATGACAATGTTAGTCGTAACATGATCTTACCTATCCTAGAATTTGTTACTCCTATCCTTACCCATATCTTGAATAAATCCATCTCCTCTTCAAAATTTCCTGATGTTTGAAAAAGTGCACTTGTAACGCCTCTCCCAAAAAAACCCCATGCTTTGCATTTTTCCGACTTTCGTCCTATCTCAATTCTCCCGTTTTTATCCAAACTCCTGGAGAAACTAGTTTTTTTTTCAGTTAAATCTCTACCTAAATAGAAATTGTATCCTGGATCCTCTCCAATCTGGTTTCCGATCGGGTCATAGTACGACAACAGCGTTGGTTAAAGTTACTGATGACATTCGACGAGGTATGGATAACAAACAGCTCACTGTGTTAGTATTGCTTGATTTTAGCAATGCGTTTAACACTGTTGATTTTGACATCTTATTGAGTGTGTTACGTTCTATTAACATATCTCCTCCGGTGATTGGCTGGTTTCATAGTTATCTTTACGGCCGACGGCAGCGTGTTCGCATCGAAGATGAGTTCTCATCTTTTTGCGAATTACGGGCTGGAGTGCCTCAGGGTGGTGTGCTGTCTCCTTTACTTTTTGCTATATTCATTAATTCTATCTCTCAAAATATTACTTCTCTCTATCACATGTATGCAGACGATCTCCAAATCTACACTCAGTCAACTCTGTTAAATCTGCCTTCTGCTGTTGCCACCATCAACAATGACCTAGCGGCGATAAACCAGTGGAGTCAGCGTTATGGTCTAAAAATTAATCCTTTCAAGTCCCAGGCTATAGTTATTGGTGGTGGAGGGATGGTCTCCAGAGTTGACTGGAACAACCTACCCTCGGTGACACTAAATGACGTTGTCATACCGTACAGTTAATCTGTAAAAAATCTGGGAATATATCTAGATTCTACCTTGTCGTGGTCGCAGCAGTTAAAACAAGTGAGCAAAAAGGTGTTTGCTACTATGGGTTTACTTCGTCGTTTACGTTCTTTTCTCCCCATTCCCACTAAGATTATGTTAGCACAATCCTTACTTCTCTCTATTCTCGATTATGCGGACGCAAGTTATCTCGATTTAACTGAAGACCAACTGAACAAACTTGAGCGAATTCAAAATATTGCTATTAGGTTCATATTTGGTTTGCGCAAATATGATCATGTATCCGAATATCGTTTACAGCTCAAGTGGTTACCCATTCGCTTTCGCCGGAATCTGCAAACTGTATCTCTTTTGTACTGTGTGTTGTTCAATCCTTTGACTCCAAGCTACTTGAAGGAAAACTTTAAGTTTCTTGGTCATGATCGACCTGATAGAGTTCTACGGTCAGCCGGCGAACTAATTCTAGAACCATGTTCATTTCGAACAAAATTTATGAAATATTCTTTTACGAGCCAAGCCATAAGGTTATGGAATGAACTTCCACTCCCAATTCAACGTGCTCAAACTTTGAAAAGATTCAAAAGTGACGTCAAGAAGCATTACCTAACACTTTGTGGTTATTGATAACCAATTATAGCAATATTTATTATCTTTGTATATATATGTATGTGTATATATATGTATGTGTATATATATATATATATATATATATATATATATATATATATATATATACCTATTTATTAATATGTATATTTATTTTATTATTATTTTTTATGTATTATTGTGGTATTTTAACAAAATATAGTATTGTTTATTTAGATATTAGTATGTAAGTGTAACATAAAGCGCACCACCTCCTACTGTTCTTAATTCCAGTTTCTCTTTAGCCCAAAGGTTGTCTGGAAGAGATCGCTCTTTAGCGATAAGACCACCTTATTGTACATACGTATATATTAAGTTTTCTCTGTAATGTATTTATTCGTTGTATATGTGTGGTGTACAATAAAGTATATACTACTACTACTACTACTAACTGTTGCAACGCGAAACGGTAGCGACCTTTGGTCCAGAGGCTCCGTGTGCGTTTTGTGCGGTAACCTTATACCCCGCGATAGTTAGTGGCTTCTGTAAGTTAGTTAATCGCACGATAGAGTTAATTGACTGTCATCGTGACGAAAGAGGAAAGTGATTGTGGTCCGGCGCCGAAGCAGTCTGAAGCGGTGCAGCATTTTGGAGCAGCCTGGAACTCGGCAGCGGCTGGTCACCCATGCTTGACAAGGCCCCACACATTCACCCCTCACTGTACACTACTCGCCATCCACTATTACACACACTCACGGCCTGCCCAAGCCTTGGTGCGAAGTTAGCTTCGGATAATGGTAAGTACTATGTCTTTCTAACGTCCTCCCATCTGGTTTATTGTAATTAAGAATTTCCACGTGGCCACATTGAGGCCCGACCTATGTTTGCTCGGGAAGTCTTTTGCTCATGGGCCCCAGAGGATTGGACCCTTTAAGGGAGCAGCCGTAGGCCGTAACAGAGATGTAATGCTCCATTTCGAGTAAAAAGGGCTCTACACCAACTATACGAAACACAGCAGTATTAAGCTGCTATTTTATGCTAGTATTCCCTGATAGCGTGATCCTACTCCGGTCGAGCCGACCCGTTAGTGTTGCAACCATGATATAGCTGCAGCATGTTTCTACCACCTAAAAAATATATGGACTATATGGCCGGCCCATTGCCACTCAGCTTATCACAGATCACTGTTGGACTATGTTGGTTACTCTAGTTCTACTGCGGATAGTCTCATTGTTAAGTCTATCACGAAGAGAAACCCCGAGAATAGCCCACTTCATAGCTCTCTGAGTAATTTTGAGCTTCACCACATTATCACCAGCAGAGAAAGACCACGTCTCAGTTCCATAAGTCATCACTGTCAACACGCACTGAAGTCTGGACTAGTCGGGCTATTTGTCCTAGGTAAAAATACTCGTCGACAACTTCGAGCTAAGTGCTCTCTACAACTATCGATTAGGTTTGTGTAAAGTAAAAGTAAAGTTTAGCCTATTCACGTCCCACTGCTGGGCACAGGCCTCCTCTCATTACTGAGAGTGTTTTAGGGCAAGGAAATGTCCGCCGCGCTGCCCCTATGCGTGTTGGCGAACTTCACGTCTTTCAAATATTTTTTTCTTATTTCTCAGACATGCAGGTTTCCTCACGACGTTTCCCTTCACCGCCGAGCACGTGGTAAATCTGCACTTAAAATTGCAATTAACAATTTCATTGGTGAAGGCGGGGATCGAACCCGGGTTGCTTGAGTACTGTAAAGCTTACAGCGAGCGCTAATCATCTGAGCTACCACGGCTCTCGGTTTGTGATCTTTTTTTATCCAAGTTCATGTTAAGATTTATCCGTTCGGAGATACTATTGAGGTCATTGAACATAGTGCTAAGGTGAGTGATATACTTGCCATGTGTATCCTTCATGTCTTCCAATGTAGGAGTGAAGAATTTCGAGGATATAACGTCACCTTTTCTTAACACCTCCTTGCAGTTAGATGGGTTTCTTACTCTGGTACTGTGCTCGAATATTTATTGTAGCCCTACTGTACAAACACTTCAGCACATTGATAGATCGACAGTCAACTTGGCACTGCTAAAGAACTGAAGCACCTTCCGAATTTTGAGGGAATTGAAGGGCTTCTGAAGAAATTTAATTCCGTTTTCCACCACCTTAAGAAGCTCAGCTGTATTTCTATCCTCACCCGAGGCCTTGCCGTTTTTAAGGTGCTGGAGAGCTATTCTAATCTCACTCAGACTAACGTCCACGTAATTATCGAAATAGTGTCAGATAAGACTTACTCCTGAATCGTTACTAACACTTTCGTGTGGCTCCAACGGCGTGTACAGCTGGTCGAAAAACTTCTCAACCTTACTTAAAACCTCAAGTAACCCTGCCACATTCGATCTTCAGCTTCTACAGTTAGCTTTAATTGGCAGTCAGATCAAAGTCTTTAGAGTCATGGTTCCGTTCGATCGCTTCTTCAATACGAGCTATATTGAAGTTGCGCAAGTCTTGCGGCATGCACTTGAATATATGTGTGTTTAGTTGATCGTTCTTTGCATTTCAGTCTTCTGGGCACTGTAAACGATTTTTCATCTCTAGCTGAAAGGTTTTGGGACTTTGGATTAGAGCAAGAGAGGTTCATCTTAACGCTTAGATTCAGTGTGCCGCTCACCATTCGGTCATCACTGCCAATTGTCACCCTCAAGATCACTGAGACATCAGTGAACAGTTGCCATCTAGTGATCATAATAAAGTCAATCTCATTTTTTTTTCAAACCGTTGGGGCTCGATCAGGTACAATTTCTGTGGGGCTGCTTCGGGAAGAAATAGTTTATCAAAAAGAGTCCCTCTTTTTCCATGAAATCAGCCAGCTGTTGCCCCATTAGTTCCGTTGCCCTATCCCGAATTTACCTACCTTCAGCTCACCGCTCTCTCTTGTGCTTAGTTTTACGTTGAAGTCTCCCATTAACATCGTATAGTGGGTTTTGGAGGAATGCACGGCTCTAGATATATCCTCATACATTTCCTCCGCCTCCTCATCGAGATGTGCCGAGGTTGGTGCGTAACCTGTATGATCTTCAATGAATACCGTTTAGTGATTCTGAGTATAAGGTACACAACCCTCGTAAATACACTCCTAATCTTTACAAAGTTGATAACGAAAGTCCTGTGGACGACAAATCCGACATCTCCTTGGGACAGATGGTCGCCCTCCTGATGAAAAAACTAGAAAAAAATATTCGGGATTCAAGGATTACAGTGTGATTCCCCTCTCATCGGATCTCAGATAATCTTATAATATCCCAGCGTAACTTGTTTTTCTCTGCTTCCAGCTTCCAATATCTTTTCGTTAGTCATCATGGTGCGTGCGTTATATGTTGCTAGGTCGAGCTATTTTTGGTGGCAACTAAACTTCCATAGAACCCGCCGTTACAAACTTGTGACCATCATTCTAATTCATTTTATACGTGGTAGAGCCATGCTGCAGCTATATTATTAGTATAATTGTAGCACGAAAGGGTCGGCTCGATCGGGGAAGGACCACCCTTTATAGAATATCAGCGTAAAATGGCAGGTGACTGCTGTGTTTCGTATAGTGAGTATAGAGAACCGGAGACCCATTTTACTGGGAAAAAGACATTCGATCTTAGTTCTCACAGGTGACGATGCATCTGCATTTTGATTCTTTATTGAGGGTAAATGTAGATATCTATGGGTCACAGCAACCACTTACCATCAGGTGGACTGTGTGCTCGTTTGTCACCCTATTCTATAAAAAATACATACACCTGCTCTATATGATGGAAAGGAAAGTACAAACACCCGTTCAATATGTTGGCCATAGATATTGGACACATTATTCGCCACAACGTTGACCAACGTCAAGAGCCGCCTTAAACAATTAATGTTTTATTTTTTCGTAAATAATTAATATACTTGTAACACATGTTATATATACATTTTAAATTTCTGCACTTCATCTCCACATAAGTTTAAACTATGCCACACCTCAATACAGTGTTAAAAAGCGGCCAAGATCGAGTCGGACTCGCCCATGAAGGTTTCCGTAGCAGCAAGTAACATAATTTAGGATTTATGAGGTATTAAAAAAAAACTATTTTAAACCAATTTTCAGTGCAAATATACATGGTAATGTACATCATATATTTTTTTTGTTTTATCATTCTCGTATTTTAGAAGTTACAGGGGGGGGACACATTTTACCACTTTGGAAGTGTCTCTCTCGCAAACTATTCAGTTTAGAAAAAAATTATATTAGAAACCTCAATATCATTTCAAAGACCTATCCATAGATACCCCAAATGTATGGGTTTGATGAAAAAAATTTTTTGAGTTTCAGTTCTAAGTAAAAAAGTTATTGGTTTTTTTTCTAGTTTTGTGGGAAAATCTTAAGGAGATTCACAGAATACATCTACTTACCAAGTTTCAACAGCATAATTCTTATAGTTTCGGAAAAAAGTGGCTGTGACATACGGACGGACAGGCAGACAGACAGACATGACGAATCCATAAAGGTTCCGATTTTTGCCATTTGGCTACGGAACCCTAAAAATGGCTGCAGTTGTCTTTTCACGTATTAATAAATAAATAATATTTATAAATATTATAGAATAAATTTTTGCTACTGATCAGAAGGATTTTTATATAGTTCATAAAGAATAGTAAGGATGATGATAAAGTTTTGTTTAAATTTACATCAAAAATTGTCAAAGGATTTCAATAAGATAAAAAACCTACAAAACGATTCCAGTGATTTATACGATTTTCCGG
Source organism: Parnassius mnemosyne (assembly GCA_963668995.1). Taxonomy (NCBI): domain Eukaryota; kingdom Metazoa; phylum Arthropoda; class Insecta; order Lepidoptera; family Papilionidae; genus Parnassius; species Parnassius mnemosyne. The sequence goes on along the minus strand of CAVLGL010000046.1, from coordinate 11,882,704 downwards.
TACTTTTAAATAGGTCATAAAGGATAGTAGTGATGATGATGAAGCTTTGTTTAAATTAACATCAAGAATTTCCAATGGAATTTAATTTGATATTAAACCTACAAAACGATTCCAGTGATTTAAACGATTTTCCGGTCAACGCAATCTGTAATTAAGTACGTGCCAATGAATGGTAATGCACGTAGTTATTTAATCAATTCACCATTTGAGCATAATAAATATTAATTTACATGGTAATTAATAGAATCAGGCGATACTTTGTGGAAATACATTATATTAAAAATGTTAAATATCAATTTGTTAAGATCCGCATAATAAAATTAAATGATGTGCCTAGTTTGAAGAGCACCTCCCGCCCTCCCGCAATTGCGTGCACTATACCCCGTTACCACTAATCCCAACAGCACTACACTAGGCAAGACACACCACCGGCAATATAACGACACGTGTTTTGCTTCTACACGAGGCATTTTCTGGTGAAGTATACTCTGCGGTGTCTGACTGCTAAGATTATAATGGATTCTTGTATATATGTATGCACAATATAAATGAATTGATTTTACCTAAATAAGTGAGCAACTACAAAATTTCCAGCTCAGTTTTTTTTTACCAGGAAGGGTTCCAAACAAAGACATAGTTCTCCTGATGATAAATGGATGATAATAGGTGCCTGCTAACTATGTAGTAGCGTTGTACTCGTAAGTATATCCACTAACCCATACCGTCCCTCCTCCGTCCATCCTCGTGTTCAGAGAGAAACAAATCAAGAGATTGGCAGCAGCGTCTTTTTTTAATCAGAACTAAAAAAATGCGGTTGCCAACCCGTCTGACAAGCGTGGCAACTATGGCAATAATCCCACCTATGAAGCAATCTTTGGGGGAGTCCTATGTTCAGTAGTGGATTTGTGATAAGCTGTAACGGTAATAGACGCCTATCTAACTTCTATTAAGAACCACTAGACTAAGAGGTAGCGTTACCAGCAAAAACATCTAGTACGGTAAAAATCGTCTAGCATAGTATAACGTCTAGTTTGGTATAACCATCTCTTTACCGTTACAGCCTGTCATAATTCCATTGCAAAACATTGTTATATATGGTTACTACTCTTGGAAATCACAGTTTTTATTTTTAAGTTGCTATTTTGGAGACACACCAGTCCATCTTCTGGTGTGATTCCACCTTTGGCCTCCTTATAACATCCATGGAGGCATATGGAGTATTTGATATTATTGTTACACTACAACAAGGTCTCTCTCATCACCTCTTTACGCAAGGCATAAAATAACCAGACCAGCGATGAACAGCAACGTCAAAGGTGCGAGACGACCGATATTATAGTCTGCGTTGCGTTTTAGCATGGTGCGAGTGACAGCTTACAGTTTGGCGTGTCTACAGATGGAATAATGTTAAATCGATTAAAAAAGGCGATTAACGATACACAAAGCAAAGCAAAAATTATCGATTAGATATCGATTAGATATCGATATAAAAATTAAAACCGAAAAATATTTCTTTATAAACCAAAATGTATGTAAATTTCAGTAAAAGTTTAAACGTGGTAGAGTTATGCTGCAGCTATATTAGTAGTATAGTTGTAGCATGAATGGGTCGGCTCAACCGGGAAAGGACCATGCTCTCACAGAACACCAGCGTAAAATAGCAGCTTAACGCTGATGTGTTTCGTTTAGTGAATGTAGAGAACCGGAGACCCTTTTTACAGGAAAAGGGGCATTCCATCTTATTCCTCCCGGCTGACAACGCATCTGCATTTTATTCCCAAACGAGAATAGATGTAGATGTATATGGGCCACAGCAACCAATTACCATCAGGTTGACAAAAAGAGTTGATAAAAAAAATATTACAAATTATAACATAATACTCGTAGTTACATAATATGATAATAGCTGTTCCCGGACCTCGCCCACTTGGTATATTTTACGATTGGATTTCATGGGTTTTATTTTTTCGCGAAATCCTAATTCTTTTCCTAAAATAAAATTAGCCAGTGTTTTTCCTTCATCAGCTATCTGCCAGTGCCAGCTATAAGCCGGAACAAATAGATAGACAGAAAACAATTTTAAAAATTATTTTTGTCTTTTTGTTATAAATACCGTATATACTTTCATATGTATTTAGTTATTTTGACCGTTATTTTGACATTACAAACAACATTTCAATGTATAGATTATACTTTACAATACAATACAATACTCTTTATTGTACACCAAGAAAAGATAACAACATCAAAAATAAAAAATAACAACTATTGAGGGAAATACAAAGGGCGGTCTTATTGCTACATAGCAATCTCTTCCAGACAACCCAGAAGAAGAAATAAATACAAAATACTTTGCGATAATTTGAAAATAAAAATCATCTTATATTTCTTCTTGACAACATTCATATTGATATTTAAACAAATAAAATGGCTGCCAGCATCTGCTATTTTCAGTACGGAGTTCGCTGCACCGGGATCTTTTCAAGACACGAGTGCTAGCGCCTTTCACTATATGTGTATTCGTGTTGCCAGGTCCAATGGTCCAAATACCGGGACGGAAGGTAAATATAATCGAGAATTTGGTTTACAAATCTAATGAAATAAAACTAAAAAATTGTTTTTTGTAGCCATTTTGGCCACCATGAGTTATTTATTATAAAGTCTTTTGACACAATGCACTATTGAATAAAACTACTTTTACGGATTTCATCGCGTTTAATTAACTTATTTTTCAAATTTTTATTAATTCCTAAAGTTTCGGGTGCTTTCCAGCACCCATGATCACGGGGGACAGAGGTGATTGATGTCCCGATGTCCGAGTTAACCCGGAGTACCTTCAGATTTTTTAATTATTAATTTTGGTCCGATCTACGTAGAATGAACTTATTGTGTCTTGAAGTCTCGCAGTGGTATGGGTTTAGTTTTAATTTTATTAATTACAGGATCCCAAGCAGGTGCTAGTACCCAGCCTCCCTCTCTATTGAAATTAGGATGTTTTTTTAATTTCAATAGCCGCACGTATCATCCTTGGCAGGAATCGATGTTCTTTCGCGAGAATTTGTGGTTTATCAAATCTAATGTAATGGCGGGGGCCCTCTAAGATATGATCACAAACTGCAGACTTCCCGGAACGTTGGTGCTTCGCTTGAGCTATGTGTTCTTTTACGCGGGTTTTTATTGATCGTTTTGTTTGCCCTGTATATGTGAGACCACATTCACAATTAAGCTTGTACACTCCTGCATCTTGTAGAGGAATATTGCATTTGACGGATGGTAAGAAATGACTAATCTTCTTCGGCGGCTTGAAGAATGTTCTAATAGAAGCTCGCTTTAAGATGTAGCCAATCTTGTCTGTGACACCTCTAACATATGGTATTACAGCAGGCACACGCTCGACTGTGGCCGGCTTCACACGGTCACTGTGACGTAGGCGCGGGACCCGAAGCTTGTTGTCGTGCAGAACCTGCTTGACGTGCTGAAGCTCGGCGGCCAGGTGTTTGCTGTCACAGATCCCTCGTGCTCTCTCTAACAAAGATTTACCCACCGTAGCTTACTGTGAAGGATGATGGTGGGATTCACCATTTAAATTCCTATTGTCGCCGATATTTTCATGGAGTACTTTGAGGAGAAAGCCCTGCTTACTGCACCGTTATACATCATACATGCGAGATATTCCATTTAGAACCTCAGATGTGACAACGCATCAGCATTTTGCTTCTTTATCAAAAATAGATAATATAGATATATGAAAGTGGGCATCTACTTATCAAATGGATGTGTGGTCTTGTATTATGCTTATTATTATAAAAAACAATTGATAAATCCAATTGACCCTGCCTTTGCATTAAAAGAAATACTTATAGCATGATTATACGGAACTTTTTAAAAGTAGTTTAAATACACACAAGTTTTCACTAATAACCTTATTATACTTCCAATTTTCCGATAATTTTAGTCAAACTTCAATTTGAAAAAGTTTGGAAAATCCAAAGTGCACGACTCATAATGCTCATATGATCATCATATTATCATTCATGTCACTCCAAAAAGTCCAAGACGTATTCAAGTATAAATATTTAATCCTACTTACTTTTAGTACGTACTCCTATTATTTATTCTGTGCTTTTAAAATACTCGTATTGTAATAAAAAAAAATAATATAAAATCTCTGATTATTATAATAATCAAGTATGTATGAAATTTGTTTTTCGAATATTTTGTATTTATTTGTACAGCGATCTTTTTGAGCCACTGCAAACAACCGATACAGTATCCACTCACAACGGCGGTTGACGCCGATCTAAGCGTAAGCGAGTGAGGAACAGGCAGTCTCTATTTACTGAAATAAATTCTAACACAAGGCTTTGGTAGCCTTGTGTTAGAATTTCATCAACGAAAATTTCGCCATTTTGGAGCCGAAAAAAATTAATTATAGCTGAACAAAACAAAATCACACTGCCATTTACATTCAGTGGCTTTCCACATGATAGATGAAGAGATTAAAAAATAGATTGAGTTGGACAATTGATATTATCAAAAGTAAGAGTGTTTACAATCCTTGCGGCTTAAATCCACACCATAAACTACTAAAACCCCTTTTTTATGTAAAAATAGCAATTAATCGATTAAAAAAAATATTAATAAGTTCAACAACCATTTATCTTTCTGAAAATGTGATTTTTATATCATTTATATGTATAATATGATTGCTAGATACGATTTCATGCCACAAAACGTTGGAATCTTGATTTTTAGGCGCTAGTAGAACATAACTATGCGCTTTGCGCTCGGCATGCAATAAATATCACTTTATGTCATTATTCTACAAAATTTAAATTAGCCCTTTATCAATAGTTTGCATTATATTAACTTGTGTATATATCCGAAACTAATTTAGAAACTTTGAGACAAGGGTTCTGACATAACTTGTTAAGATACATCGATAAGTTTGATTAAGGCAAGGTTCGTAAAAATAGATATTATGAGTTTTCGGATTAACAAAAAACATTTGTGAAAAAAAAGTAAGATATTTACGATCGATGGAGAGTAACAGATAGATAAATTGGTCAACTTTTTTGTTGAATTTACACGGTGACTATACTGTGTCTAGCAGGATATTCGTTTTTTGACCTATGTAGCTACTGATTGATGCATCGCAACATTTAATTTTTGATACAATCGTAGGAACAATTATCGAAGTAAATAAAAGAGAAATGGTGCGGTTTTATGTGTTCAATAATAGTAAACAAAGAACTTTGAAAATCTAATAAAAATTAGACTACAAATAATAATATAGATGTACCGAATAGTGGCAGCGCAAAGTAATCAACTGCCGTATATCATCCTGCGGGTTTCGTTTTATTCACATATATCCTTTACAACGGGACGTCTGTGCTAATCATTGATTTTCTGCAAGCTGAGCGTGTTTTCATACTGTATTCTCCCGTGTTTACTGCATATTATGCAGAACTTTGATGTATAGTTTAACCTTTTAAAATTTGCATATTTTTGGTATTGAAAAGAGAGTCGAGTAAAAAGGCCTGCGTGACTATTTTAAGAAAAAAAAAAATGGTGTATCCCTTTTGTCTGTCTCAAAAGTGGGTTAGCGTGTTGCGGGAGCTCTAGGAGTGTGCATTTGTGACAATAATACTACTAAGTCTGTGGTAAAAGCGGTACCGCGCAAAATAAGCACATAACACTGAAAAACCGCATAATTCATTTGATGCTGACGAAAGCAAATTCCAACGTGAGTTTCAATTCAAAAGTTTTCATTGGTGAAAGTAATAATAGGATTTTTTATCTAAAAAAGTCACAAATAAAAATATTGATGAAGTGCACAGGTACACAGCCCGGTCTAACTTTTTGAGGGTAGCTAAACAAATAGAGGATTGGGAAAACGTGGTCTTTATTGACAAAATATGGCTTAGTGCTAATCAAAATTGATTTGAATCCTGTATGTTGATGCTGTTGCATCCACTTCCAAATTTGAGGGATAGGAAGGGTCATTATTTGTCATACTGGCAGAAAAGAAGGTTTAAAAGAGATTTTGTTGGCCCTGAAATCAAAAAGTAACAGAGACTATTATAAAGAAATAAAGGCAAGTATTTGCAGGTTGATTTCAGCACTTACTGAAGACTTTAGAAAAACCATGATTTATCATCATAGATAACACACTCTAATACTCACCGCATATACTCAGATATCAGATTAATTACCTGTTGCACAAGTTGTCTAACCAAACTATCTAAATTTCAACTTATTTGTGTCTATTGTTTACAAAAATCTAATAATTCCTATTAATCCTAAAGCTTTGAAAGAACTGCAGAACTTGAAGACAGCGAACGAAATGTGGCTGATTTAGAAACTATTTTTGTTTTGCAAAAAAATTGCTATAGTAGCCATTTATTACCTGAAACCGGAAGAATTTCTCAGACAAAAAATTATAGAAATAATTAACTTTGGCTTCTCATTATATTTACGAAAATTTAATGTATGTTCAAAAAAAAAAAGAACAAAAGTAGCTTTAATAAAAAAGAAATAAAGAAGATATTGTGTAAACGTTAGGAATAAACACAAGCTAGCGGTACCAGTTACATTACTACACAGAGTCAGTAATACATTCAATGTTTACGTTTTTAAAAAAACAGTCCCAGAAAATACGCAAGACCTCTCTATTACAAAGTTTTGATATTTTATTAAACTGTATAAATAGGGTTATTATAATTAAAATAAGTGCATGGCAATAGCCACCGAGAATAAGGTGATCACTTCTAAGCTTTTTCATAAATTTGGAAGTGTTTTGTAAAACCCGCTTTTATTGTATAATTTTTCTTTGACCTAGGACAAAGCTTTTTTTCGAACAAGTGGTAAAAGCATTAATGACTTTCAATTAGTATTCTTGAATAACAATAACAATTACCTGTATTAAATATTGAACACAAATATTATTTTCTAATTTTAAATCACCATGCGTCTTTATCGTTTCAAGATTTTTCTTACAATTAAAACTAAGCCATTGTTGATGCTAACACTTACTTTACCGGTTATTGAATATAATGATATGTGTAACTATGAAGTAAACTAAGGACTTCTGTGCCAGTTGGATCATCTGCTCAATAACTGCATCCACTTTAACACGACCACGTATTCTTTTACCGTTCCAATCTTAAATAGTACTCCCTACACTTCAGCGTGAACGTATTAGAAGTTTTCACACACTATTTTCAATTCAATACAATCCATGCTCGCCCGAATACTTGAAATGCAAGTTGCATTATTTGGGTTCTTCTCACGAACGTAACCCGTGATCTTCCAAAGGAACTACTTTATGTGTTTTTTCACGCCGTATCAAATATATATCTCAGTCTTTCGCCGCTGATTTAATAAAGATTTGGAATAAAATACCTGCACATATAAGGAAACCGACTTCTGTTGTGACTTTTATTCTTGCCGGGTCTAAATTTCTTAAACGTTTCAGAATTTGTACGGGGTAATTTTTTCTATTTATAACACATAATTTTTGTTTTAACGTATGTTTAAAATATCTGTTTTTATATTATATATAATAACTAGCCAGGCAGACGTTGTTCTGCCCTTTCCGACAACCCTATCTATGAAAAACTCCTTAAATTCGCAATAAAAAAATATTGAACGTCCATTTATCGGCATAAAAAGTATCCTATCTCTCAAGTTGGACCAAACTGCAAACAATGTGCAAAATTTCATTGAAATGAGTTCAATAGTTTAGGAGTTCATCGCGGAAATATATAGGTATTTTTAAAAAATATATAATTACGTGTACATGATTTTTACCAGATATAGAATTATGTAGGTTATTTGTAGCAATTCATTATAATTATAATTGTATGTATATATGAATGAAGTATGATAAGTGTTAAAAACCTTGGTTGTAATAATGTTAAGAATCTCGGTCTGTACGTTGATAGCTGTCTTTCATGTCATGGAACAAGCATATCCAGGAGGTAAGCCGCAAAGTTACTGCAACATTGCGATCTCTTTATCGCCTGAAAATTTTTCTTCCTACCACTACAAAAGTTCTGCATGTTCAATCTATTATTCTGCCTATAAGAGACTACGCAGATGTGTGTTGCACAGACTTACGTATCTCAACAGCATCTTAACACATTGGATTATCTTCGCAATAACTGCATCAGATACATTTATCGCCTTCATAAATATGACCATATATCATCTTTTCGTACTCAGCTTAGCTGGCTGCCTTTTCGTCAGTGCAAATATGTTAGAATACTCTGCACTCTTTTCGCTATCCTGAACGCTCCTTGTGATCCTGAGTACTTAAAATATATATTTCAGTGCCTAGGAGATACTTATAATTGTATTTTCCCTTCTTCGGATAATCTAAAGTTGCTAGCACCTTTACACCGTAGTGGCTATAATTTGTCCAACTCTTTCGCTCTATCGGCTACAAGACTCTGGAACTTGACATTTAAGAAGCTTCCAACAAGTTTCTTTTTAAAAACAAAATTTTTAAACGTTTTAGTAAAGCATTGGAAGTGTGAATTAACGCTTTTTCGTAAAGAATGATTCTATCGTCACGTATTTTCCTTATTTATCATGGCTCAGATATATCTGTATATATAATATGTATATAATATAATTTATACAAATATGTATTTAATTAGATTTATGTATGTGTACGTCTGTGTGAACTTCGTTACCTTCTTTTCTTATTATTAGTTTACTTTTGCTGCACTACCCCCCATCTCTGCTTAGCCTTATGGTTGACTGGGAGAGAATACCTTAAGGCATTAAATCCGCCATATGTACGATTATTCTTTTGTGCATAAAAGTTTAAATAAATAAAAATACTGCCTATATACGTCCCACTGCTGGGCACAGTTCTCTTCTCATTTCTAAGAGGGTTTTAGGCAAAGGAAATATCCGCCGCGCTGCTCCAATGTGTGTTCACATGTCTTCGAAATATTATTTTTCTTATTACTCAGACGTGCAGGCTTCCTTACGATATTTTTCTTTACCGCCGCAGAGGTGGTAAATCGGCACTCAAAATTACTATTAACAATTTCATTGGTGCCAGCGGAGATTCAACCCGGATTACTCGCGTATTATGAAATTTACAGCGAATGCTTAGTCTCTGAGCTACCACGGCAAATGTGCATTTATATGTATGAATATATATGTTCAGGTTTTTATCGAATCTGCTTAAGTTTCTCTGCTTATGTGACTGATAGAGAATACCTAAAAGCATTTGAAAGGGTCCAACAGACATTGGCTAGTCATTCATAGACGTTCTATATATCCCTTGCAAATGAAATCACACCACGATGGGTTCGGGAACAACGAGGTAGGCGTGACCCATGTGAAGGACTGTCATACAAGAACGTCTGTTGTCCTTTCTGAAAAGAAAGGTTAGACGACTAAGATTACGGGTCCCTCTGTAGTGGTCCCAGTCTTGACGTCCCTTAAATAAACTGTATTTCACTCTTCTTATTATTAGAAGGTGCAGTAGGAAATGAAACAGTAAATTTATCTTCGTAATTTACCATAAGAGTGCAACGTTGAAACTTTTACTACTGTTCTATCACTTCCCTAATTCCTTCTTCTTTCTTGCTTTAAGCTATAAAACTGGTAGCTGGTCCACTACGTGATACATCAGAGCAGGCATGACCCAATCGTTTTATGTGTTATATATATGTTTGCTGTGTGATTTGAATTTATAAATGTAGTTGGTCTCACGAAACTTTGCGGAGCAAATTGCTGAACTGGTTTGGCTTTATTGTTTTTGGCGTTGTACTGAGCTAAGAAGTTAATTTCCTCCGTGACTATACTTAAAGCGATCTCCAAAGTAGAACAACACTTGAGTCTAATAAGTGGTTCTTCGTTTCTCGAGTGAGTCTTCGGGTGATTGTACAAAAATACTTTTAAGGCGGTATTATTAAATAAAGGGTAATTTTTAATTTACTGAAGACATTTTGGGAATATATCATTTATATTATAAAAACAACATCTGTAAGAAAAAATCAATATATTTCTTCAATTTTTATTTTAATAAAAAACTAAAAAAAAAATTGTAGAAAAAATTGGACCTTCTAAACGATAATAGCCCTAGTATTAGTTATTTACTCTGTGGTATTAGAAAGAAAGCGCGTGGTGGACTAGGAGTGGTGTAGGAGGCGGTGCTTACTCGTTTGAACTTGACCTAATTACCTGTGTCGTCAGTCACCTTTGATGCGCCCGCGACGCTTGTCCTTCCGTTGTAAGATTAATATTGCGAACGTATATCGTAATATTTACGATACGTTCATATATATTTATAACGTAATATCTGTAATTTTATAAATGTTACTTGCTTATTTATTTATGTCTAATGATTTCAACAGGATGTGTGATACTGATATCAAGTGCAAAATATAAAAGGCATTTTCATTGACGATTTATTCTGACATTGTTTAGGGACTACAAAATACAGACTTCAAGGGAATTGAATATGACAATAAGGACCTAAAAGTAGTTTTTTAGTAACTGAATTATATTCTGTATAGAGTGATTTCGCTAAATTTTTTTATAATGAAGCAAATAAAAAGTCTTTGGACTTTAACAAACAAATAACTTTGTACATTTTGTATTCTACTACAAAATTGAATAAATGAATACATTCCTCCGAACGGGGGTCACCGAAATATTGGGTCAACATTTCTTTCAAATCCTCCCAAGTACTTAAACTACGGTTATCACTAAGTAGAGCCGCAGCTCTACCACTAAGCTGACTACTTATACTCGTAGCATGGAATCTATATCATATTTGAATCGGGGTATTGTCGCCTCTTGAATTTAATAAAACGTATTCACATTTTGAAATGAATGAATTTCGCAATGTTTCATCTCCATGCTATCTAGGAATTAAATCTAAAATGTGTGCTGGAATTGCAGTTACTGCCATTTTTATTTAAACTATCTTATTCAATCTAACACGAATTATTAGCAAGAATATTATCATCCTATTTTGTGCCAACAAAATCAGAAAAATGCAAATAAATTGGCCCGACAATAAAAACCGATAAACAGGTAGTGAAAAGGTTTACTCACAGTGTGTTCAATCCTATGGCCTCCAGTTGATTCTGACCACTTCGATACTACCGATGGTCAAGTGCGCGTAAACGATTAGTTTGGAAACGATTGCGTGTGCGTCACGGGAGTTATTTATTTGGTTCGAGGATATCCAAGCCTAACTGATATACTGATGCTTAAACCGATTTTGGGGTTCGAAGGGCGTTAGCACGACAGTGGAATATGTAGGGATATCCTACCGGCTGCACAAATTAAATTGTGACGAGTCTTTATAAAAACACAATTTAAAGTATAAAATGATTTAATGATTTTTCTAAGATGGTAAGTTATAGAATAAATCAATATTAATGTTAATCAAATAAGTATTGTACAGTTATCATATCGCCACCGGATAGGTATAGGAATTGTTCGGCTTACATTACTTAGAATTATCACTCGACTTCTCACGTATATGCTGATGTGGCTGTTTGGAATAGTGAGTTAGAGACAGATTGAGGCGATATAACTAGATAACCTAATATCATCGTAGGGTACACAAATTGTAAACATGAAATGGTGTAGATATTTACGTGGTATAGTGTTAGTTTTCTTTTTATTTAAAAGAAATATCACAAGACTAGGGTTGTAGCTTGGGTACGGTTTACATACATAAATTGCACAAGGAAACACATCTAGACCCGAAACGAAAAAATATTTAATGTATGTGTGCACACTTGTTCTGTACGGGATTCAAATCAGCGGCCCAGCAGCATCGCGAACAAACTACGGATACTGCGCTGCGTAGTTGTGATTAAAGATATAAAAAGTAAAGATATTATAATATATAGGGCTGAGTGTTAAGTTTTTTCTTCTTCTTTAATATTAATATCATTGATAAAACTATGGTAGACGGATTATTCCAGATACATATTTCTTTAGATTCAAGTATATTGCAGCACCGAGATGTAATCCCGACCGCGTTTGAAAGGGAATACACACACTTTAAAATAGTGTTTTAATGAGTAATAATGAACCGCTATAATTTTTATATAATTTTTTTTAAAACCGACACGTGCCAAAACATTTTCTTTCGTTATTTCGTTTTAAATTTTCGCGCAAATGTGCTGACCGCCAAGCTGTTCAGCTCGTGACGTCACTGCTCTAGTAAATAAAATGATTTTGTAAAGGAATAACATATTTTTGGATTTTTTTTATAATGTAAAAATATTTTATTATTGGTGCGTCATGCCTGGATGAAAAAATACAAGCATAAAAACGCCGAAAAAGTTATGGATTCAAGTTCCAACTAATTTTAATATGAGAAATACTTGCTTAAATCTGGCAAGAAGAGACCCGTAGACATTGTCTACAAAAACTAGACTATACTTCTGGGAAGATCACTTTGATGTAAGTATCACTTATATTTAACTATGTTTATACAAAAAAATATCATGAGGTGGTAGTATTAGTCTGAGAGCTGGCGACGAATTTTGGGAAGGTCCTTTTGGTAAGTTGAAATTGTGAAAAAATATAATTTCGTCAATTGGCAAATCTAGTCTCGCGAGTCTGGCAGAGCGTTTGCGGTTATTTCGTTACTGCGCAGCATATAACATTTACAATTTTTTTTTCTAAAAATATGTTTTTTGGCAGTTTAGTTCTTTTTTTATCTTTAAATTTAGTTTTTACACAATTCCAAAAAAATAATGCTAGACGTTTTTGTCGGTTAGAAACTATTATCAGAACTCTACAAAATATATTTTTTTTAAATTCCCAAATAATATATTTTTGGCATCTCATCATTTTAATCAGGTATTTATTGAGAAATTTTTAATAATACCTGCAAAGCGCCAGACGAATTTAGCGGTTTTGAACAATTACCAGACGTAAATAAAATTTACAAATGAATACGACATAAAAGTCTAATGCGTAGCCATAAGTGTAAAAAAGATAGCTTATCGAAGCATGCCGACAGCAGATGGGGGCCTAATCTCCTTGCGTTTTGATTGGTTATTAAGAAATATCCTTTTTAAAGAATTTAAGATTAAATTCTTATTATGGGATTTAGCATGTATGTATGCGTATATATGACGATATAAATATTTATGTCATCATCATTACAGACTTTCATAAGTCCACTGCTGAACATAGGCCTCCCCCAAGGAATGTCACAAAGCACGGTCCTGAGCCACCTGCATCCATCGATTTCTTGAATGTCTTACCAGGTCGTCACTCCATCTCGTAGGGAGTCGCCATACACTTCACCTACTGGTAAGAGGCTGCCACTCCAGAACCTTTCCTTCCCATCGGTTGTCAGTCCTTCGAGCTATATGGCCGGCCCACTGCCACTTCAGCTTACTAATCCGTTGGGCTATGTCAGTTATTCTGGTTCTACTGCGGTTATCCTCATTTCTAAGTTTATCACGCAGAGAAACCCCGAGCATAGCCCTCTCCATAGCTCGATGAGCGACCTTGAGCTTCCTCATACGGCCAGCAGTGAAGGACCACGTCTCAGATCCGTAAGTCATCACTGGCAACACGCACTGGTTGTACAAATTCGCTTAAAGGTTTTGAGGTATGTCTGACGAGAAGATGTGTCGTAGTTTCCCGAACGCTGCCCAGCCGAGTTGAATCCGTCGATTGACCTCTCGGCCGAAGTTGGACTTACCTAGTCAGACTATTTAGCCCAGGTAAACATACTCGTCAACAATTTCGAGCTTATTGCTCCCAACAACTACCGGCATAGGTGTGATATGGACATTAAACGTAATCTTCGTTTTGTCCATGTTCATCTTAAGACCTATCCGTTGGGAGACACTATTGAGGTCATTGAGCATAGTGCTTAGGTCCTCCAGCGATTCTGCAAAAAGGACTATATCGTCGGCAAATCGAAGGTGAGTGATGTACTCGCCATTGATGTTAATACCGTATCCTTTCTAGTCTAGAAGCTTGAAAACGTCTTCCAATGCAGCGGTGAAGAGTTTCGGGAATATAACTTCACCCTGTCTTACACCTCTCTGCAATTGGATAGGTTTCGTACTCTGGTTCTGTCCTCGGATAGCCATCGTAGCCCTACTGTACAAGCACTTCAGCACTTCGATATACCGACAGTCAACTTGGCACCGCTGAAGGGACTGCAGCACCGCCCAAATTTCGACGGAATCAAAGGCTTTCTCATAGTCCACATACAAATTGTACTCATCGGACTTCTGTACAACTTGCCGAAGGGTATCTATATGGTCTATGGTGCTAAAGCCCTTTCGGAAACCGGCTTGTTCGGGAGGCTGGAAGTCGTCAAGTCTGCGCGCGAGACGATTTGTAATAACTCTCGAAAACAGCAAGTAGACGCGGCTCAGAAGGGATATCGATCTGTAGTTCTTCAAGAGAGCATTGTCACCTTTCTTGAAGGATAAGACCACCGCACTTCTGCTCCACGCCTCCGGTGTAATGCCACCATGGAGGAAGGAATAGAAGAGCTTCTGAAGGACTTCAAGTACTGGTTTTCTACTCGCTTTCAGAAGCTCCGCTGTAATTCCATCCCCTCCTGGGGCCTTGCCGTTTTAAGGTGCTGGAGAGTCATTCTAATCTCGCTCAGACTGACGTCCGGGATATCTTCGGAATGGTGTCGGATAAGACTAGCTCTTGGATCGTTACTCACACTTGCGTGTGGCTCCAACGATGATGTGTACAGCTGCCCATAGAACCTCTCAATCTCACTCAAAATCTCAGGTGCCCCGGAAACGATGCTGCCACACTCGGTCTTCAGCTTTGACAGTTGGCTCTTTCTGGAAGACAGATCTCTGGCAAAGAATTTGGAGCCTTGGTTCCGCTCGATCGCTTCTTCAATACAAGCTGTATTGAAGTTGCGTAAGTTCGGCCGCATGCATATGGAGATCTGTCTGTTCAGTTGCCCGTATGCTGTCAAATCTGTTGAAGAATGTAGCTTCATCTCCCGTCTAACAGCCATGAGATTAAGAGTGTGTTTGTGATCGGAGAGTTTTTGTGTTCTTCTGCGGCGGGTCTTGCAGAACTTAGCTCCGACCGCATGGACAGTTTCCACGAGCTTGTCATTCATATCGTCCACTACATTGCAGTCTTGTAGGCACTGAAAACGGTGTTGTAACTTGAGCTGAAAGGTTTCGGGACTTTGGATTAGAGCACGAGGGGGACGGAGCGTTGATTTCATTAGACGAGACCTTTGCAACTTAACGTTTACGTTAAGTGTGCCTCTAACCATTCCGTGATCTCTACCAGTTTTCACCCTCGCGATCACGAAGACATCACTGAACAGTTGTCGTCTGGTCGTCATAATGAAGTCAATCTCATTCTTTGTCGAACTGTCGGGGCTCGAGCAGACCCACTTCCTGTGGGTCCGCTTCTGGAAGAAAGAGTTCATAATAAAGAGCCCCTCTTTCTCCATGAAGTTGGCCAGCTGCTGGCCCCTTGGGATCCGTTGCCCTATTCCAAATTTCCCTACTTTCAGCTCACCGTTCTCTCTTGTGCCTAGTTTTGTATTGAAGTCTCCCATTAACACCGTATATATATATATATATATATATATATATATATATATATATATATATATGTATAATATATATGTATATAATATATATGTGTGTATATATATATATATATATACACATATATATTATATACATATATATTATATAGCCGTGTAGTGGCGGTTAAGAATATCCACTACACCATATCTCCCCGTGGGTGTCGTAAAAGGCGACAGAGGCAAACAGACAGGAGATTGGCAGCAGCATCTTCCTGATAACAGCAAAAATACAATAAAAAAACTGCGGTGACCAACCCGCTCGCCAAGCGTGGCAACTATGGCAAATACCCCCCTATGAATGTAACAAAGAGACGGCTTCCAGTCCCCGGCGGCCCTGCTATTCCTGGCTACGGTGGAGACCATGGTAACGGCGGGGCAGGGGTGCTAAGGATCTCAGGTGGAGGTTCAGTTGCCACCTAAGAGGACTCGACCTGGCAACATACAACGCACGATCCCTGAGCACTGACGAGAAGATTGTGGGGCTGGAAGAAGAGATAGACAAGTTACGTTGGCATATTATTGGATTATCCGAAGCCCGAAGAGAGGGGGAGGACACGGTAATCCTTGAATGCGACAACTTGCTCTATCACCGGGAGGGCGACCATCTGTCCCAAGGAGGTGTCGGATTTATCGTCCACAAGTCTGTCGTTAACAACGTTGTAAAGATTGAGAGTGTGTCGACGAGAGTTGCGTACCTTATACTCAGAATCACCAAACGGTATTCGCTGAAGGTCATACAGGTTTACGCACCAACCTCGGCACACCCCGATGAGGAGGTGGAGGAAATGTATGAGGATATATCTAGAGCCATGCATTCCTACAAAACCCAATATACGGTGTTAATGGGAGACTTCAATAGAGTATAAATATATATATATATATATATATATATATATATATATATATATATATATAAATATATATATAGAATATCTGTGTATATATTTTGAATTATTTTAGATCAGTTCTGTAATAATTTGTTCTGTAATAAACCAGATGGGAGGACGCTAGAAAGACATAGTACTTACCATTATCCGAAGCTAACTTCGCACCAAGGCTTGGGCAGGCCGTGAGTTTGTGTAATAGTGGATGGAGAGTAGTGTACAGTGAGGGGTGAATGTGTGGGGCCTTGTCAAGCTTGGGCGACCAGCCGCTGCCGAGTTCCAGGCTGCTCCAAAATGCTGCAACACTGCTTCAGACTGCTTCGGCGCCGGACCACAGTCACTTTCCTCGTTCGTCATAATGACAGTCAATTAACTCTATCGTACGATTTACTAACTTACAGAAGCCACTAACTATCGCGGGTTATAAGGTTAACGCACAAAACGCACACGGAGTTTACGGTTTATTAAAGGTCACTACCGTTTCGCGTCGCAACAGTTAGTTCTAGAATATCAGAGGCCGCACTAGCTAATATTGCCTAATGCACTTATGCAGATTCTGAGTCAAACACAATGAGTCCCTGGGAAGCTCTCCAGCAGGAATGCGCGTCACAATGGTAGACCGTATATTTACTGGCCGCGCCGAATTATTCCGAGTTCCCGACAAAATGACAGAGTGCCAATCGTGAGCACTGCCTAAGGACGACTGACTACCCTTGGGCGTTTTCCGCATGACCGAATGTCAACCGGTATGACACTGAGCCGCGCGCCCTCTCGCGTTCGTTCTTGAAATTAGCGTTTAGCGCGAACAATAGCTATTAATTATAACCTCGTATTAATAGTAACCTTGGCAAAATTATGTCTTGGTTATTACCGCCCCATGTTTTAAAAAAAGGATAATATGTAAAAAATAACAAGTTGCAAGTTCTCTACAGCCGTAACTTTTTTCGCAGTGATGTGGTACAGATATAGATGACTTTTAAACTACCTAAATGTAGTTATGTATTTATCCGTGATAGATTAGTACTTTTTGCTTTTACGAATCCGTCCTTCATGATGCCAATTTAATAATAAATGTACTAAAATTAAAAAATTGTGATGATTACTTGAACATTTTTGACATAACAGCACATTAGCTTGTTAACTATAGAAGTGACGTCACGACGCAATATAATATGGCAGATAGCGTTTAGGACGTTGAGGAACAGATTTAAATTTTTTTTAATTGAATTATACTTAGAATGCATTTTTATGAATAGAAGTTAACATTTCTCGTTTATATTTTACAAAACCTATCAAAAATACGCTTTTTTATTTATTTTTTACGTAGTGCAAAATACTATATTATAACGTGCATTTACCAGACAGTAATAGCTCCGATTATTATAAGATAATATAGGAATCAGAATCTGTCACATAGTTACTTTCTCATATTTTAGAATGATAGATATCGTTGATTTAAGGTTGAACTAAAACCTTTTCAATGCTTAAAATCTCATCATAAATCCTTCTGTTATGTAGTTTTTGCGCAATGCGCGAGCAATCGTTTTCAATTTACTATATTTTATTAGAGGATATACGGTATTAAAAATATTCACTACCCCAAATCATCCCAAGGATATTGTAAGATATGATTGAATGAAAATAAAACAGGAGATAGAGATGGATCGCAGTAACTTCCTAATTACAACTCAAAATAATAAAAAACAATAAAACATGTGTGTGTCGTGGAACACTCGGTTGGAACAAAGTTCCTTTCGTAGTGTGTTTATTCTTTTAGACACATGTTCAGCATGTTCTTTTTTTCCATAATATTTATATACTATATCCAAATAAGCAATAATTACTGATTTTATCGGTAGTAATTTATGGGAACTCCCATGTTCGCTATTAGTGCTATTAAAAATTTTGTCACTTTCAAAATGTTCCATTAAAAATTATATATATACATGAAATATTTTTCAGGATTTTCTTAATTCTTGATTGCACTGAAGATAAAATAGTAAACTAAAAGAAACATGAAAAAATATATATATTATTCTCTTAAAGGTGTATTGATCAGTGGTGGCCCACTGCTCGGAACAGTTCTTTGAAATATTCTTTGTGTATTTCATAACCATTGCTCAATTGTACATTAAAATTACAAATTGTGAAACAAACAACACATTCCAAAATCAATAATTACAAGGCATATGACATTAATCAACTGGCACTGGCTCAACGCGTTGTGTTAGTATATTAGACTGTATCTTATTAACAGAAAATATACTACATTTATTGGGAAAAGAGAGGGAACCACATCACATTAAAGCCAATTTTTTTCAAAATGCAAGGAGCATATTATTTTTACTGCTGCAGATTTTATGCTTTCCTGGCCTAAATTATCAATCCACAATTTTTGACAGCCTTAATTTTTTGGGAACCTAAAATAAATGTTATTCAATGTCAAATCCTGGCTACAACTGTCACTTCTGTTGTCATCATGGACTTATTTCTAGCAGTGGACTTTTATGATGGGGAAGTGATATGTGATAAAAAAATTTAATTGGACGCTAAAAAATGACAAAGGCAGAAAGCGTTTAGAAAATAATAAAGCGGCCGTTTTATAATTATAAGCGATATAAGTACATAAAAGACAAAAGTGTAAACAAATTTTGAGATTTGCCTAAGTCGTGTACTTACATAAAGTTTTATGAGAGCTTATCGCAACTTGACAGATACACCGTGGCAAGTTAATTACACCCTAAGGATTTCTCGGTGATGTTCGGAGGTTTTATATTTATCTGCGTTTGTATACAGTGTTCTTTATTTACAGTTATAGCAGTAATAACTTTGACGAAATTTCTTCTTCGTTTTTTAAACGTTTTTTTCCATTTTATTTTAATACTACGTTAAATATATCTGTTGGCATATAATAATATTATCTATACTATATATATTACACTAAAACTCTAACCCGACGATTTCTGTACATTGAATATTTTTTTGAAATTTGTATTGGGGTATACTATATGATCTTTACAGGTGCAAAAAAAATTTTTTTTTGGAAACGTTATTTGTCTGTCTGTCTGAACACGTATCACTCTAAAACCTGTGAACCGATTTGGATGGGACTTTCACTTTCGTGTTATATAGAGATCTAACCGTTGGAATAATTATTACTCATCACACTATCTATCACAGGAGCTGGGTAGTAGGCATAAATCTCCCTTTTGCAGCAACAAAAAGATTTAAAATTTGCATATTCGTGAGATTGAAAAACAACATTATCCGATTTTGAGTTGTTTTTACATCATTCCTAACCGGTATTATCTAAATATCGTAGGTTTCATTTTAGTGTAATAAACATATAATAATTTTTACGTAGATGGCGCTATAGGTGTTTTAAAGCAAGGTATAATTTTATTAAAGGTAGTTTATTATATATTATGACACATCTATAATACAAAAACGAATCGCTGAATGTGTTGCTAAGCGCAAATCTCGAGAGCAGCTGAACCGATTTCGCTCATTCTTTTTTTATAATATTCCTTGAAGTACGAAGATGGTTCTTACGGATAGAAAAATTTAAAAAATTGCCTGAAAAGGTCTAAAACAACATTTTTCTATATTCCCATACAAAGATTCGTAATACCTAATACTTAAAAGTCAATTTGAACTTTAATAATAATATTCCACAACTATCACACAACGCCATCTAGTCCCAAGCTAAGCAGAGCTTGTGTTATGGGTACTAGAAAACTGATAAACATACTTATATATTTCTAAATACATAAATATTATAGATAAATTACACCCAGACACAGAACAAATGATCGTGTTCATCACACAAACATTTGTCCTGGGTGGGAATCGAACCCACGACCTCCGGCATAGCAGTCAGGGTCACTAACCACTAGACCAACAAGCCTGTCAAATGTCAAAAAACTTTAATACAATACCTTAAAGTTTAAGTGTTAGCGGAGGAGTTCCGAGAAGGCAAAACAACTGAGTAACGTTAGTATCGTATAAATATTAATGTCAATATTTGTCAATAGTGTTTTATAATTTTTATTTTTTGACGTAGTGTAATTGTTGACTTATTAACTTTCTTTTTTCTTTTTTTATCTTACTCGCTGACACGGTGTCCCGAATAGCAGAATAAGTATTAAAAAAAAATAATCGACTGTTAGGAAGTCCAAAGTTCGCCGGGTCAAGTAAACGCAATGTTATCAGTAGACCAGTAAATGTAATTTTCTTACTTTTATCTGACAAAGGCGATGCAAATAAGCGGATTGTTTCTTGATCCTCATGTTTATGCGAAATAGCTCATATGCCAATGTTAACTTTCTTAGGATATACCGTGAAACCTGGCAAATTTGTCATTTTTGAAAGGATTTAATAGTTTAGGACTAATTTGCCATCAAAAAATGAACTGTTACACTGGGCGGCGATGTTAAATCTCACATTAATGTTCTTCATAGATTTGGTATTTAT
Source organism: Parnassius mnemosyne (assembly GCA_963668995.1). Lineage (NCBI taxonomy): Eukaryota > Metazoa > Arthropoda > Insecta > Lepidoptera > Papilionidae > Parnassius > Parnassius mnemosyne. Next base: position 11,861,743 of record CAVLGL010000046.1, on the reverse strand, counting down.
TAGAGATTTAAACAAATAGTAACATTAAATAGACAAAATACTCAAATACAGAAAATGGCAAAGTTAACCTCACTTTGTGACAACTTTGCCATCAGACTTTTTAATAAAAGTAATAGGAATTGAGGTCAAGGATGAAGGATATGTTTACCACATAATATAATATACAATAAGATATTACAAGAAACACTAGTGGTAAAGTTGCTCCCCCATTACTCAATTTTTCATACAAACGTGAATATATGTATGTGTCAGGGTTGTTAAAAATCTTAATTACATACTTTACTTAAATTTGTATTTCAATACTGTCACAACAATTTTTAGGAGGTATACGTTTTATAAACTAAATTCTCAATAATTATAAATAAATAAAGATAAGAATAATTATGAATCATTCTCTTCGCTAGAGTCATCATCACTATCAAGGAATACCGCTTCTCTGATTGAGTATTTTTATTATTAAGTCTGGATGTGCTCGCCACAGGGTTTTCATAAAGGTTAAAACCTTCTTCACATATTGTAACAACAACTGACGATTTTTGACAAATGTCAAAATTTAAATCCATTCTGTTTATTTAATTGGACCATATTGTGCCAAATCAAATATTTTTTTGTTCATTAGTGTATTTTTAACGTCATATAGTATACAGTAGTATATAATATAGTTACTCCTTTCGTTCTAGCTGTTTTTTGTCTGTTTTTGAGCTCTATCTATAGTTTAATTTGTATTTTCTTCTAGATTTTATTGTGTTTTCATCGGTTCTTTATATTATTAATCGCCGTCTTTTTTGCGGCTAGAAGCGTTTCCAAATCCTGTGATATAATACAAACTCCAGGTTCCACTTTCAGTTTCTTATTTGTTAATCTCTGCAAAGGTTTCGGTGTATTTGTTTGTTTTAGGAAATGAAGTAGGGCAATGTCGACACTATAATTGCTGTCATATTCATAATCAGTTAATTTTTTAAAAAGTTTATGGGGATTAAAAGGTGTAATGCTTGTAGCTTTAAATCCTGCTTCAATATTATCTTTATTATACATTTTAATGTTTTCTAGTAGCTCTTACAATAATATTGGAAAATAACTTGTTGATTTATGCTTCTGAAGGGTTCTTTACTTTATAATCTGTCAGAGTTCGACGCCAATGTTTTTTAAAGGGCCGAAAGAGGCAACGTCCAAAGGCTGGGTGACGTGCGTACAATTAGGTGGTAAGAAAATAAAGCGTATATCATGCTGCTCACATAGTTGTATGATATTTAAGTTGAGATAGCTCAACAGATTATCCACTATCACAAATTTAGATCCCTCGAGCTTACCGGCCCATGGATTGATTGTGGTTACAAACCAGTCCTGAAAAACTTTTGAATTGAACTATCCCGATTTTGTTCTGGTAAATATAGCATCTGCAGGTCCATTAGCAGTCCACGATGATCACAATAGTTCATAACTATAAGCCAAATATACAGGCAATATAGATCTATCTGCACTTGCTGCGAACATAATTGATATATTTCCTTTAGAATGATTTATTATTTTCTCTGGATATTTAATTTTTCTTTTAAATATGCATTTTGTGGATCCTGGATTTACAGACAAATTTATTTCATCATAGTTTATTAAATATCTGCTTGGCACGTCTCAAATCGCTTTCCCACTTCCATAGAAGATATATCCCTTGTTAATACTAAGTTCACTGCGAATTTTTATACGTTTTACTTCCTAATTTACGTCTAATTTGGCGACACATTTTCCTGCAGTGATATCATTTTATTAAGATCAGATTTTTTTTTATAAACAACCTAAATATTGATATCCAACAAAGCAAAACTAGTTAAGGTAAATAAGCGATTAAAAATGATACTGTTCCTTGGGTGCAAATAAATATTAATACTCTAAGCTGAAACTATGAAAAATAATAAAAAGTAATAATATTATTAATACCTATGGTGATCAACCACATAACATAATAATAATCCTTGCAAAAGAATACCAATCTCTACTAAGGATGGTTCGCGAGGCTATTGAAAAAAAAATTTCCTAATTCAATATTTTCATCCTAATTTCAATAGACAAGATGGATGGGTGCTGCTATCTGCTTCTGATCCTATATTTAATAAAATTAAATTCAAACCCAAGCATACCACTGCAAGTTATAAGCTCATTCTGCGCAGATCGGACTAAAAATTAATATTCAAAAACTGAAGGTAGCTGGGCTAACTATGACATTAGGAAGTCAAAACCTTAGTCCCCCCCATAACCATAGATGCTGTTAAGCACCCGAAACGTCGGGAATTCAAAAGTTATATTGAACGCGATAAAAGTCGTAAAAATTAGTTTCATTTAATGTGTAGTCTTCGCGTAAATATAAGAAATCATTGTGAAAATAACTAAACAATTCAAAAGTCATAGTTTTAATAATTCGTAATTAGTTTATTCCATGCCATGCAATTTATACTCACTCTATGGAGAAGAGTTTTACTTTTATGGGTTACCTTTAGAGTGCCCTCATGGCGGTTTCCCATGGGACATATCTCAAAGTTGTACGAGTTGTTTCTAACAACTTTTGTAACTTTACTTACGTGCATTGATGGCAGTGTAAAGCTGTATACTTACGAAATTAGGTTTTAAAGCCACTTTGGGCTTTAAAATACTCTGCTCTTTTGCACCATATCTTAGAATTTATGTAATATATTCATGGTAGTCTATTAAGAGTATCTTAATATTGATATTCTTTTTAATGATAATCTTTCAATCCCCACAAACTTACAAAAAATAACCTGATTACGAATTGACAGCAAATACAATGTCGACATTTCCCTAATTGATTTCCTAAAACATACAAAAACACCGAAACCGAGGTAAAAATTCATTAGTGCTGTCAGGGCTCGAACCCGGGTTGCTCGCGTACTGTGAAAAAAAAAACCAACTGAGCTACTACGGCTCTATTTTGAATTGTATCGAATTGTAGTTAGAAATACATATATTACAAAAGTTTTAACAATTTAAGGCGTTTTTTATTTAAGTAGACACAACTTTAAAACGTAATGCAGCACTATTTTTTTATGATTTTTTTAAAATTAAAGTACATACTTAAAGAAATCTTAAGAGATAGCAAAAACGAAATGTGATGAATGATATTCTAAACTTCGGTCAATGTTACGTAATCGTTCACGAGATTAAAAGCTCAGGTCGCAGAACACTATCTTTAAGAACACCATCTTTAGGAGATGATTTTGGTGACTGAGATACTGTTTTTATGTGTTTATTTATTAGCAATAATATTGGGATGCTGATATTGTAACGAGGGCGTATGAAATTATTACACATTGTCGTTCTATACGTCGACGGTATTATTCTTTACTACGGTACTAGGTTATTCGAGACGGGTAGCAGGATACATAGGGGAGAGGGAGACCTTTGTTCAGCGGTGGAATTTTTTCACGTGCTATGTGATTAGACTTCGTGGGTGCGAAGTAAGAAGAGGTGCACAGTACCGGAACATATAAGAAGTGGTTGAAGTGTAATGTTAATCTCGTACACTTTGATAAGTTACAGTATTGAGAAATTGTCTAAATATAGTTATTAAATTAAAGTTAAAGTAAAAGAAACGACTCCGTGGCGCAGTGGCTTAGCAATAAGTTGCAGCACTAAGGGCCGCGGGTGCGATTCCCGTACGGAAAAAGTATTGTGTGGCCTACAACTAATTGTTTCAGGTCCGGATGTTTGTCCTTATAAATTTTTTGTACAGAGACTATTCCCACGACACAGAAGAAAATCATAGTGTGAAGGTAACGTTATTTCAAAATAAAAGAAAAAAAAATTGTTTTTTACAACATGTATCTTTTTCTTTTACAGGATAAGGGTGACAAACGAGCACACAGTCCACCTGTTGGTAAGTGGTTGCTGCGGCCCATAGACATCTACATCTATCCTCTATTACAAATCAAAATGTAGATGCGTTGTCACCCGTGAGGACTAAGATGGAATGCCCCATTTCCAGTAAAAAGGGCCTCCGGTCACACGCACTCACCAAGCAAAACGCAAAGGTAAACCTCTACTTCACGCTGGTTTTCTGTGAGGTCGTGGTACCACCCCAGTTCGAGCCGGCCCATCCGTGCGGCAGCTTTTGCTTAAGTTAAGCTTAGCGTACCGTTCATTAACATTTCCTTTTATTTTTATTTGTGAGTTCTTATTTGTATCCAGAAAGAGCTTTTAATTACTTTAATTAAATCTGTATTTAAAACTAATAAAGTAAAAAATAGCTATAGATTTTGCGCTCTATCTTGAGATAACTTGATCTTGATGTTGAATTATTGTAAGCTGTTATTGTTTTTTTCAATAAAAGCATGCTGGGTTTCTTGCTGGTTTTTTTCAGGACAGAGGTTTTTTTTCAAACCAGTAGTAAATTAACAAACGAGTAACTTTTAATTAGTATTGTTTATAATCTTCTATACTGAATAAAATAAATTCTCTTTCTGTTTCTTGAACGGTTTCGATCGTATAAATCGCGACTTCGAATCTACGACGGCGGCACGGACGAAGACTAAGTGGAGCTGACTCAGACCCGTGAGGAGATGCAGAAGGTGCTTTGGTGAGTACTCTCGCTATTTCAAGTTCCCTTTGCTCTATTTCCTTCCGTATTTACTTTAAGTAGTATATGTGATTCTGTCTAGAAGCTAAATCGCTATAGACATTTAGTTAGGAGATTAGGTATTCGTCTTTTAGCTTAAATCTTTATAGATTCCTATTAGCTATTATAGGATATAAGTTTAACAGCTAAAAATCGCTGCAGACTCTTAGTTGAGGTCCGGTAGTGTATACGTCTTATAGCTAAAATCACAAATAGGCAGATACAAATTGCCCAACTATTTTAACTTATAACGTGTTTTTTTTATTATTAATTTAAAAATGGCTTTTCCTAACGGTGAGGCAGCCAACTTTAAGATTATCGCGGAATTGATACCAAGGTACGATGGCAATACAAAGAGATTAAACCATTATATCAGAGTAATTGAAAATATTCTTAATCTTTTGGACGATACTGCCAGGGTACATCCGGCAATTATATGTCTCATAAAGAGTAGATTAAGCGGTACCGCGATTGATGCGATAGCATACCAAGAAACTCTTAATTCTTGGGAAACTATTAAAGATGCGCTCGTACGTAGATTAGGGGAACCTAGGAATGAAATCCAGGTTATGCAAGAGCTTAGTAGGGTGCGGCGCAACAGAAACGAGGACGCCGAGACACTTGGTAAGCGACTTCGAGAAATACTAGACTATTTTCTATAGGCACACATACCAATAAATCGTACTACGAACACATGGTAATAGAACAATACACGAGTAATTTAGATTTCCAAGTTTCTATAGCGGTGCGAATAGCACAAACCACCACATTAGAATCAGCCATAGTAATAGCGAGACAAGAGGAAGCGAAACTTTCCTTTAATAAGACATTCAATAATAATAATTATAGTGCACCATCAACATCGGCTCAGGCAAAGTTTAGAAAACCAATACGGGCTATAAATACGCCTCAAAATTCCCTACCGCTTAGGTTTGGTAACTAGGAATTACACACTACATAAGAAGTATAGTACTGGCTATAACATTACATAAAACATATAGTACTTTACTAACAAGAACCATCGAAAAATGATTATTAAGGAAGCGGTAAAAAGATTTAAAAAAATTTTTTAGTCCAGTAATTGAATAACTTCAAAAATTAACTGAATTTTTATATAATAGATAGATAATTAACTCAGTGCATACATAATATTTATATTTTATACAATGTTTTGATAGGGAAATAATAAAAGGGGACATAATGGCTTTATTTTTCATATATGTATTATTTTGATAATTACAAACATATAATAATTAATAATTAAATACCTTATAGAAGTTTATTTTTACATTCGACTTAAACATGAATGTAAACTTAATAATTTAAGTAAGGAAACTTGTAGGAATCAGTTAAATAAGACTGCTCTTTTTAAAGCCAATATGTTTATGAGGCTTCATCATGCTTCATGTTTATATTTTTTCATCTGTCCCTGAAAAGTATAAAGTAATAAAAAACCTATTATCATATAAGCTGCATGAATTTTAAAAACATAATGATCTTAACAGAGTAAAGTGCACCAAGTGTCTAAGGATACAAATTAAAAAAAAAATGTTACCCCCACACTAGAATTTTCTCCTGTATCGTGGAGGCAGTTTACAAACATAAATTGCACGAGGACAAACATCCAGACCCGGAACAATTATTTGTTGCGGGATTCGAACCCACGTCCCCAGCGTAACAACTCATTGCTAAGCCACCGCGCCACGGAGCCGTCGTGATACACTATCTATTCTCTCAACCTCGGTATGTTAAGAAAATGGTCACTCCTTCATGAACTGACCGCGGCAAGCGTAATTTAATCTAGCAGATCTATTGATCTGCGCAGATATTACTTTATCACAAGTTCCTCTTCTCTACGACTAACGCTTTAGGCAATGAATCACGCTATTTAATTCCTCGGTACAATGTCGTCGGCCATCAGCATGAATCGGGCATCGAGCGTTGTGAGTATCATATACTATGGAATTTATACTATCGCCTCGCATGCGCGGGCGTCTAGTGACTCTGCAGAAGCATTACTAAATAACTATACTTAACTACGCTAAAAGTTTTATCATTGTGATACTCCCAGTATATTCCGAAGCTCCACTTAACCCCTTGGGGGAAATAGCGTGACGCTATGAATATTGTACCAGTGTGACCGGGAGGCTGTGCGGTTGGTTAAGTAAGGTTATACATTTATTTTGGCGATAAGTAGATACTTAGTTGGGTTCATAATGGTTTAAAGAGGATAATCTCAAGATTTTTTGGAGTTATACTTCTTTCGGGGCGTTTGGGAAAAATTATGAATGATTTTTTTACGATTCGCGTGCACATTGACAGCTAAAAACGACACCATGAAGTTGTTACGTTTCGCGCGCACAGTGACACCTCAAAACGACAACTTCATTGGGTAACTGTCTCTCAAGTTTTCGTGAGAACTGATAACTATATAAATAAGGTTATTTTTACTTATTGTTGTTTTGTTACGCTAAAGAAGTATAACTTCCTACCTGCGTACATAAGTACACACACACATTTTTTTATCTTTAATGTACTACAATTTTATAATGTATAAAGATCTGTATCTGATTTTATAATGTATAGAGATCTTAGGTGGTTCACGTCTTATATAAATAATCGATCGCAAGTTGTTGTCGTCAGCAACTACATGTCAGGATGGGTAACTGTTCCAAGTGGGGTGCCACAGGGCTCACTGCTGGGACCGTTATTATTTGTTATTTTTATCAATGACATTACCTATTATCTAAAGAAAGCTCGCTTATTATGTTTTGCCGACGATATGAAGCTCTTTTTGAAAATAATATCGATTGATGATGCTGAAGCTTTACAAGAAGATCTGTTAAATCTAGAGCGTTATTGCCACCTAAACTACTTAGATTTGAATTTTTCTAAATGTAGCTTTATGCCCTATAGCCGCAAATATAAACCGATTGTCTTCAACTACAAACTAAAAGGTGAAAATCTTAAAAGGGATTCCATTGTTAGAGATCTCGGTGTTCTTCATGATTCTAAATTAATATTTGACGCTCATTTAGAAAGCATTATAGCCAAATCTTCGAAAGCTCTTGGATTTTTGATGCGTAGCTCTAAGGATTTCACTAAGCCTAAAACTCTAAAGTTCCTATATTGTTCTCTTGTAAGAAGTAATTTAGAGTACGCATCTAAAATCTGGAATCCCAGGTATGCAACATATATTACCCGACTTGAAAATATCCAAAGAAAGTTTATCCGTTACCTCTGTTATAGAACCAAAGACTATCGCTATACCTCTGATAATTATATTAGTTATTGTAAGAAGCATCACCTTCTTCCTCTTGATAAGCGCCGCGAGATTGCTGATCTCACTTTTCTGTTAAAAATAGCTTGTAGTGCTATTGACTCTCCTGAGCTTTTATCTCAACTACATCTTAGCTGTCCTGCCAAACCTCTTAGACACAACAAACTTTTAAGTCTCCCGTTTGCATCTACAAATTACCGACAAAATACATTTATTTGGCGAGCGAGCAATAACTTTAACAAGTTAGCCAATGAGTTTGACTTCGATTTGTTTAACACTAGCGATGCGTCGGCCAAGCGCATACTTAATAATGTATTTTTTAGCTCTAAGTGAGATATTGATGCGTTTGTTACAAAACTAACGATTTACTTCTTTTATGTTTGTGTTATTTTTTTTCTCTTTTATATGTATAATACATGTTATTACAGATAAGCCCTCATTTGTCATAAATATGTTAGTATTGGATACTCTTGAGTGTTGAATCGTGTTTATCACTGTTGTAAATTCACCTTTGTATCTATTAGTGAGGACCTTTAACTGGCTTACTGTAGTTATTAATATTATCTATCCTAATTATGATAGCTGTTGGTCTTCCAAATAAAATAAAATAAAATAAATAAAATAAAATAAAATCTATTTTTATTTAAAGTTATGAAAGTAACTTTTTTTAAAGTCTGATTATAATAATATTATACTTACAAATAATGTAAAAATGACTCCTTTTAATAAAATTGTTTTTATTCTACTTTTAGTTTTATACTTCTACAGAAAATGTTTGCTGAAAATTGTTGAGTTCGTCTTTGGATTGCAACCAACCCGTCCAATTAACCTTAACCATTTTTTCTAATTATAGAATCCGGAGGGAATCTGTTTGACAAAAGGCAAAATTAAATTACATTTTAGATTGCAAACCGAGTTTAGTGATTCTAGTTTGAAGTCTATCGATTCATTATAAACATTGGAGATAAATATTGACATTAGTTTTGATATAGTTGAGTCAATCCCAAGCGTACATGTAAATTTTTCTATAAAAGTGTATTTACCAAATTCATGCAAATTATCAACAACGTGACTTTTTCTTTGCAAAATATTAAAAATAACAAAATGATTGACAACATTTTATATTATAAACAGTATATAATATAAATTTTAATCAAAAATAAACATGTCGTAGCATTGACGATGTCTTGAAAATTTACCTGTGAAATGTGCAATTATTAGGATTATTTGTATTATTAACCCCATAGTCACTCACAAAACAAGTAACCAGTTTGGAAAAAATTACTTACTAAAAATAATCATCATTACACTCCAAAAAATTAGAAAATGTCAAGGAGCTATTTCTTGCGTGCCAACTTGTGCCGACCTGTCATTTAAAATCGGTTATAGAGTCATAAGATTTGGTATCAGAAACAGAACAGAACAGAAACTTTTTTATTCAATATTATGAATGATTATAAATAATACTGGTTCGAAAAAAAATTTCTGTCCTGGGAAGAACCAGCAAGAAACCCAGCGGAACTTTTTTTAAAAAAAAAATCAGCTTACAATCATGTATGTTACACAAATTAACAACACAACAAATTAGAAATAGCTTGGTAGCGATCACCTCATTTCCAGGGGTTATTATCATCCATAAATTATTTAATATTATAATAACCCTCTTTACAAACTTAGGTTAATAAAGTTTTTAAACTTTGAGCAGGTCAAATTTTGTATATTTTCTGAAATTTTAATGTAAAAGCGTATACATCGCCCCAAGAACAAATTACTGACTCAATGGAGTCGAGTAACTGGTACTACTAGCTTGAGTTTGTTCCTAGTATTTACAGAATGAATATCACTTATTTTTGTAAAACTACTTTTAGTTTTGTGTACGCATATTACATTTTCATAAATGTATTGAGAGGCCAAAGTTAATATATTAATTTCCTTAAATTTTTGTCGCAGCGACTCTTTAGGCTTAAAATCATAAATTGCTCTTATGGCCCTCTTCTGTAAAATAAATATAATTTCAGTGTCAGCTGCGTGTCCCCATAGTAAAATACCATACAGAAATAGCTAAAGTAATCTAGTCTAGCTGTTTCAACACTGGTAAGACCTCTAATCTTTTTACAGCATATGCTGCAGAACTAAGTCTGCTTGCTAGTTTTGATATATGGGGGCTCCATTGAAGCTTCGCGTCTATTGTGATTCCAAAAAAAATGGTGGTATCTACAAGACTCAGTTTACCCCATTTTAAATTACATTAGTATTTAATTGTTTGACATTTGGAGTCATGAATTTCATACATTTCGTTTTTGTGCCATTTAAATGCAATTTATTAACATTGAACCAATTTACTAATTTAGATATAGCATTATTTACTTCGTCATATTTTAGTAATTGTCAACTTAATATGAAAATTAAAGAAGTGTCATCTGCAAATAATACTATATCATGTGTTCACGCTCCTAGCTGTCCCTACAAATGTCAAATATCCCGGGGTCCATCGGCGGTAGATTCGACGGACAAATAAGATGGAGCCCAAGTGGCCTTATGGAAAAATGTCTTTTCCTACTACACTATCGGGATAAGGCTAGGAAAATAAATAGTACGTAGCTGGATCTGAGGCGAAGACTGTCCCAAGGTTCGGTCAGGCCGAAGGTGTGTAGGTGCATGTATAGTGGTGTTTTAGTGGTGTGTATTGTGGTTGACCTGACTGGACACTAACTTCTCAATAATTAATCAACCTGGCAACTAGTGTTCTAGACTACGCGATTATTCGTCGCTGCACAAATTCGTTAACAAATTCGGCGTCACGCGGCTCGATTCGATTCACAGTAAGCAACTAGCTAATTTAAACGCGCTCGAATACTAAATCTAGACCACAACTGAAAACTGGTCGTGCGAATAAACGCTGCAGCGGGCACTACAATATAAGTGAATTAACCGCACAGCTGCTCTGAATCCACTGACTTCGCACTCCCGTTCTACGCCCACGCCCTCTGCCGAGCGACAAGGGTGACCTTTACAAAGTCAGCGGGCGGGCACGAGTGGAATGCAAATTTCAAATGTTAATTGTTTGGCCTAAACATCATGGTTATCCCCTACTATGTAAGGTAAGTCATTAATGTACACAAAAAACGGAAAGGGGCCGAGAATTCAGCCTTGAGGCATGCCCATTTGTACCATCAACCCGGAAGATCTCATATTGTTAATGGCAATTTTTTTGCGTTATCTTACTTAAATATGAAATAATTGATATATGAGCATCACTTCTTACACTGTAGTGTTGAAGTTTCCTGATTAATGTTTCATGGTGAACACAATCGAAGGCCTTGGATAGGTCACAAAATATACCCAAAGTATCCTGTGAATTCTCTTATGCATTAAAGACATATTTAATTAGCTCAACACCGGCATCAGTTGTCGAGCGACTCCTTGTGAAACCAAATTTATTTTTATGAAGTAAAAATCTTTAACGTAAATCCCCCACAGATCCGCAGTTTTCTCAACATCAATAGTTTTAAAAGATTTTACAATATCTTTGATGATACTTTACAAAATGTAAAATTCTTTGTACACGCATTTACATTTTGTTTAATTAATGATTCTTTTCTATCTTGCATTTTGTCCATAAGGAATTGTCTTCTCCCTTTCATACTATGTTGGTCTTTACGCCAGTATATTAAGTTAGTAAATAGTAAGTTAAGTCTATGGTTGCTACGTAACTTTTTTGTCTAGGTATGTACGTTACAATTTTTTAGTTTTCTTAGCAGAAGTGAAGTACAATATATTTTCATATTTATAATAAATTATGTACATTTGAATATGATTCAAATGTACATAATTTATTATAAATGACTTTTACCGGCTAATGATGATGATGGAGAAGTGATATGTGATAAAAAATTTAATTGGACGCTAAAAAACGACAAAGGCAGAAAGCGTTAAGAAGATAATAAAGCGGCCGTTTTATAATTATAAGCGATATAAGTACATAAAAGACAAAAGTGTAAACAAATTTTGAGATTTGCCTAAGTCGTGTACTTACATAAAGTTTTATGAGAGCTTATCGCAACTTGACAGATACACCGTGGCAAGTTAATTACACCCTAAGGATTTCTCGGTGATGTTCGGAGGTTTTATATTTATCTGCGTTTGTATACAGTGTTCTCTATTTACAGTTATAGCAGTAATGACTTTCGCGATATTCCTTCTTCGTTTTGTAAACGTTTTTTTCCATTTTATTTTAATACTACGTTAAATATATCTGTTGGCATATAATAATGTTATCTATACTATATATATTACACTAAAACTCTAACCCGACGATTTCTGTACATTGAATATTTTTTTGAAATTTGTATTGGGGTATAGATACTATATGATCTTTACAGGTGCAAAAAAAATTTTTTTTTGGAAACGTTATTTGTCTGTCTGTCTGAACACGTATCACTCTAAAACCTGTGAACCGATTTGGATGGGACTTTCACTTTCGTGTTATATAGAGATCTAACCGTTGGAATAATTATTACTCATCACACTATCTATCACAGGAGCTGGGTAGTAGGCATAAATCTCCCTTTTGCAGCAACAAAAAGATTTAAAATTTGCATAGTCGTGAGATTGAAAAACAACATTATCCGATTTTGAGTTGTTTTTACATCATTCCTAACCGGTATTATCTAAATATCGTAGGTTTCATTTTAGTGTAATAAACATATAATAATTTTTACGTAGATGGCGCTATAGGTGTTTTAAAGCAAGGTATAATTTTATTATAGGTAGTTTATTATATATTATGACACATCTATAATACAAAAACGAATCGCTGAATGTGTTGCTAAGCGCAAATCTCGAGAGCAGCTGAACCGATTTCGCTCATTCTTTTTTTATAATATTCCTTGAAGTACGAAGATGGTTCTTACGGATAGAAAAATTTAAAAAATTGCCTGAAAAGGTCTAAAACAACATTTTTCTATATTCCCATACAAAGATTCGTAATACCTAATACTTAAAAGTCAATTTGAACTTTAATAATAATATTCCACAACTATCACACAACGCCATCTAGTCCCAAGCTAAGCAGAGCTTGTGTTATGGGTACTAGAAAACTGATAAACATACTTATATATTTCTAAATACATAAATATTATAGATAAATTACACCCAGACACAGAACAAATGATCGTGTTCATCACACAAACATTTGTCCTGGGTGGGAATCGAACCCACGACCTCCGGCATAGCAGTCAGGGTCACTAACCACTAGACCAACAAGCCTGTCAAATGTCAAAAAACTTTAATACAATACCTTAAAGTTTAAGTGTTAGCGGAGGAGTTCCGAGAAGGCAAAACAACTGAGTAACGTTAGTATCGTATAAATATTAATGTCAATATTTGTCAATAGTGTTTTATAATTTTTATTTTTTGACGTAATGTAATTGTTGACTTATTAACTTTCTTTTTTCTTTTTTTATCTTACTCGCTGACACGGTGTCCCGAATAGCAGAATAAGTATTAAAAAAAAATAATCGACTGTTAGGAAGTCCAAAGTTCGCCGGGTCAAGTAAACGCAATGTTATCAGTAGACCAGTAAATGTAATTTTCTTACTTTTATCTGACAAAGGCGATGCAAATAAGCGGATTGTTTCTTGATCCTCATGTTTATGCGAAATAGCTCATATGCCAATGTTAACTTTCTTAGGATATACCGTGAAACCTGGCAAATTTGTCATTTTTGAAAGGATTTAATAGTTTAGGACTAATTTGCCATCAAAAAATGAACTGTTACACTGGGCGGCGATGTTAAATCTCACATTAATGTTCTTCATAGATTTGGTATTTATTAGAGATTTAAACAAATAGTAACATTAAATAGACAAAATACTCAAATACAGAAAATGGCAAAGTTAACCTCACTTTGTGACAACTTTGCCATCAGACTTTTTAATAAAAGTAATAGGAATTGAGGTCAAGGATGAAGGATATGTTTACCACATAATATAATATACAATAAGATATTACAAGAAACACTAGTGGTAAAGTTGCTCCCCCATTACTCAATTTTTCATACAAACGTGAATATATGTATGTGTCAGGGTTGTTAAAAATCTTAATTACATACTTTACTTAAATTTGTATTTCAATACTGTCACAACAATTTTTAGGAGGTATACGTTTTATAAACTAAATTCTCAATAATTATAAATAAATAAAGATAAGAATAATTATGAATCATTCTCTTCGCTAGAGTCATCATCACTATCAAGGAATACCGCTTCTCTGATTGAGTATTTTTATTATTAAGTCTGGATGTGCTCGCCACAGGGTTTTCATAAAGGTTAAAACCTTCTTCACATATTGTAACAACAACTGACGATTTTTGACAAATGTCAAAATTTAAATCCATTCTGTTTATTTAATTGGACCATATTGTGCCAAATCAAATATTTTTTTGTTCATTAGTGTATTTTTAACGTCATATAGTATACAGTAGTATATAATATAGTTACTCCTTTCGTTCTAGCTGTTTTTTGTCTGTTTTTGAGCTCTATCTATAGTTTAATTTGTATTTTCTTCTAGATTTTATTGTGTTTTCATCGGTTCTTTATATTATTAATCGCCGTCTTTTTTGCGGCTAGAAGCGTTTCCAAATCCTGTGATATAATACAAACTCCAGGTTCCACTTTCAGTTTCTTATTTGTTAATCTCTGCAAAGGTTTCGGTGTATTTGTTTGTTTTAGGAAATGAAGTAGGGCAATGTCGACACTATAATTGCTGTCATATTCATAATCAGTTAATTTTTTAAAAAGTTTATGGGGATTAAAAGGTGTAATGCTTGTAGCTTTAAATCCTGCTTCAATATTATCTTTATTATACATTTTAATGTTTTCTAGTAGCTCTTACAATAATATTGGAAAATAACTTGTTGATTTATGCTTCTGAAGGGTTCTTTACTTTATAATCTGTCAGAGTTCGACGCCAATGTTTTTTAAAGGGCCGAAAGAGGCAACGTCCAAAGGCTGGGTGACGTGCGTACAATTAGGTGGTAAGAAAATAAAGCGTATATCATGCTGCTCACATAGTTGTATGATATTTAAGTTGAGATAGCTCAACAGATTATCCACTATCACAAATTTAGATCCCTCGAGCTTACCGGCCCATGGATTGATTGTGGTTACAAACCAGTCCTGAAAAACTTTTGAATTGAACTATCCCGATTTTGTTCTGGTAAATATAGCATCTGCAGGTCCATTAGCAGTCCACGATGATCACAATAGTTCATAACTATAAGCCAAATATACAGGCAATATAGATCTATCTGCACTTGCTGCGAACATAATTGATATATTTCCTTTAGAATGATTTATTATTTTCTCTGGATATTTAATTTTTCTTTTAAATATGCATTTTGTGGATCCTGGATTTACAGACAAATTTATTTCATCATAGTTTATTAAATATCTGCTTGGCACGTCTCAAATCGCTTTCCCACTTCCATAGAAGATATATCCCTTGTTAATACTAAGTTCACTGCGAATTTTTATACGTTTTACTTCCTAATTTACGTCTAATTTGGCGACACATTTTCCTGCAGTGATATCATTTTATTAAGATCAGATTTTTTTTTATAAACAACCTAAATATTGATATCCAACAAAGCAAAACTAGTTAAGGTAAATAAGCGATTAAAAATGATACTGTTCCTTGGGTGCAAATAAATATTAATACTCTAAGCTGAAACTATGAAAAATAATAAAAAGTAATAATATTATTAATACCTATGGTGATCAACCACATAACATAATAATAATCCTTGCAAAAGAATACCAATCTCTACTAAGGATGGTTCGCGAGGCTATTGAAAAAAAAATTTCCTAATTCAATATTTTCATCCTAATTTCAATAGACAAGATGGATGGGTGCTGCTATCTGCTTCTGATCCTATATTTAATAAAATTAAATTCAAACCCAAGCATACCACTGCAAGTTATAAGCTCATTCTGCGCAGATCGGACTAAAAATTAATATTCAAAAACTGAAGGTAGCTGGGCTAACTATGACATTAGGAAGTCAAAACCTTAGTCCCCCCCATAACCATAGATGCTGTTAAGCACCCGAAACGTCGGGAATTCAAAAGTTATATTGAACGCGATAAAAGTCGTAAAAATTAGTTTCATTTAATGTGTAGTCTTCGCGTAAATATAAGAAATCATTGTGAAAATAACTAAACAATTCAAAAGTCATAGTTTTAATAATTCGTAATTAGTTTATTCCATGCCATGCAATTTATACTCACTCTATGGAGAAGAGTTTTACTTTTATGGGTTACCTTTAGAGTGCCCTCATGGCGGTTTCCCATGGGACATATCTCAAAGTTGTACGAGTTGTTTCTAACAACTTTTGTAACTTTACTTACGTGCATTGATGGCAGTGTAAAGCTGTATACTTACGAAATTAGGTTTTAAAGCCACTTTGGGCTTTAAAATACTCTGCTCTTTTGCACCATATCTTAGAATTTATGTAATATATTCATGGTAGTCTATTAAGAGTATCTTAATATTGATATTCTTTTTAATGATAATCTTTCAATCCCCACAAACTTACAAAAAATAACCTGATTACGAATTGACAGCAAATACAATGTCGACATTTCCCTAATTGATTTCCTAAAACATACAAAAACACCGAAACCGAGGTAAAAATTCATTAGTGCTGTCAGGGCTCGAACCCGGGATGCTCGCGTACTGTGAAAAAAAAACCCAACTGAGCTACTACGGCTCTATTTTGAATTGTATCGAATTGTAGTTAGAAATACATATATTACAAAAGTTTTAACAATTTAAGGCGTTTTTTATTTAAGTAGACACAACTTTAAAACGTAATGCAGCACTATTTTTTTATGATTTTTTTAAAATTAAAGTACATACTTAAAGAAATCTTAAGAGATAGCAAAAACGAAATGTGATGAATGATATTCTAAACTTCGGTCAATGTTACGTAATCGTTCACGAGATTAAAAGCTCAGGTCGCAGAACACTATCTTTAAGAACACCATCTTTAGGAGATGATTTTGGTGACTGAGATACTGTTTTTATGTGTTTATTTATTAGCAATAATATTGGGATGCTGATATTGTAACGAGGGCGTATGAAATTATTACACATTGTCGTTCTATACGTCGACGGTATTATTCTTTACTACGGTACTAGGTTATTCGAGACGGGTAGCAGGATACATAGGGGAGAGGGAGACCTTTGTTCAGCGGTGGAATTTTTTCACGTGCTATGTGATTAGACTTCGTGGGTGCGAAGTAAGAAGAGGTGCACAGTACCGGAACATATAAGAAGTGGTTGAAGTGTAATGTTAATCTCGTACACTTTGATAAGTTACAGTATTGAGAAATTGTCTAAATATAGTTATTAAATTAAAGTTAAAGTAAAAGAAACGACTCCGTGGCGCAGTGGCTTAGCAATAAGTTGCAGCACTAAGGGCCGCGGGTGCGATTCCCGTACGGAAAAAGTATTGTGTGGCCTACAACTAATTGTTTCAGGTCCGGATGTTTGTCCTTATAAATTTTTTGTACAGAGACTATTCCCACGACACAGAAGAAAATCATAGTGTGAAGGTAACGTTATTTCAAAATAAAAGAAAAAAAAATTGTTTTTTACAACATGTATCTTTTTCTTTTACAGGATAAGGGTGACAAACGAGCACACAGTCCACCTGTTGGTAAGTGGTTGCTGCGGCCCATAGACATCTACATCTATCCTCTATTACAAATCAAAATGTAGATGCGTTGTCACCCGTGAGGACTAAGATGGAATGCCTCATTTCCAGTAAAAAGGGCCTCCGGTCACACGCACTCACCAAGCAAAACGCAAAGGTAAACCTCTACTTCACGCTGGTTTTCTGTGAGGTCGTGGTACCACCCCGGTTCGAGCCGGCCCATCCGTGCGGCAGCTTTTGCTTAAGTTAAGCTTAGCGTACCGTTCATTAACATTTCCTTTTATTTTTATTTGTGAGTTCTTATTTGTATCCAGAAAGAGCTTTTAATTACTTTAATTAAATCTGTATTTAAAACTAATAAAGTAAAAAATAGCTATAGATTTTGCGCTCTATCTTGAGATAACTTGATCTTGATGTTGAATTATTGTAAGCTGTTATTGTTTTTTTCAATAAAAGCATGCTGGGTTTCTTGCTGGTTTTTTTCAGGACAGAGGTTTTTTTTCAAACCAGTAGTAAATTAACAAAAGAGTAACTTTTAATTAGTATTGTTTATAATCTTCTATACTGAATAAAATAAATTCTCTTTCTGTTTCTTGAACGGTTTCGATCGTATAAATCGCGACTTCGAATCTACGACGGCGGCACGGACGAAGACTAAGTGGAGCTGACTCAGACCCGTGAGGAGATGCAGAAGGTGCTTTGGTGAGTACTCTCGCTATTTCAAGTTCCCTTTGCTCTATTTCCTTCCGTATTTACTTTAAGTAGTATATGTGATTCTGTCTAGAAGCTAAATCGCTATAGACATTTAGTTAGGAGATTAGGTATTCGTCTTTTAGCTTAAATCTTTATAGATTCCTATTAGCTATTATAGGATATAAGTTTAACAGCTAAAAATCGCTGCAGACTCTTAGTTGAGGTCCGGTAGTGTATACGTCTTATAGCTAAAATCACAAATAGGCAGATACAAATTGCCCAACTATTTTAACTTATAACGTGTTTTTTTTTATTATTAATTTAAAAATGGCTTTTCCTAACGGTGAGGCAGCCAACTTTAAGATTATCGCGGAATTGATACCAAGGTACGATGGCAATACAAAGAGATTAAACCATTATATCAGAGTAATTGAAAATATTCTTAATCTTTTGGACGATACTGCCAGGGTACATCCGGCAATTATATGTCTCATAAAGAGTAGATTAAGCGGTACCGCGATTGATGCGATAGCATACCAAGAAACTCTTAATTCTTGGGAAACTATTAAAGATGCGCTCGTACGTAGATTAGGGGAACCTAGGAATGAAATCCAGGTTATGCAAGAGCTTAGTAGGGTGCGGCGCAACAGAAACGAGGACGCCGAGACACTTGGTAAGCGACTTCGAGAAATACTAGACTATTTTCTATAGGCACACATACCAATAAATCGTACTACGAACACATGGTAATAGAACAATACACGAGTAATTTAGATTTCCAAGTTTCTATAGCGGTGCGAATAGCACAAACCACCACATTAGAATCAGCCATAGTAATAGCGAGACAAGAGGAAGCGAAACTTTCCTTTAATAAGACATTCAATAATAATAATTATAGTGCACCATCACCATCGGCTCAGGCAAAGTTTAGAAAACCAATACGGGCTATAAATCAGCCTCAAAATTCCCTACCGCTTAGGTTTGGTAACTCAGGAATTACACACTACATAAGAAGTATAGTACTGGCTATAACATTACATAAAACATATAGTACTTTACTAACAAGAACCACCGAAAAATGATTATTAAGGAAGCGGTAAAAAGATTTAAAAAAAATTTTTAGTCCAGTAATTGAATAACTTCAAAAATTAACTGAATTTTTATATAATAGATAGATAATTAACTCAGTGCATACATAATATTTATATTTTATACAATGTTTTGATAGGGAAATAATAAAAGGGGACATAATGGCTTTATTTTTCATATATGTATTATTTTGATAATTACAAACATATAATAATTAATAATTAAATACCTTATAGAAGTTTATTTTTACATTCGACTTAAACATGAATGTAAACTTAATAATTTAAGTAAGGAAACTTGTAGGAATCAGTTAAATAAGACTGCTCTTTTTAAAGCCAATATGTTTATGAGGCTTCATCATGCTTCATGTTTATATTTTTTCATCTGTCCCTGAAAAGTATAAAGTAATAAAAAACCTATTATCATATAAGCTGCATGAATTTTAAAAACATAATGATCTTAACAGAGTAAAGTGCACCAAGTGTCTAAGGATACAAATTAAAAAAAAAATGTTACCCCCACACTAGAATTTTCTCCTGTATCGTGGAGGCAGTTTACAAACATAAATTGCACGAGGACAAACATCCAGACCCGGAACAATTATTTGTTGCGGGATTCGAACCCACGGCCCCAGCGTAACAACTCATTGCTAAGCCACCGCGCCATGGAGCCGTCGTGATACACTATCTATTCTCTCAACCTCGGTATGTTAAGAAAATGGTCACTCCTTCATGAACTGACCGCGGCAAGCGTAATTTAATCTAGCAGATCTATTGATCTGCGCAGATATTACTTTATCACAAGTTCCTCTTCTCTACGACTAACGCTTTAGGCAATGAATCACACTATTTAATTCCTCGGTACAATGTCGTCGGCCATCAAGCATGAATCGGGCATCGAGCGTTGTGAGTATCATATACTATGGAATTTATACTATCGACTCGCATGCGCGGGCGTCTAGTGGCTCTGCAGAAGCATTACTAAATAACTATACTTAACTACGCTAAAAGTTTTATCATTGTGATACTTCCAGTATATTCCGAAGCTCCACTTAACCCCTTGGGGGAAATAGCGTGACGCTATGAATATTGTACCAGTGTGACCGGGAGGCTGTGCGGTTGGTTAAGTAAGGTTATACATTTATTTTGGTGATAAGTAGATACTTAGTTGGGTTCATAATGGTTTAAAGAGGATAATCTCAAGATTTTTTGGAGTTATACTTCTTTTGGGGTGTTTGGGAAAAATTATGAATGATTTTTTTACGATTCGCGCGCACATTAACAGCTAAAAACGACACCATGAAGTTGTTACGTTTCGCGCGCACAGTGACACCTCAAAACGACAACTTCATTGGGTAACTGTCTCTCAAGTTTTCGTGGGAACTGATAACTATATAAATAAAGTAGTTATTTTTACTTATTATTGTTTTGTTACGCTAAAGAAGTATAACTTCCTACCTGCGTACATAAGTACACACACACATTTTTTTATCTTTAATGTACTATAATTTTATAATGTATAAAGATCTGTATCTATTTTTATTTAAAGTTTTGAAAGTAACTTTTTTTTAAGTCTGATTATAATAATATTATACTTAAAAATAATGTAAAAATGACTCCTTTTAATAAAATTGTTTTTATTCTACTTTTTGTTTTATACTTTTACAGAAAATGGTTCCTGAAAATTGTTGAGTTCGTCTTTGGATTGCAACCAACCCGTCCAATTAACCTTAACCATTTTTTCTAATTATAGAATCCGGAGGGAATCTGTTTGACAAAAGGCAAAATTAAATTACATTTTAGATTGCAAACCGAGTCTAGTGATTCTAGTTTGAAGTCTATCGATTCATTATAAACATTGGAGATAAATATTGACATTAGTTTTGATATAGTTGAGTCAATCCCACGCGTACATGTAAATTTTTCTATAAAAGTGTATTTACCAAATTCATGCAAATTATCAACAACGTGACTTTTTCTTTGCAAAATATTAAAAATAACAAAATGATTGACAACATTTTATATTATAAACAGTATATAATATAAATTTTAATCAAAAATAAACATGTCGTAGCATTGACGATGTCTTGAAAATTTACCTGTGAAATGTGCAATTATTAGGATTATTTATATTATTAACCCCATAGTCATTCACAAAACAAGTAACCAGTTTTGAAAAAATTACTTACTAAAAATAATCACCATTACACTCTAAAAAATTACAAAATGTCAAGGAGCTATTTCTTGCGTGCCAACTTGTGCCGACCTGTCATTTAAAATCGGTTATAGAGTCATAAGATTTGGTATCAGAAACAGAACAGAACAGAAACTGTTTTATTCAATATTATGAATGATTATAAATAATACTGGTTCGAAAAAAAAATTCTGTCCTGGGAAGAACCAGCAAGAAACCCAGCGGAACTTTTTTTAAAAAAAATCAGCTTACAATCATGTATGTTACACAAATTAACAACACAACAAATTAGAAATAGCTTGGTAGCGATCACCTCATTTCCAGGGGTTATTATCATCCATAAATTATTTAATATTATAATAACCCTCTTTATACAAACTTAGGTTAATAAAGTTTTTAAACTTTGAGCAGGTCAAATTTTGTATATTTTCTGGAATTTTAATGTAAAAGCGTATACATGGCAAGAACAAATTACTGACTCAATGGAGTCGAGTAACTGGTACTACTAGCTTGAGTTTGTTCCTAGTATTTACAGAATGAATATCACTTATTTTTGTAAAACTACTTTTAGTTTTGTGGACGCACATTACATTTTATAAATGTATTGAGAGGCCAAAGTTAATATATTAATTTTCTTAAATTTTTGTCGCAGCGACTCTTTAGGCTTAAAATCATAAATTGCTCTTATGGCCCTCTTCTGTAAAACAAATATAATTTCAGTGTCAGCTGCGTGTCCCCATAGTAAAATACCATACAGAAATAGCTAAAGTAATCTAGTCTAGCTGTTTCAACAGTGGTAAGACCTCTAATCTTTTTACAGCATATGCTGCAGAACTAAGTCTGCTTGCTAGTTTTGATATATGGGGGCTCCATTGAAGCTTCGCGTCTATTGTTATTCCAAAAAAAATGGTGGTATCTACAAGACTCAGTTTCTTCCCATTTAAAATCACATTAGTATTTAATTGTTTGACATTTGGAGTCATGAATTTCATACATTTCGTTTTGGTGCCATTTAAATGCAATTTATTAACATTGAACCAATTTACTTACTTACTTTACTTATCTTCACGCACAATCCCTGACGGGGTAGCCAGAGAGAACAGATCGCCAAGTGTCACGATCCTTACAAACCTCTTTCGCTTCTTTCAGATTCATTATCTTCTTCATGCATGCACGTCTAAGTATCCGAGTACTTTTGACCCTACCCTCTTCGAGCAATTTGCTCACATGGTCTTCGAAAGTTAGTCTCGGTCTACCTCGACACCTTTTAATATTAACTTTCGCGCTATATATTTTCTTCACCATTCGGTCTTCACTCATTCGCTCAACGTGCCCAAACCACCGAAGCACGCCCTTATCAATTTTTGTGATAAGGTCATCTTTCAAACCTGCCATATTGCGAATCTCTTCGTTTCGCTTTCGGTCGGCCATGGTAACGCCGCACATTTTACGAAGAGATCGCATCTCCACTGCATTCAACTTACTTTTATGCTTCTTCTGGCATACCCAGGTTTTGCTGCCATATAACAAAGTCGGTACCAACACTGCGTTATATATTGCAAGGCGTGCACTCTTCGCTACGCCTTGCCTTTTGACTAACGCAGTCAGGGCACCATTGACTTTGTTCCCGGCAGCGACACGCCTGTCCACATCTAAATCACATCTTCCATCTCGGCTAAAAGCACTCCCCAAGTATACAATTTCATTTACCTGTTCAAGACATTCCTGATTTACCCATATTTCACACTTCGTTCTCTCTTCGTCCCTTTCAAATACCAGAACCTTAGTTTTATTAGCATTCAAACGGAGACCTTTAATTTCACATTCCTCTTTCATACACGTGACTAATGCCTGCAGTTCTGCCTCTGATGGTGCAATAAGCACTGCATCATCAGCATACAGCAGACAATTTACTTTAATGTCACCCAATTTCACACCCAAACAACTATCTTTCAGCTTCTGTAAACAGCTGTCGAGATACAGTATGAACAGCCAGGAAGACATGACATAACCCTGTTTTACGCCCGTTTGGACGTTAACCATAGGTGACAGGTCATGCCCTTCCCGCACACAGGCTTTACAGTCACAGTAAAGAGACTGCACAGCCCTTAGCAATCGACCATCCACACCATACCCCGGCAACAGTTCCCACATTTTCTTCCTTACAACCTTATCAAATGCTTTCTCAAGATCCACAAAAGCACAGAAAATCTTCTGGTTAGCAGCCAGAAGCTTTTCCGTGATCATGCTGAGAGAAAACATTTGATCCGTGCATCCTCTTCCATGTCTAAATCCGTATTGTGCCTCCCATAGCAATCTTTCCGATTTCTCTTGCATCCTACGTGTCAAAACCTTCGAGTAAACTTTACTTGCTAAACTGGTCAAGCTGATCGCCCGATAGCACCCGCAGTCAAAATGTGAACCTTTACCTTTATATAAAGGCACAATGACTGCGGATCGCCAATCATCCGGGACATCCCCCGTCCGCCAGCACAAATTGCACAGCAGATGAAAGCTGTCCCAGACGCGATGCCCACCATACTTGACCATTTCAGCAGTAACTCTGTCTAGTGCCGCAGCCTTACCACATTTCAAACTTCGAATCGCACGTTCAATCTCTTTCATACTGATGACCTCAGTGTCATCGAGGTCCGGGTCTGGCGTACCAGTCACGGCGTCATCCCCGGATCCCTCACTAAGATTTCAACAAAATTCGCTCCATCGCTGCATGACGTCCGATTTTTCTGAGAGGACGTCATTAGTTCTCGAAAGCACTTTGTTCATTCTTAAGGCCGTCGCACCACTTCGGGCCCTTCCAACCTCTTTCCAGAAGAGTTTGGAGTTCTCCTTAAAGTTGTGCGACAACCTTTCGTCCGCTTCCATTCTACACCTTTCACGCACTTCCTCAATCAGTGCTTTCGTGTGAACTTTCTGCAGCTTATATCTTTCTTTCATCTTCTCTCTCATATCCTTATCATTACTAGAGGCCAAGTAGTCTAACCATGCTTTCTTCTTCTTCTTTACAGCTTCTTTCACTTCATCATTTCACCATGCATCTCTTCTTTTACTACTGCCTCTTTTTATTGTTCCACACACTTCTTCCGCTGCACTTACCATTCCATCCCTAAGGTTCTGCCAAGTTCTTTCTACACATTCGTTTCTGCCATCGATGGTGTCAAGCTTTTCGGCTACCCTCGCATGATATTTGTCCCTAGTATCCGCTTCCTGAAACTTCCAGCTTCGGATGCGACAGACCGACTGTAGTTCTGTTACTGCCGTCCGGTAGCGCCAACCCGCGAACAGACCCCTAAATCTAGTAATCACTTGATAGTGATCCGTTCCCAGGTCAGCACCCCTGAACACTCGCGTATCCATCACCTGTTTTCGCAGTCGGTCATCCACCAGGAACAAATCGATCATACTTCTCTCATTCTTTCGTTCTCAAGTATACATATGGATTTTCTTGTGATTAAACATAGTGTTTGTCACAAGAAGACCCTTTTCCTTGCACACCGCCAGTATAAGCTTGCCAGCATCATTAACCATTCTATCGCCAAACTTTCCAAGTACCGACTCGTACCCTGGTCGAGCGGTACCAACCCATCCATTCAAATCACCACATACAACAATTCTTTCGTTTCCCCTAGCCAAATCTAGAACTTCTCTTACATTCTCCCAAAACTCCTCCAGCTCAGCCCTGGACGACGAAACTACCGGCGCATAAACAGCCAAAAGGAATAACTTCGTCAGTCCCAATCTAAAGCGAACCCAGAGAAGTCTGGGTTCAATTTACCAATTTACTAATTTAGATATAGCATTATTTACTTCGTCATATTTTAGTAATTATCAACTTAATATGAAAATTAAAGAAGTGTCATCTGCAAATAATACTATATCATGTGTTCACGCTCCTAGCTGTCCCTACAAAGGTCAAATATCCCGGGGTCCATCAGCGGTAGATTCTACGGACAACTAAGACGGAGCCCAAGTGGCCTTATGGAAAAATGACTTTTCCTACTACACTATCTGGAGAAGGCTAGGAAAATAAATAGTACGTACCTGGATCTGAGGCGAAGACTGTTCCAAGGTTTGGTCAGGCCGAAGGTGTGTAGGTGCATGTATATTGGTGTTTTAGTGGTGTGTATTGTGGTTGACCTGACTGGACACTAACTTCTCAACAATTAGTCAACTTATTACTTGTGTTCTAAGTGTGTACTAGTGTGGTAACTAGTGTTCTAGACTACGCGATTATTCGTCGCTGCACAAATTTGTTAACAAATTCGGCGCCACGCGGCTCGATTCGACTCACAGTAAGCAACTAGCTAATTTAAACGCGCTCGAATACAAAATCTAGACCACAACTGAAAACTGGTCGTGCGAATAAACGCTGCAGCGGGCACTACAAAATACGTGAATTAACCGCACAGCTGCTCTGAATCTACTGACTTCGCACTCGCGTTCTACGCCCACGCCCTCTGCCGAGCGACAAGGGTGACCTTTACAAAGTCAGCGGGCGGACACGAGTGGAATGCAAATTTCAAATGTTAATTGTTTGGCCTAAACATCATGGTTATCCCCTACTATGTAAGGTAAGTCATTAATGTACACAAAAAACGGAAAGGGGCCGAGAATTCAGCCTTGAGGCATGCCCATTTGTACCATCAACCCGGAAGATCTCATATTGTTAATGGCAAGTTTTTTGCGTTATCTTACTTAAATATGAAATAATTGATTTAAGAGCATCACTTCTTACACTGTAGTGTTGAAGTTTCCTGATTAATGTTTCATGGTGAACACAATCGAAGGCCTTGGATAGGTCACAAAATATACCCAAAGTATCCTGTGAATTCTCTAATGCATTAAAGACATATTCAATCAGCTCAACACCGGCATCAGTTGTCGAGCGACTCCTTGTGAAACCAAATTTATTTTTATGAAGTAAAAATCTTTAACGTAAATCCCCCACAGATCCGCAGTTTTCTCAACATCAATAGTGTGGGGAACGTGCAACTCACACATAATATATTACACCAACATACATTCTCACACACACACACGCATTTAACAAACTACATTTTACACTAATAACACACCACCATACTTACCAGTTGGCCGACGCTCATAGGTTCGATCCCGGTGGTGTCATCGATGCATTACCTTATAAGGTGCTATCGAGTGCGGCAATGGCTACGAGCGGGTGGCGAGAGCGCAACGCCTCCTTGAACCTCGATCAGTCGGTTACGTACTACTACGGAGAGAGATTGTCGCTTTAGCTTACGGACGTTTGCTATTAAAATATTTACGTGTGTACTAAAACCTATTATCTATTTTCTCTTAAACTTCTCTCCGCCTTTCTTTATATCTATAAGCTTGTTTCTTCTTGTAAATGTTGCATTCTCCTTCTGACTATATAATTATTGGTGTGACTGTATTTATGTGCAATAAACGTGTTAGTGTAATAAGTGTTGAACATTATTTATATATATGCCCGTTACTATACACATAACAACAGACTGCGCACCCACTACATTGGTGACCCCGTTTGAACACAATAATGAGCAACGTCGAGAACAAGTTCGAAGATGCTAGAACGTTTGCAGGTGACCGCGCCCAGGCTCGCTCAACAACGACAGAGACGCCGCAAAATGAGCCTACATTAGAACTATGTAAGGTCGGAGTTCGAGTACCACCATTTTGGCCGGAGGAGCCAGAGATATGGTTTGCCCAGGTGGAAGGTCAATTTAATATATCCGGCATTACAAGTGATGCAACTAAATTCAATTACGTTATTGGTCAGCTGGATAACCAGTACTCAGTGGAGGTAAAAGACATTATAATTAACCCACCAACTAGTAATAAATATGACAAGCTGAAGAACGAGCTAATTAAGCGGCTGAGTGCATCCAAAGAGAAAAAGCTCACACAGTTATTAATGCACGAAGAAATGGGTGACAGAAAACCATCACAGTTTCTCCGTCATCTGCAAGGTCTTGCTGGCATACAGGTCTCGGATGATTTTATGAGAACCATTTGGATCAGCCGTCTTCCATCTGGCATCCAAACATTTTTAGCAGGCCAACCGCATACATCCATCGAGACACTAGCGGACGTAGCCGATAGGATTCACGACCTAGTACCATCATCGCCTCAGGTGGCATCAACAAGTCGTTCTTATAATGAACCGGTGTACAACGACCTTGCGAAAGAAGTTGCAGCGCTTAGAAAGGAAGTGCAAGCACTTACTCTAATGCACAGAAGAAGCAGACCACGATCACGCTCTAAACGAGATACTCGTAAAAATCGCTCTTCATCAAGGTCTCAGTCCAGCTACAGAAAATTTCCTTTATGCTGGTACCACTCCAAATTCGGCGAAAAGGCAGATAAATGTGTACGCCCATGCGACTATCGGTCGGAAAACTCCAAGGGCAATCGGTGATGTCGACCGACGATTGCCCCTACTCAACTGGTCGTCTATTCGTAACCGACTGCATCTCGAAGACTCAGTTCCTGGTCGATACAGGAAGCGACCTCTGCGTCTTCCCTCGGTCGTTGCTACGTGAACGTCGTGCTCGGACTACATACCAGCTAAGTGCAGCCAACGGTTCTCATATAGACACTTATGGTTATGTACATTTAAACTTAGATTTTGGCTTACGTAAAATATTCAAGTGGCGTTTTGTAGTTGCAAATGTAACAAAGCTCATTATTGGCGTAGATTTTTTAAACTATTATAGTATAATTGTAGATTGTCGTAACAAGCGTATTACTGATAGTACAACATCTATAGTAGCCACTGCGTCACAAGTAAAATCAACCAATATTTCATCAATTAAGGTTTTAACTGGTAACACAAAATACCACCAAATTTTGACAGAATTTTTGGAAATTACCCGACCAGCTGGTATACACCGCACTATACAGCATAACACAGTTCACCATATACGTACGACACCAGGACCTCCAGTTTCTTGTTCACCTCGTCGCCTCGCTCCAGATAAACTCAAAATAGCCCAACAAGAGTTCCAATCCATGCTAGATAATGGGATAGCTAGACTTTCTGAAAGTTCTTGGTCTTCGCCACTCCATTTAGTTCCAAAAAAAGATAATGGTTGGCGTCCTTGCGGGGACTACAGAATGCTTAACGCTCGAACAGTGCCCGACAGATATCCGATCAGGCACATTCAGGACTTTGCACATAGTATATCTGGTTGCAAAATTTTTAGTGCATTGGACTTAGTCAAGGCTTACAATCAAATACCAGTTAGTCCTGAATATGTACCAAAAACTGCAATAACAACGCCTTTTGGACTCTTTGAGTTCCCATTCATGGGTTACGGTTTACAGAATGCTGCACAAACGTTCCAGAGGTTTGTGGATGAAATGACAAGGGGGCTCGACTTCTGCTATTGTTATTTGGATGATTTTTTAGTTTTTTCATAGGACGAGGCACAACATGAACAGCATTTGCGCGCAATTTTTCAAAAACTAAAAGAATATGGTATGCTAATTAATACGTCTAAGTGTGTTTTTGGTGCTCGAGAAGTATCCTTTTTGGGATATCACATCTCGGCATCAGGCACCAAACCACTGGACACTAAAGTTGAAGCCATAAAAAACTTCCCATTGCCCACCAATGTTCGTCAACTTCGACGATTTCTGGGCATGGTCAATTTTTATAGGCGATTTTTACCACGTGCTGCAGAAATACAAGCACCGCTTAACGCCTTGTTGGCAGGCGTAATAAAGAATAACCAGCCTATTACATTATCTGGTGAGTCTTTAAATGCATTTAAAACATGCAAAGAAAGCCTTTCTGAGGCAGCGTTATTAGCACATCCAGATTGCCAGGCAAAATTGGCTTTAGTCACTGATGCGTCGGATAAGGCAATTGGAGCTGTTCTACAGCAGTTAAAAGAAGACGTATGGCAGCCGCTAGCATTTTTCTCCCGAAAGCTGAACACTTCTCAGGCAAAATATTCCCCTTACGACAGGGAGCTCCTAGCAATTTATGAGGCTATTAAATATTTTCGCTACATGTTAGAAGCAAGACATTTCACAGTATATACTGACCACAAGCCAATCAGTTTCGCATTTCATGCAAGGAAATCCAACTGTTCGCCTAGGCAGTATAGGCACTTAGATTATATAGCCCAGTTTACAACAGATATCAGACATATTTCCGGTAAGGACAACGTTGTTGCCGATACACTTTCGCGCGTAGAGGCATTAGAGGCCCCTATTGACTTAGAAGCATTAGCTAAAAGCCAAGCTTCTGACCCTGAGCTTGAAAAGCTCATGAAAGAAGGCTCGTCACTACGCCTAGAAAAACTTACTGTACCCGGGAGTCGAACCCCATTGTACTGCGACGTCAGTACACCGACTGCCCGGCCATTTGTAACCAAGTTTTTCCGAAAACAAGTTTTTAACACTTTACATTCGCTCAGTCATCCAGGCGTTAACGCAACCGCCAAGTTAGTAGCAGAACGT
This sequence comes from Parnassius mnemosyne, assembly GCA_963668995.1. NCBI lineage: Eukaryota > Metazoa > Arthropoda > Insecta > Lepidoptera > Papilionidae > Parnassius > Parnassius mnemosyne. The sequence goes on along the minus strand of CAVLGL010000046.1, from coordinate 11,831,660 downwards.
TTCGTGTGGCCGAAAGTTAAAAAAGACTGTCGAGAATGGTCAAAAACGTGTTTACCATGCCAACGTTCGAAAATATATCGGCATGTTAGCTCACCTATAGGCACGTTTAAAATACCGCGTGCAAGGTTTAAACAGATTCACATCGATCTTGTAGGGCCGTTGCCATTGTCGGATGGCTACCGTTATTGTCTGACGTGTGTTGACCGCTTCACAAGGTGGCCTGAAGCTGTTCCGATCGCTGATATAACAGCAGAAACGGTTGCGAAGGCTTTGTTATCTTGTTGGATAGCTCGATTTGGTTGCCCCACAGACATTATAACTGACCGCGGTAAGCAATTCGAGTCAAACCTTTTCCAACAACTCGCCAAAATAGCCGGATTCCAGCACAAACGCACGACGGCTTACCACCCGGCAAGTAATGGACTAGTGGAACGATTCCATAGGCAGCTCAAATCGTCCATAATGTGTCATACACGAGAAAATGGACCGAGTCACTGCCATGGGTATTGTTAGGGATACGCAGTTCATTTAAAGAGGACTTACAATCATCCTCTGCTGAATTATTGTAAGGTGAACCTTTATCTTTGCCCGGAGAATTTTTTGAGCCCAGTGCCAGCGGTACAACGGACATAACCGAATTTGCATCCCGCATTCGCACGTTTGCTCAAAAATTACGCCCAGTGCCTATGTCTCACCATAGCAATAAAAACATCTTCATTTTTAAAGATCTTGCCCACAGCAACCACGTATTTGTACGTGAGGACGCATCACGTGGATCCTTGCAGCCTAAATACAGCGGGCCTCACAAAGTCCTCACTAGAAGTGACAAAATATTTAAGGTCTTGGTTAACGGGAAGGAAGTTACGGTTACAGTTGATCGCCTTAAACCAGCCCATATATTATGTGACGCATCAGATAAACCCGATGTTAATAATACTGTAATAACCTCGAAAGAATACATAACACGTTCAGGACGTCGTGTAAAATTTACCGATTTTTATCGCCCTTAGCCAGGTCTCTGGAGGGGGGTGATGTGGGGAACGTGCAACTCACACATAATATATTACACCAACATACATTCTCACACACACACACGCATTTAACAAACTACATTTTACACTAATAACACACCACCATACTTACCAGTTGGCCGACGCTCATAGGTTCGATCCCGGTGGTGTCATCGATGCATTACCTTATAAGGTGCTATCGAGTGCGGCAATGGCTACGAGCGGGTGGCGAGAGCGCAACGCCTCCTTGAACCTCGATCAGTCGGTTACGTACTACTACGGAGAGAGATTGTCGCTTTAGCTTACGGACGTTTGCTATTAAAATATTTACGTGTGTACTAAAACCTATTATCTATTTTCTCTTAAACTTCTCTCCGCCTTTCTTTATATCTATAAGCTTGTTTCTTCTTGTAAATGTTGCATTCTCCTTCTGACTATATAATTATTGGTGTGACTGTATTTATGTGCAATAAACGTGTTAGTGTAATAAGTGTTGAACATTATTTATATATATGCCCGTTACTATACACATAACAACAGACTGCGCACCCACTACAATAGTTTTAAAAGATTTTAAAATATCTTTTGATGATACTTTACGAAATGTAAAATTCTTTGTACACGCATTTACATTTTGTTTAATTAATGATCCTTTTCTATCTTGCATTTTTTCCATAAGGAATTGTCTTCTCCCTTTCATACTATATTGGTCTTTACGCCAGTATATTATATATAAGTCTATCTTTGCTACGTAACTTTTTTGTCTAGATATGTACGTTACAATTTTTTAGTTTTCTTAGCAGAAGTGAAGTACAATATATTTTCATATTTATAATAAATTATGTACATTTGAATATGATTCTAATTAAATTATTGTAGATAGTCGACATAGTGTGTACTATTAATGCTATTTTAGGTATAATTATTGCAGTTTTTATTCAATAATTTCTATTATTCTCGTGTGTTATATAAAAATTATTTTCAAATAGATTTGTGGAGTCAAGAGGAGCCGATAATTCAATGGATCAATGCTGAAACAGACGACGAATCAGCCTCAGATGTTGATTATAATTTGGAGGAGGGAATACATCCAGACACTGGCAACAATTTTGATTTTACAAGTGGGCGTTCAGAGTCTGACCGTGACAACATACAACCCAGTAAGAGACAGAGAACTTAAACTATACGTTCAGATGATTTACAAGGTGATAACCCTTTATAATAGTACAAAGGATGCAGTCGACAGTTTTGATCAAATTTGTTTATTTCTATAATATTGCATTTTCTATAACATGCTAAATTTATAAACAATCAACAGTTCTGCTATTCGTGTTTCTAACAAAGTAAGAATTAAGAAAATCTTGTTGTCTCGGCGAGATTTTATCAAGCAGATAGGAGACCAATTCGCTACGACTTGGTATCCTATCCTATCTTCATACGACAATAATTACAAACGGTCACATTGAGACATGACATAAGGACCATGTTACTGGATATTTCACCCTTGGCGTTAGCTAATAAATAACTAATATCTAATAAATAATTTCTATCTTAGCAATTTTAATTCGGTTTTTACTTTTTCTTAAAAGTTGTAATAATACTAGGTGGTGGACTCCTTGGTATCCTTGGTATCCGTCTGTGTAGGTTTCGCGCTCTTGCCTATTTCTATAGCTAAATAGCAGTACTTGCACTGGTGTGTTCTACTCTGAAGGTTATAGCAAGATAGTGTAATTACAGGCTGTGAGGCATAGTCCTCAGAGGTGAATACGCATCTGTAACTTTCTTTTTTGATGGCTGTAGGTGTCCATAAATTGCAGTTGTTACATACCATCAGGTGGACTGCAAATTCCTTTCTCACTTTAGTTTTAAAAAAAGGTGCTTAGCGATTATAATTATAAATAACGCTTAGTTAAAGTTATTTCAATAAGGCGGCCAAGTACATGCTATGTACAATTATTGTTTATTTTTATTTTTTTTATTTTATTTATTAGGTTTTCCAACAGTTATAACACAATAAATTCGAATAAATATACAAGTTCCAACATGTCTTAAACTAAGTGGATATCGAGAACACATCATGCGTATCCACTTACTATTAGGTAATTGGATACTGTAAGTAAGTATCAATGAAGACTAACCATCTGCGCAGGATAGGATTCTATTGCAAAAGTGTGAGGGTACAGGTGCCCTCTCAAATCCTTTCGACACGACCGGAGGGAGATCAGGCACAGGAACAGGCTAAATACGCCCTCCAAGATACGGGCTGAAACACCGCCAATTGTCTGAATCGGGGCTGTTACCGAGAATTTCTAGACAGAAAAGTATAATCACTTCTTTATTCAAACCCGGGACTTCAGGATTACCAATCGCCCTTACGACCAATAGACCAACGAGGAAGTCAAGTCACTCACCTAGTAATAAAATCTTCCATTACTCCATCTCAGACAGTGGGTGTCGTAAGAGATGATATGTGATCTATTTTGTGGCGTACTTTAAGTGATAGCAGTGGACCATGTAATACGTAATTGATGGATGTAAAGTCTAACGAAAGGGCTGCTGTTAAAAGTTAAGAAACGTTATTTATATATTACGTCACTAGGATTTTAATCTGCATGGTAGAGGTAGTTTTTCTTTATAGAATAAGGGTGACAAACATGCACGTGGTCCACCTAATGACCCATTGACATCTACATGTATCCCCGATTAAGAATCAAAATGCAGTTGCAGACCCCTGAGGACTAAGATGGAATGTCTCGTTTCCAGTAAAAAGGTTCTCCGGATCTCTATACTCACCATACGAAACACAGCAGCATTAAGCTGCTATTTTACACTGGTATTCTGTGAGAGCGTGTTCCTACCGCGGTCATGTCGACCCATTCGTGCTACAACTATAACGTTGGTGTAACTTGGCTCTACCACGTGAAAGTCTTGTTGACATACATAAGTTGCACAAGGACAATCATCCAGATTTTGAACATTTATATACAGGCCATGCAAATTGTTCAGTGTGTTCAAACTCTACCCGGAACAAGCAAAACAGCTTGTTCCGTGTGGGGTACAAACACACAGCTGTCTGCGCCGCAAGTCAATGCTAAGCTTATGTACTATAGATCCGACGAAATCTGCTAATACGGTCGCCAATTGACTCTCGTCCAACAGTGGAATTTTACGGACTAACTAGGAAAATATAGCTACTAACTAGGAATCATTTATTATATCTCTAGAATTGTAAAGTAGCATTTTATTTCATTACTATTACAAGCGTAATATATAAGTTAATGCTTACAAGTCTTTGTGTTAACTTCGTTGAAGCATATCTTAAATTGGTAGATCCAGCGCGATAAGTTAATTAAGCCCTAGGGCGGTCGGAAAATGTTCGAAGATCCTATGTTTACTTGTATTTCTGCGTATTATTTATACGATTATCTTATTTCGCCAGCTTTTGTCTTCAGTTTTACAAATTATAAAGTAATTTTTTCTTATTTAAATACAACTAAAAGTGTGTGGTTATGTCAGAAAGATTGCTTAGTAGTGCCACTTGAACGGTCTAGAACCTAGAACAGTTTTCTAGTCATGTTTTGTGAACACAGTAGAGGATCGCATCATCGGGACCACAGTCAGTCGAGACCTAACATTCGTCGCGTTCGAGAATTCCTCCTTTTCCTAAATATCATTGTACTGTATAGTGTAATAAACGGGGTTCCATTCTTTAAGTTCTTTTTTAAAAAAGTATTTTTAAAACCCAGACCTATCAGAATGATAAAGTTTCTGTTAAAAGCTTTTACAAAAATTTACTTCGCAAATATACGCGTTATAAAATAAAATGTAAAAATTAAAAAAAAATTAAAAAAAAATTTGTAAAAAAAAATTTGTAAAAAAAAAAATTTTTGTAAAAAAAAATTTGTAAAAGCTTTTATTTAATGGATTTCCGCAAAGCAACGCCTGATTCTATTAATTAAAGCTTCTGTTGTTGATTATTCTGATGTCGGATTATTCCGATGTTATTTTATTTTTAACTCGCCTTACATTACTGAACATATATTTTTAATAATCGTTATAATGTGCATAAAACAATAATTGTGTTATCATAAAACGGATGCTAACGGTAAAAGATATATTTCTTGTATATGAGAAACGATCGCAACGACGGAAGATGGAATGCCTATTTACCAATAACAAGGATCAATAAATTTTTACGGGTACGTACTAAAAACCAATATAATCAAGTGACTGAAACGTAAAAATCATAAGTCCTCAAATATTCTTTGGTAAAATAAACTTTATGTATTTTAAACGAAAGTTTATTATTATAAAACCAGTACCTGAGCGACCGAGCTTTGTTTGGTGTTAGAAAAAAGTACATGTAGAAAGGGCAATTGAGTATAGTACAGAGACTGATTTTGTAGTTAGGAATAACAATTAATTCGTTTACACGAATTAATTATCCAACGGGTCGAGGATAAACTAGTAACAGAATACGACAAGCGTACTGTTCCACGTCAGAGCCAAGACTGTCTTAACGGCGGCCGCTCCGTCCGTTTTATACAAGCAGGACGGGTGGCAACGCAGGTGCAATGCCGCAGGTGTGCGGTACACGTGTCGTTTACAAGAATTCTCTCTAGCTAGACCGACACCACCGCACCTAAAACAGTGCAGGTGCCGTCATACATAATTTTCTTAGGAATTACACGTGTCTAGTTAAACTTGTAAACATTATCTTAGTACAGCCACAGTACAACTTTCGTACGTACTCTACTGTACTAGTATGCACTCACACAGTGGGATGGTTGGCAGTGTGTTCCTCCCGTCATCGAGAGTCGAGTTGAATGCAAAGAAAGAACCTAGCAGATCGGCTTTCTCCTTTGTGGCATGGACCAGTGAGTCGTCCTCCCTGTGCAGAGATGGAAGAGATGGCTGACAGAAGTTCCTTTGGTCAGCCTTGGCGAGAGATCAGAATGCACGGGGTCCCACAGGTAGGCTAAATAATTTCTCACCAATTCTTCCTATGTGCTCTGACTTTGCCTTGACAAGGACGCTTTTGAAGGACCTGGAGGTGGAATTATTATTATTTTTAAGGGCACTGGTGCTTATTCCCGGGAAGTTGATGCGTTATCCCAGGCCCGGTAGCACTCCTGCTTATAGCGTGATGCTATTTTACAGAAGCGACTAAACCATGGCTGAGATCTGCCTTTGATGAGCACCACAGAGGAAGAATAAAAAGTTCCATACCATGAAGTGGTACACACCACATCAGCGACAGAATCAGCAACAACGTTGGGATCGTATGACGAGAAGCAATTCCGGCCCCAAGGGTAGGCTGACTAAACACGGTGGCAGCCTGCAGAATATAAGGCACCACACTCCGGACTAGACAATGGAGCCAAGAGGGTCGTCGACGGGGACTTGAAATCTGCCTGGATGAGTGATCAGCGAAAGTTCCAACAGTGAAGGTGCATGATCCTTCACATCTGGAACCCGATTAGGCGAAGTAACCAGTTGTGTCAAACCATATGCCAAGGTAAAATCATAAACAGATCTCCCCGTACGACTGGTTAAGCATGAACCAAGCCGGCGTGGTAGGCGGTAAAATCTCCGAGGGTCACAATCTCTGCGGATGGGATCTGCTGTAGCAAGGAATCTGTAGCCAACGGACGTGGTTAATGAGTCGGTCTGTTTTGGCATTCCCACTACGGGACCTATAGAGGTACCCGTAGTCACGCGGATGGTCGTCACTGTATACGCCTAGCTAAAGGATGGACAGGTCCGAACTTTCATGACTGCCGAGGCGTCCACAACAGATGTCCTCTCTGACGTATACGCAAACTCTAGTCAGAGGCACAAAGGAGTGTTCCAATTTGTACCCCGGGGCAGAAGATATACGAAGTGTCAGCCGGATAGGACACCTGCGTCTCGGTCAGAAAAAGCATGACCGGCCTCGAAATGATAATGGAAGGCGTTTAGGTTCGAGTGAAGTCCCCATGTTGCAGAAATTCACAGCGTTGCAGGGGTCGCCTTGGTCTTATTGCTCAGCTTGCCCCGAGCAGTTGTTTGGTCGTGGATGATCAGCGAGGGATTCTCCTGGGGTAGTCTACCATTTAATTCCGCCCCCATTTTAAGGGGGGGGGCGATTGGGCCTCCGGCCACCTGCACTCACCAGACAAAACGCAGAATCAGAGCTTCCACTTCACGCCTGTATTCAATGAGGTCGTAGTACCAGCCCGGCTCCAGCCGGTTCATACGTGCAACTGCCGCATGGCTCTACCTCTGTCGAAAGGAGATAGTCACACAATGTCATCAATGTCACAATATCATCATCATTAAAAAGTTGCGATTTAATTATAATTTTTTCGGTTTCTTGTTTGCGTATATACACAATGCCTTAGTTATTCTTTAATTTTTGACACATTTTTAAACTTTTTTTAATTTTTCTAATTTAATGAATATCTTCAGTTTGGTTTATCCATTTATAATAATTTTCTAACAAACTTATTTCCCCCGATATGGAATCTGTGAAAAGCTTCACCTTATTTATAAGTGGCGCCGCCCGGTTGACAGAAAAAGTTGTGAATACCCGCATTACCCTATCCTGCCTGAAGTCGACAGCCTCGTTGGTCTAGTGGGTCTGGGTCAATAAAAATCCTTTATTGAGCTTTTCTGTCAAAAAATCCTAGAAGTGTTTCACAAAATATAAGTTTTGGTCCGAACTTAACAAAACAAACGTATAATACGAGTATCTTCGGAAAAATCTTAAAAAGGGGTTTAAGAGAAGTTGTGTAGTAAATTAAATTTTATGGATATCGTCATCAACAGCTTACGTAAGTTCACAACTAGATATATAACTGCCTCGTTGGGTGAGTGGTCGTAAACGCGGTTGCTGAACATGATGTCCCGGTTAAAAATCGTGGGTCCGGTCATAATCAGTTATTGGGTTTTTCTGTCGAGAAATTCTCAGTAGCAGCCCGGAGTCAGGAAGTTGGCGGTGTTTAACCCCCGTGTCTCGCAAGGCGCGTTATGACATTGGTTCTGCGCCTGATCTCTTTCCAGTCGTGAAGATTTGCCGTCGCAGTGGATTATGAGAGTGAGGGAATTGATAGTGCACCCGTGCTTGCGCATACACTCGTGTGCTATAATCTTGTCCTGCGATGGTGCAGGACATGATTATATGCAGGACATGATTGGTCCCGATAAATTTTAATAATTTAAATATTGTAAATTCACCATATCCACCTCAATTTTATGTTATAGCTAATAATTACTGCCGCTTTGTATTTAATGTTTAAGAAAGTTGGTACATAAATATTATAACAACAATTTGGTGTTGGAACAAAAAGTGACAGGTAACGAACATTGTTTTAAAAATTATTGTAATCCTTATTTCATATCATTCCTTTTATAAATTAAAGATTTATTCTATTACTCGGGTTATTACATTCTTTGCGGGTTTCTTTTCGAATTGTTTTAACGATAATTTGATTTGAGACTTGTAAATAGAAAAAAAAACAACAACTTTACATTAGCTTACTCTGCTCCTTCTATTTTCGATCTTTGTTTTCTTTTATTATTTATAATAAATAGTAAAATGAATACTCGCAACGCCAAGACGCGCCAGATGGAGAACCAACTCCAGCTTGCGCTCCAAGAACTTAAGGCGTCCAGGGAGCAGTGTGAACTGTTGCTTAAGGAAAGGGATGATAATGAAAGGGAAATAGTTAGCATAATTGCCAAAAATACACAATTGAAATGTGATATGGTTAAGCTACATACAGAATACACAAGTGTTATAAAAGAAAGAGATCAGCTACAGGGAACGGTTAATGAGTTTGATCAATGCAGCAAGGAATATGAGGAAGCTCTCAGGTTAATTGCTGCATTGAAGTTACAGTTGAATGAGGCTAATGAGCAAATAACACAATTTAAAACATATATAGATAACCTTAAAGCCTCCCAGACTCAAAGCCTGTTCTCTGAGCTTGTGCAATGTGATACTTCAAGAATGTTACAGCAATCTGCAACAATAGACTTGACTGGTGACGACTCTTCCACTTCAGGAAATACAGTAAGGATTAATTGCAGTAAAACCAAATTGAAGAAGTATATAAAAGTTAATAAATACATAAGGAAAGTACAAAAATTAATAAGAAATAAGATTAATACCAAAAATTATGTTAATGTATGTAAAGAAAAGCAAGCATTGTTATATGAACTTAAGTTGTATTCAATTGAGGTGGATAACATAAAAAAATGTTATGAGACTGAAATAGAGTGCCTTAAATCAGAAATATTGTCACTTATGAACTCCCTTCAAACTGTGTCCAATAAATATAAATCAGCCCAAAATGAAATAAAAGAACACATATTGGCTATGGATAATCTGGTAAAGACTTGTAAATATAATGAGGAGCGGTTTGACTCCTTAATTAAATATCAATGTGAGTGTCAGCGCTCAATGCCAGATTCTTCAAAGTCAGTGTGTGCTTATAATATTATACCACCGCAAAAACTCTATGACAGTGCCATAGCAGAGGATATTAAAATAATAAATAACTCAAATATTACTAAAAATAATATAATTGTTTATAGCGATGACATGGGAAAAAATCTAGGCATAACTTTAAATAACTCTTTAAAGGGACAAAAAGTTACAAATTGCTGCATGCCTGGAGCATCTTTTAGTGACATCCTAAATAAAATTATTGTTACTAAATTTTGCCCAAATAGTACAATAATAATTTTTGTTGGTAGAAGAGGCAGTGTCAACAACAAACAGTTATTAAGATATATTGAACAACTTAATAACTTAAATGTACACAAAATTGTCTTGTTCACACTGCCTTATATACAGGGATTGCCACAAGAAAATAATTTAAGACATAATTTAAATATACAAATGCATAATTTAATATCTAATAATAATTTAAATTTGACATATAATTCTAATGATAATAATCATAAATTTCATGTAATTGACATAAATAATTTAATAAAAAAGTTTTGGACAAAAGATAGGTATTACTATCCAAATATAATTTAAGACTGATAGCAAATGTGCTATCTTATTATTTACTTTTTAACTCAGCCAAGTTTTTGGCTACCAAGACTGCTTTTATTGAGCAAAATCATTTGACATTTAATTTGGAATCAGTTCCAACTAATTTAAATTAGTGAATGTGACAATAGAGGCAATCTCTAGCAATAATAAGAGTTTAATTAATTTTGAATACAGCCCACAAATAAGTAATAAAAATTGTTTACACCTGGTGCATCAAAATATACAAGGCATGTTGGGCAAAGAATTGGAAGTTGAATTGTTTTTAAATAGTAACAATATACACATCCTTTGTATTACTGAACATTGGCTAAAAGATTATAATTTCATGTTTAATTTCAGAAATCACCAGGTGGTCAGTTCCTTCAATAGAGAAAAAAGTTTACGTGGTGGCTCCTTAATATTAGCAGATAAATCATTATTATATAAAGAACGTAAGGATATTGTGAGCCTCTCTGTTGAACGAACTGTAGAAATGGCTTGTGTCGAGCTCGAGCACCTCATTGTTGTAAGTGTTTACAGACCCCCATGTGCTACTTATGACCATTTTGAAAGGATTGTGGAAGAAGTTTTACTCAAACTTAGTAAACAGAACAAGTCTGTTGTAATGTGTGGAGACTTTAATATCAATCTCCTTGAAACTTCTTCCATTAGTATTAAGTTTAGCTCATTGTTTAAATCGTATAATCTTGTAAATTTATTCTTAGAACCCACACGTATTGCTGGGCCTAGTGCGACCTGTATAGATAACATTTTTACAGATGTTAAGCCCTTGCATAAATCAATTATTCAAAATTTGAGTTCAGATCACTGTGGACAGTTAGTATCACTACCTTACATACACAAAAAACAGAAAAATAAGAAAGTTGTGTTTGTTCCAATAAATGAACATCGCTTGGAGAGGTTTAGAAGTAATATAATAAAAAGACTTCCATCACTTTCGTTTAAAACTAGTGCTAATTATTTGTATGCTACATTATTTGAAATTATACGTTGTGAATTTAGTAGAATATTTACTTCTAAAACTTTCTCTTTTAACAGTCGCAAATCATTTAATGAATGGGCGACAGTAGGAATTTATAAAAGTAGGCGAAGGTTATACGAGCTTTATGATGAAAGATCATATAATAGTAGTGTTATATTTAGAGATTATGTAAAATCATATTCTAAAATATTTAAAAAAGTGTGCTCCACTGCTAAGGCTTTACATTTAAGCAACAAAATTAAAACTGCATCCGACAAAATTAAAATGACCTGGAGAATAATAAATAGTGAAACGGGCAAGGTCAAACCGCGCAACTCGGATTTTCTATTGAATATTAACAATAATTTAACCCGATCTGATAAAGAAGTTGCTATGGCTTTTGAGAAACATTTTACTGATGTTCCTTTTTTGACAACAAAATCATTAAATTCTTCTCCTACTGTCGCCGAATCATTGCTCAAACAAAATGTAAAGGCTTGTTCAAATACTTTTAAATTCCATAGGGTACTGCCAAAAGATATCGTTAAATATTTTAAAACTATTGATGTTAAGAAAACGGCAGACTTATGGGGGATTTCCGTTAAAGTTATTTTATCTATAATAGATACATTAGCACCTTATCTAGCCACTATATTTAATATAAGCGTCGAATCTGGTGTGTTTCCTGATTTAATGAAACATAGTAAAGTCATACCTATATTTAAATCTGGTAGTACATTAGACCCCGCCAATTTTAGACCAATTTCTGTACTACCAACATTAAGTAAAATTTTTGAAAAAATTATTTTAGATCAGATGTTAAGTTTCTTTAATATTAATAAATTGCTACATAATAATCAATTCGGTTTTACAAGGGTTCGCTCGACAACTGACGCTGGAGTTGAGCTTATTAAACATATTTTTTGTGCATGGGAGAATTCAGAGGATGCTTTGGGTATATTTTGTGACCTTTCCAAGGCCTTCGACTGTGTTCACCATGAGACATTAATCAGGAAGCTACAGTACTATGGTGTCAAGAACACAGCGCTTAAACTTATTATTTCATATTTAAGTAATAGAAAACAGAAGGTTATTATCAATGGTAAAAGTTCTTCCGGGTCACCTGTACTAATGGGTGTACCTCAGGGCTCGATTCTCGGCCCATTCCTGTTTCTGGTGTATATTAATGACTTACCTCACCTTGTAGGGGATAGTCATGATATAGTATTATTTGCTGATGATACTTCCTTGATTTTTAAACTTAAACGTCAATCATTTAAATGTGACGAAGTGAATAATGCTATATCAAAATTAGTGCATTGGTTTAACGTTAATAATCTGCATTTGAACGGAAATAAAACGAATTGTGTTAAATTTACAACAACGAATGTTCAAAATCTGAATACCAATGTGTTTTTAAATGGGGAGGAATTGAGCCCTGTTGTATCCACTGTTTTTCTTGGCATCACTCTTGACGCAAAGCTCCAGTGGGGCCACCATATATCCAAATTAGCATGCAGACTAAGTTCTGCAGCCTATGCTGTAAAAAAGATTAGAGGTCTCACTAGTGTCGAGACAGCTAGATTAGTTTATTTTAGTTATTTTCATAGCATAATGTCTTAATAAAAATAACTGTACACGCCCCTAGTTGCCCCTACAAGGTCGACCATACAGGGGCCCATACAGCTGTAGATTTGACGGACAACTAAGGGTGGGGCTCAAAATGCCTGATGGACAATTATCCTTCACAATAGATGTAAGGCTAGGTAATTAATAAGAACTTACCTGGTTTCGAATCGAGAACCGACCCCGAGGCGCGGTCAGGCGTTAAGTATGTGCATGTGAGTAGTGTGGAGTAGTGTGGACATGTTTAACCTGATTTAACCGTGTAAGTCGAACCGCAGATCTGCAGGCGCTGCGTTTCTCCAAATGTGCGATCCTCCAGTGATAGTTCACCTTATCTGAACTCAAGTCTGACGTCACTTCACTATTTCAGTCTATCCACTTTATTGTACATATAATTAACTTCAAAGTCAATCAATTCAACGTTCATCGAAATCAAACACGTGACACACGGCACAACTAATGAACGGGCGATCAAAGTTCAACTTCCATTTTCACCCAGCAACAGATTATAATCGCGCACACGCGGTTCTAATAACTTCCCTATTTACGCGCGACTTCACAATTCAACGGAGCAGCACAACACAAGTAACGAACCGTCGTCCAAAGTTCAATATTCAATGTTCCGGGTTCACTCGCACGATATCAAAATGCCACTGTAACGAGCCCCCCCCCATCTTTTTTCTTTACTACTATATATCCACTTCTACTTGTATTTCTTTAGAATCTATATCTGTAAGATATATAAATATATCTAATTTACGTGACCAGTATAACTTGATTTTTCTAAAGGTTTAAATATAGGCCGTTTAATAAATTTATGGCGTGATCGTCTTAGTTAGGACCCTTTTTTACGTTGTGTTTGTATAGTAACTTAGTTCGTTTAGGTGTATCTTGGAAGAATGAATATTCACGAGAGCAATCGAAAGCTGTTGGTAGAGTCTTATAAGCTCAAGAACCCCGTTCACGAAGACAGAGCTCAAAAAGGTTAAGAACAATAAATTGTCCCTATTCCACTTGTATCTGGTTCACAACAGTCAATTCCTTATTAATTAATCCCTTCCCGCTTGAAAAAGGCTCACAATATTTATATCAAATAGGTACCAGCTACAAGGGCTTCGCTCTCCCACATTTTAAAAAAAATGTGGAGGAGGTACACGGCCCCACACACGCCGCGCACGGTGAGCGCCAACCATTTTAATGCGCTCCCCCCGAAGGGTACGCAAAGTTGGGAACTGGACCGTAGTCCACAGCAAAATAACTGGCGAACCAGTAAAAGAGGACTTGGCCCCTTGACAGTGCGTAAGCACAAACATCGACCGAAGTCGCGCATGTCAATGCGTGTAAACGCCATACAGAATACGATCAAATCCAGCCACAGTGAATGTACGTCACACGGGTTAGGCAACAATAGGCACACTGACCATAAAAAGCCTTCCGTGAGCGCCACCACCTGCCAGACCGCCGTTCCTGCAGACGTGATGTAAGTGTAAGGCATCACCACCAATTGCAGGGTCAGCACGGCCAATTGGCCGCAGAGCGTGTCATGAGTCTACCGCTCACCTCAAGGGAATGGGGTCCCACGCTTTCGGCCGCAGCCTTGAGAGCCTCCTCAGATTCTCCCTCCAGCTACCACCCGCATGAGGTCGACACATATGCTCCACCAACTAATACAATGGCAGATATAGCCAATAGGCAGTTATAAGATAATAGTAATAATTCGCCATCAGAAAGGATTTGTGTCACTGACGTTGAGTATATGCATTTTTCGATCATGTTTGTCTCACCCACCAACAAGTTGCCTTCAATCTCTCAAAGGTGGGAACTTTATAGAGATATATTATTAAGTTGTTATATAAAACATCATGGAGGGCAGACAGTCTGCAGCCCCGCAATGAAGTGACCCGACTTGGGCAAAGCTACTTAGGTTGTGAGTCAAACCAAGACGCAGAGAGCGCCATTGAGAATAGCGACCCGCCAAACAACCATCGTAGAGACGCAATGCTACAGAATGCAACAAGCATCAATACGACTATCGTCGGGCTTACACCATCCCAAGGTCCCCCATACAGTCCCAGCAGACATCACCACCCGCATACCTCCATCGACCAGAACCACAAGATGCATCGAATCAGGTGCAGCACACCCGCAGATCCATAACAAGACACAATACTGCAAGTAGCAGTAAGCATCAATGCAACTATCATACGGATGGCGCCCCCTCACAACACACCCACATGATCCCTATCGACTTTGGTAACAAAATTTGATAATGTTGTTAACTAAAACTACCACCAACGTATTATAGTAGTACGGTACTAAGACGTCAGTAGCCAATACTCCACGTATCATAGCGCTATTGCACTAAGACATGAAGTTGAGTATGCTTGCTGCACTTAAAAGTACTACCAAACACACTCACCCTAATCCGAAAGATAGCCGACGTATCATAACGCTATGCGCTAAGACGCCGCCCACAACCGGTAGGGGTGTGCGATGTCCACGAGCAAGTCGTATTGCTACAATAAACTCGCTTACCACCGGCACTAAGATGATATGTCTAGGACACATCGGTTAGTGAGTCCAAGTTTACCTCGGTCTCAGAGGCTGCGAAGCAACCTACACGCCACCATAATAATCCTTTTCAAGTCCCATTTCTTTCAATATAATGCTTTTACATATTTGAGACCTTCCATATATTTGCTTTATTTCATAGACCATACTACTGTATGTCTTATTCATATGGGACTTCAAGTCATAACTCTGCTATCATAATGCTTATGCATCATAGAGACCTTCTATATTAAATGCTTTGGTTCGTCAGACCTTACTATGTTAAGTCCCTAATATAGGACTTGTCATTGTGCAACCTTAGTACTAGCAGTCGGTCAGCCGACCACCCCATATATATGTACAACCATGGGTATGTGTCTCCGACAACGCCCTAATATAAAGGAACATTACAAGAACACGTTCATTAACTTAGAAATTTTCCAATTATTACACGAACACCTTCATCAACTTAGAAAATTTTAATCCATTTTTTTCTATTATATTACAAATGTTATTTATCTTTGTTATTGCAATATAATCGCCTTGTATTTATATGACTTGATACATTTTGAACATTTTAAGCAGGTTTTTAATAAATTTAGAGATTTTTAGAGACATTTTATGCGTTTACTAATATATATATAATATTCAATATTCCAAATGGATATTTTTGAACTTTATGCTTATTATTTGCATTTTATTGTTTAAATTATAATTTCTAAGACATTTTTAAATGTCTGTATAATGAATTTAATTATTATTTATTAATAATAATTATGAGGCGTCACACCACGAAGCAAATCGTCGAATCAAATTAATGTCAATCAAGGTTAAGTTAATAATTCAAACTCAATATAAGCCCGCCGTTGCGCAAGAATATTGGTAATCAGTTACTTTAATCACTTAAACTCAAATTAGGCCTGTTGTCACGTAACACTTAAGTAGACACTCAATTCGAGGCGGTATTAAAGATACCGAAATCTTCGATAGTAATTAGGCGCGCACCACACCCAAATTCGGTCGTTGATCGCAATCAATGTTAACTTCCAAAACAATTAACCGACCCGGCGTCCGCGCAGAAAATCTATTTTCCTAGATTCAACAAACTACTCGTCGTTGCATAAATTTGCTAACAAAACCGACACGATATAGAGGTTATACGGTACATGAACACGCCGTTCTAGTGACTGCGCTGCATTAACACTTCCGAAGCGCCCTGCTCGCAACCAACTTGATCTCGCGCGAACGTCAACCGGTAGGAAATCACCGCGCTGAGCGCCCCTGGCGTCAATTCTTGAAATTAGCGTTTGGCGCGAACAATAACTTATTAAAAATATTTTTACGCTATATTAACTAAGTAATAGAACATTTGAGAATCAATTAATGATTGTGCAGAGATAATGATTTGATACTCACGGTTTAAGAATATTTTCTCAGTAAGAGTTAACTCACTTAATGAGAAACTAAGTTTACAAAATACTTATATTAAGCGTACAGAAGTTAATCTTTAATCTAATTATGAATTTATATCAGTCTTTTCATCTATACACTTATGCATATAAATAGAAGTGTCTGTCTGTAATACGAGGGCTGCAAATTATCGGGAATAGAATATTTTCACTGTTCCTGTCATATTAAAATCTTTTTAATTGAAAAGTCCTTGGTTTTAAAAATCGAATACAATTTATTTATTTAAAAAAGATTCTCGGCCTTGCCACAAGGTTTTATCAAACTTGTTTAGTCGTTGATAAAATGGAACTGACTCGAGAAAATTCAAGACGATGATTTATTATGACTTTCGAATTGGTTTAACACAAAAACAGTGTATTGATTGGATGATTTCTGCATTTGGTGATGAAGCCCCATCCAAAACCACAATTTATCGCTGGTTTGCTGAATTTTAACGTGGACGTGTCAAGCTCAGTGATGATCCCCGTCAAGGTCGTCCAAAAACTGCAGTCACCCAAGAAAACGTTAATACTGTGCGTAAGCTGATTGAGGAAGATCGACATGTGACATACCGCGAAATTTAGGCAACTTTAGACATTGGCATGAGTCAAATACAAATAATCTTGCATGAAAAATTAGGTGTAAAAAAGTTGTTTTCCCGATGGATACCGCATTCGCTCTGTGTAGAGCAAAAAGCGGCTTGCGTTACTCGGTGCGTCAGAACTCTCGAATGATTCCACGCAGGATCCTCATATGCTGTATACAACATTGTATCAGGTGACGAATCCTGGATATACGCGTACGAACCCGAAATAAAAAACCAGTCACGAGTTTGGGTGTTCGAAAATGAGTTAAAGCCAACAAAAATTGTTCGTTCACGGAGTGTTGCAAAAAAAAAATGGTGGCCACGTTTGTCTCCAAAACCGGCCATGTTACGACTATTCCTCTTGAGGGACAAAGAACGGTTAATGCAGAATGGTATGCTAGCATTTGTTTTCCACAGGTCGTTTCTGAACTCCGTAAAAAAACTGCAACCGCCGCATCATCCTCCATCACGGCAATGCGAGTTCTCACACCGCACACAGAACAAAAGAGTTTTTAGAGCAAGAAAACATAGAATTATTAGACCATCCGCCGTATAGCCCCGACCTAAGCCCTAATGATTTCTATAATTTCCCTAAAATAAAGAATAAATTGCGTGGACAGAGATTTTCACCACATGAAGAAGCTGTGGAAGCTACATTTTAATACGAAAAACTTGAAGCGATTTTTGCAAAAACAAAAAAATTGTTAAAGTTAAAAGTCTTCGATAATATTAAACTAACACCACTTTAATAAACCTTATTCAAGCAATGGCAATCTTATAAGAAAAAATCATATACATTCATTTATATATATTTTTGATTTTTCTTTGATTTTCTTTGAAAGCTTATACAATTATATTGTTTTACCCATAAAGATAAAAATAATTACTGTAAATAATTGCGTTTGTAATTTTTCTCGAGCAACCTTCTCAAGTCATATCGCTTGAATTTCTTTGAATACGATACTTTGAAACTTCAACGTTGTAGGTACAACGTTGACAGAAGTTTGACAATGCTTAATTAATCCAAGTTCTTTCGCAACTTATTTCGCAAATTTAATTATAAATTAACAGTTGTCAGAGTTTTTTTATTATTATTCGAATCATGTTATCCCAGTAAAGATTTTTTATTACTTTATTTGTAAAATAGAGCATTTTTAGCTTATATTAATTTACAATAGATTAACAACTGAACACAATTGTTAGTAATATGGTCAAGTGAAATCATAGAGATGAAAGCAATTCATAGACTTAGGATGTACTGGCGTAGAAGCAGTCATAGTAGTCAGTAATTTATAATAGTAATTTTTCATTTATTTAAAATTTTAAGACACTAAATAACTTTAAATTACTAATGAAATTAACCAAATAAACATAACCTATCCTTAATACTAGTGTTCACATGAGTTGAAATATTCCAATACGATAAAAGGGATCGCTAACATGATGCTGTTGAAATTATATATAAAGTGGACTGTATTGAGTGCGAGATTGGATTATATTAAGTTCTGAATTAACAATCGGCAGCACATGGAGATTTGTGCACTTACTTGCTTGATGAACGCCTGCAGCTGCCTGTACTTCTCAGGTTGATTGTCGCGACGCACTCAGAATTGTCTTGCAGAAGTTACACAAATTTACCACAGTTCACGCCCGTGATTT
This sequence comes from Parnassius mnemosyne, assembly GCA_963668995.1. Taxonomy (NCBI): domain Eukaryota; kingdom Metazoa; phylum Arthropoda; class Insecta; order Lepidoptera; family Papilionidae; genus Parnassius; species Parnassius mnemosyne. The sequence goes on along the minus strand of CAVLGL010000046.1, from coordinate 11,812,770 downwards.
TAAGTTTATGATAATTTAAACAGATATAGCGATGCCTTGTATATAAATAGTGTCATAGGATACTTCCATTTGAACGGAGACTGCCCATCGCGAAAAAGAATAAAAAAGACTTAGAGGACATCTAAATATCACTCAGACTCACGTCTAAGTGTGGGAATATCTCAATATGAGAATAACTTAAATATGGCGGTAACATTTCCCCGACCTCAAAAGGTCACCTTTAAAGGGATTATAATAATATGATGCTAAGATATACAAGTAATTTATACTAGCTGACCAGGCAGACGTTGTTCTGCCCTTTTCGACGACCCTTCATATAAAAATCCTTAAATTAGTAATAAAAAAATATTGAGTGTCACGCACCATGATAAAAACTATCCTATGTCTGAAGTTGGAGCAAACTGCACAGGGTGAGCAAATTTCATTGAAATCAGTTCAGTAGTTTAAGAGTTTTATCGCGGACAAACAACGTGACACGTAATTGTTATATATAAAAGATTATTATGACCATGGTAAACTTCAAGAACATAAATTAAGTTAATATACGCGATATACTTATGAAAGGCTGTAATGACGATGGTGATGATGACGCGATATAATATGTAAAAAGTTGTTTTATTTATATTTGTAGTGTTCGCGTGATTCGCGTTTTTTTATATATATACACATATATCAATTCATGTATCTGCAATTCCCCTGGTGTTGCGGTTGTTCATGGGCGGCGGTAGTCACTTACCATCAGGTGAGCCGTATGCTCGTTTGCCTCCTCTCCTATAATATATATATATATATATATATATATATATATATATATATATATATAGACGCCTCTAGTTGCCCCTACAAAGGTCGATTGTCCCGGGGCCCATCAGCGGAAGTCGTGACGGGCAATCAAGGGAGGGGCCCAATGGCCTACCTTGGTTGCCCGCCTCGATCAAATCGTCCGTGAGCGAAAAAAAATTCTCGTAGTCCGCGAGGCAGGAGTCTAGGCAGGGAGTCCGCATTCGAAGCCAAAAGCTCTGTGCAAGCCTCCTCCACTACAGCCCTTCGGGCATCAACCTGCTCGAGCCGCTTCCCTAAGCTGTATACCCGATCGGATCGCCCTATCAAAATATGAGCATTAGCGGCCCAGCGCAGCTCCGCCTGCAGGCGAAGGGCCGGTAGTTTGTGCGATGGCATCACTACTAAATACAAATTAATCCGCGGCACAAATACAAATCAAATTAACAAATAACAACTACAATTTCTATTAAATTAAGTTAAATACAAATTACACTACACAGCAAATACACACTACCGTCGGTCAGCAAAGATGCCTCGCTGAAGCGACCGGCCCTTCGGCAATTCCATCTACTTGCCCGAAATACCAGACGAGTAGGTACCTTACCCTAAACAAACTACACTCCGGCTTGCGCAGCCTAACGGGCGTGGTTTTTAATTCTACCTGCTAACAAACAAAAAAAAATATTTAATTTTTATTACGTATTATTTTTATTTATATTACGGCCGGGCTTGGTTAGAGAAACAAGTAACCACGCTCTGCTACCACTTTTGTACACGCCCCTAGTTGCCCCTATAAAGATCGATTGTCCCGGAGCCCATCAGCGGAAGTCACGACGGGCAACCAAGGGAGGGGCCAAATAAGCAAGCACTTACCGATCTCCGGAGGTAGAGTTGACCACAGGGTACCAGTCAGGTGATAAGTGAGGTGTATGTAAAGTGGTGTGCGAAAGTGTATATACATGTAACCTGACGGTCCGATGTAATCGGAGAGAAGATCCACAGGCAATGCTGCTCTCCAAATGTGCGCTCCCTCCAGTCGTAGTTCACCAATTAAAAACTACTGCCTTCTTTTCACTATTTCAGCTTATTAACTTCACTGTACATCCAATCAACCTCAAAGTCAACCAACTCAACGTTAATTGGAATTAAAACAAGTGACACTCGACACAAGTAAAGAACAGTAGGTCAAATTTCAATATTCAAAGTTCAATAGTAAGTTAATAATTCAAACCCAATACAAGCCTCCCGTCACGAAACATACAATTCAGACAAATCAATTCGAGGCGTAACAAACATTCAACAGTAAATTAGGCGCGCACAATTTACTCAAATTCTAGACCGTTAAAAAATCTAAACCGGCCACACGCAACATACCTAGCGGTCGCAAAACAAGACTATACCATGGACCGCGCGTCGACTTACTGTCGTGACGCTCGACGCCTCGGCAAAACCAGTCCCGTTAATCGCCACATCAGGTGACCGAGCGTGAGCTGGGGGAACGCGCGTGGGGAAAAGAGGCCCGGCAGCGACCCCTGTTACCATGGACGCGAGCGCTCGTAATGCAGTTTTTAAATTAACATTTAGCGCAATCAATATATATATAGGCTTATAGGCTATAGGCTATATAGGCTTTGCGAGATTTAACACCACGAGCCCTTATGGGCGTATACGATAAAGCGCAGCAATAGTCACAGCCTGTATGAGCAAAATATTTCTCAATTTGAAATATTTTTCTAACTGAAGAAGAACCATTAAAGGAAATTACGGGCACGGTTTTCATTAAAAGCAAATGTTACACTTATTAATTCTAGACCGAATAATTTTTCGAGCAGACAAGATCCGAAATCATGTCCTTAACAAAGATATGAGTAGCTCCGGGCCGGCGAGTAAATATGTTTTATGATAGTAATCGATAAACGACTCCAAAAGCGTCGTGACGCGGTAAATTAATCGGAAATTTGGATTCTGAACTTTTAGCGGAGTTAGTAAGATGGCAACCAACGTAGATCAGCCCATCATAAAAAAAAATTGAGCTTCATTAGCGCGGGAGTACAATCTCTAACGGCACCTAGCTGTCGAATGTAGAGCACAACATGTCTATTTAGAATATCGCCTACTTATATGCGTCCGGCGAATCTTATATCGGATGCAATAATTGCCATCGATCCGGAACGAGGCAATTTATTTGTGAATCTGTAGATTTTTACAAGGATAAGCGTTTTTTTATAGAAGAGGGGGCAAACGAGCATGTGGCTCATCTGTTGGTAAGTGACTACCGCCGCCCATGAACAACTGCAACACCAGGGGAATTGCAGATGCGTTGTCGGCCTTTTAAAACGGAGTAGGCTCTTTTCTTAAAGGTCCCTTAGTCGTATCGGTCTGGTAAAATCGCTGGTGGTAATCAATTCCACAAGGAAGTTGTGCGAGGGCGAAAATTTCTTCTAAATGCACAGTGATGGACCGCCAATCATCCAGATAGTATGGATGATATCGCGAGTTTTGTTGCGATGTGCGATGGTGAAATAGGACTGCTGAAATTAGTCCGAACAATTCCTCAGAACACTCTCCGTGATAGACACGATAAAATACGCAAAGAAATGTAACATCTCTACGCAGTGCCAGTGAGTCAAGCCGATCGGAAAGAACTCGGTCGTCGACGATTTGAACCGCTCTGCGCTGGATGCGGTCAAGTGGAAGGAGCTGGCACTGGGGAGCCCCTGCCCAGAGATGGGAACAGTATTCTATGTGAGGCCGAACCTGCGCCCTGTAAAGTTGCAAGCGGTGTGCCGGCATGAAATACTGTCCCGCTCTGCTGAGCACGCCAAGATTTTTAGAGGCCAATTTGGCCTTCTCTTCCAAGTAACCATGAAACTGCACGTCACTCGATATGTCAACACCGAGGATCTCGATACTGGCTGAGGCAAGAAGGGGAGTTCCTTGAAACTGAGGATATACGACAAAGGGGTTCTTTTAAGCTGTAAACGCGCAAACTTGTGTCTTCTAGGGATTGAACTGGACTAGATTTAGTCGACCCCAGTCTGAGACTTTGTTCAAGAAAGTCTTGGCTTCAGACACAAGTTTGTTCCGGTACTCGGCGACGTTTTCCCGAGAAATATTGGCACGGCCGGTGTATAAAGCACCACCAGTGCTATCATCTGCATAGCAATGAATGTTACTGGTTTGCAACATATCATTGATATTCACAAGAAAAAGCGTTGGTGATACCATTTTGTTTTATAAAAAAGAAACAAAACAAATATAAAAAATTGATTTATTATGATTAGCTAGCTAACTTGGCGCCGGTTCAGATCCCACCTCCTTTTTTTATAAATTTATAATTTTTAATCTGGAGGTAGCCGAGGTTAACTATGACATTGTGACGTCATTCACCTCAGTTCCTCCCCTCCCGTGACCATGGGTGCTGGAAAATGCTCGAAACGTCATTAAAAATAAGTAAATATACGCGATAAAATCCGTAAAATTAGTTTTATTTAATTGTGTAGTGTTCGCGTAAATATAAGAAATCGTTATATTTCTATACATTTGAATGCTGATTCTGAAAACGTACTTAACGAAAACTACAGGATTTTTTACATTTTGTTGTAAACAAAGATAAGAGTTATGTTGGTATGGTTATCAAGAACTATGTTGTCACCGAAAATCGATAATATTTAGTTAAGATTTTTTAAGTGTGTTAACTTTTTCCCACATTCACCGATTTCTCATTTTCCGATTTCCTTCCTGTGCCTAAATTGATGACAAAATAAAATATAGTACAACAAAATAGAATATTTTTATTCCCTACTGATTACCAATTATAAATAACACTTATTGAAAACCATATAATCAGTTACAGATAACCTATTTCTTGGGAACAACCAACCAGTAAGAAACCCAGCAAGACTTTTTTATATGTAACATATTAAAATGAAATAGGTCGTATACATTACTTAATAGTAAAATAACTTAACCTTACAGGTTCATATAAAATTTATTATAAAAATAATTTGCAGTTATCGTAATAATTGCAAATTATCGCAAATGCATGGCAGTGTCTAGGATAAAATAATACTATATATCTAAGAATATCAAATCATTTTGTTATTTTCCTCTATGTTACGAAGGACGTTTAACGTAAATAAATACCATTTTGATAGAGCCTGAAAGTCAGCCCGGGTAATTAGTCGTAGAAATTGTTCCAAGAAATTTATATACTCCAGAATATTAAACCAAACTTAACCTTCTTGGAGCAAATAGTTGAGGTAAATTTTAAAATAATATTTGAGAAAATGGATTTGTAATTGGAGAAAATAATACCATATAATATTTCAGTTATACCTACAGGCGTTAAAAACTCAGGTTAAATATAGATTTTGCCGGTGATGATGAATGATATGAATCTTAGACATGTTACTTTACTGCTGCCATATGAGGAAGTTGGCTCGCCAATAGAGAGATATATTCTCGGAATTTCTGTATAGATAGACTTCGAAATGAGAATATTCGGAGTAAAACCAAATTAACCGACATAGTCCAAAAGATCAGTACGTTAAACTGGCAATGAGCCAGTCATACTCCTCTCGACACAGGCAGGACTTGAACCACAGAATTACACACTCCTAGTTTATAAACTCCAGCTTAGTTGGTGCAATAAGATCATAGATTATGATCATATACTAAACAAATAAGACTATTTTACTTAAATTTTACTATCTAATGTTGTGGATCTGTTCAACCTTTAGCTGTATGAACAATCATTTCTGCATTTTCAATGTTCATATTGATTGAAGAACAAACAACCGATAAGAAAGAAAGGTTCTCGATTGGTAGCTTCCAAACGGTAGTAAAGTGTAGGGTGACCCCTACTAGATAAAGTGATGACCTGGTAAGAATCATTTCTAACTAGATCGTCACTCTATCTAGGAAGAAAGAAAGAAACATGTATCGCGAATACCCCTCACACATAATTTGACACTTAAATTTTAATATTTGTAAACACATGAATTACCGTGTAGTGGCGGTGTAAGAATATCCCCTACCCCTTAATATCATCCCGTGGGTGTTGTAAGAGGCAATAGAGGAAAACAAATCAGAAGATGGGCAGCAGCGTCCTAACCAGTCCAGCGTTCCTAACGACTACAAATCAAAAACTGTGATTGCCAACCCGCTTGCAAAGCGTTGCAATTATGGCAAATATGAAACAATCTATGGGGGAGGCCTATGTTCAGCATTAAACTTTAAAAAAATTAATAATGTAGAACTTTAAACAAAATGAATAATGTAGAACTTTAAACAAAATGAATAATGTAGAACTTTAAACAAAATGAATAAAACTGATAAAATTTAAGTGTTAGAGCCATGTTGCAGCTATATAGCACGAATGTGTCGGCTCGACCGGGGAAGGACCACGCTCTCACAGAATACCAGTGTAAAATAGCAGCTAAACGCTGCTGTGTTACGTATGAGGGGTGACAAAGCATCTGCATTTTGATTCTTAATCAAGTATACTAGATGTAGATGTCTATGGGCCACAGCATCCACTTGTGTGACTGTGGGTTAATTTGTCACCCTTATTATTAAAAAAAACTGGACAAGTGCGTGTCGTGTCATGCACAATGTACAGGTAGGGTTCCGTAGTTCCCCTTCACAATACGTGGGCTTCCTTGATAATGAGCATAATAAGTGAGTTCACGGTTTGACCGCAATAACGACTAAAATGAGCCCAATTAGGAAGATCGTAACTGAAGGACTTATTTTCATATCAGCCTTATAGGCAGTGGCATTCAAAAAAGATTAAACAAATTTTCAATTTTGATAATAATATCCTATCCATCCCGCAAATGGGATACATGACTCTTATGAAAAATACCAATTTAAAGCTAAATATTTCGCAAACGCACCCCTGAATTGAAAGGAAGTTGTTCCAGACCCGCAATGTTTTTGAAAGACCACATGGTGGAAAAGACGGGTAAAAAAAATCATCCTACATTTAATTGTATGGGAAGTACCCAAAATACAAACGTTTTTTAAGATTTTATTTCACAGTCTTCTAGACGTGATTAATATCTATAACTTTGTCAAATTACAGATTTGTAGCACAGCACCTAGGGTCTCTGAGCAAAACCGCGGACAGATGGACGGACGTACGGACATGGCGAAACTATAAGGGTTCCTTGTTTTGTAACTGCGGAACCCTAAAAAATACAACTCAAAGTAGATAAAACACATCGTTTTATTTTATTTCACAGATTGTAGCTAACTAATATTTAACATCTTTCATTAAATATTAATATTTAACAGCATTACCGTCATCATTATATTCAAAACCTTTACTGCTAAAAATAGACGTTCCACAAATAGCGTTACAAAACATCTTTAGCGCTAACAAAACGCAATAATTATATTTTGCTATCAAGCTTATATAACAGTGAGAGTGAAATATTTAATGCTCACGTGTAGCCGTTCTCTTTTATGATTCACATGACGTAAATTTTGTTTATGTACGAATTGTTACATTTTAATTAGATTTAATTTGGATTTAATGTTTTATTTAACGAGCTATGAAAGGGACTATGCTCGAGGTTTCATTGCGTAATAGTCCCTAAAGCATCAAATTCAAATTCATATAATTGCCAGAATGTAGGTATACATCTTCTCGATCTTCTTGATCTTAAATTATATCTAATGGCCCATTTTAATTTTACCAATACATATGGTGTGTAAATATTTTATAGGTATACATGCAAATTTTTAAAACAACAAATAGGAACTCAATTTATGATTATTAAAAAAAAAAAGAAATTAATTAATTGTTGTCAAAATTATAATGTCAATTCAAGAGATTCCTTTTTAAAATGTTGGATTATGTAAAAATCGTACTTAATTGTTAATGTAGATACTTCCGTGGTTATTCAGCATTAAATAATTATTAGTTACCTATATATTAATATTACTTATGTCAGATTTATTTTTCTCAATAAGATATAAATTCATTGAAATTGTAAAAGCATTTTTCCTTTACAATTGTGTAAACTTTTTTTAAACATACAAAGGAAATTCTTTAAAGGAGTTGGGCAATTTGTTATATACCTTAATAGCATTAGCATAAGAATTCTTTTTATACAATTTGAGCCTACATTGAGGTAAACAGACCTATGCTTTTTAAAGCGATCCGGGTGTTGTTTTATAAAATTTGCATACTTCTTTAATGGACAAGCATGGTAATTTCAAGATATTGTACTTTTAAACGAGGGCTTACAGCTATCCGTACACCAGACCCCATAGCCTTTTCCCATAGCAATTTGTGGTCCACAAAATAAAACGCCTTGCTCATATCCAGGAAAATTGCCGCAACTGTTAGGCCATTATTTATACGAGTGACTATTTCTATCAAATTATGTAATATATATATATATATATATATATATATATATATAATGCTAATGAAGTTGTACTATTGTAATGTTTTATGATGACTTGTCGTAATGTTGTCGTGATGTTTCGCCTTTCTTAAAAAGTGGCTTGACGGTTGAGTTTTTCAATATATTTTGGAAAGTACCTTCTTCAAAAGACATTAATTAATTAACATAGCGGTTGACAAATGTATGGTGCAGACAATTTAATTGCAGTGGTTGTATTGTTATCAAATATTTCGGATAATTAAAAGTCTTAATAACACAAACGCAGTAGGTTTATGTTATTAAGACTTTTAATTATCCGAAATATTTCCATAGTATAAGGTATAAGGAATATTGTATATGCATTATTAGTATGTATAGTTTTCTTTATTTCGTGAATATTATATTCAAAATTACTACTTTTTGTAAATTTTATATAAAATTCATTAAATATATCACTCATTTTGTTTGGGTCGAAATATATCCGATTATATTCAAATATTCTGCCAATTTGTGTTTTCATGTTTTGGTCGTCAATATTTTCATTATTAACCGCCAATGTCGCTTTACCTTTATTTTCATTATTGTTAATATATTTATTACCTTATAATTGTCTCTATTTATATATGCACTTTTTGAGTATGAAACTGTAGGATTTATATGTTTTATTGAGCGTTTTCCTGTTTGTTTTATTGTATAGTTGACTAAGATAGAGATTTCTTTTTGTTAGATAGAATCTTCTAATGCCCTTTGTCAACCAATTATGGTTCCCTTTTTTAGTTGCCTTTTTTATTGAATTTATGAGGAAGCAAAGATCTATTCACAGTAGAAACATTTCATCATTTCATACACGGTTGAGCTACACTGCAGCTATATTATGGTTGTAGCACGAATGGGTCGGCCCAACCGGGGTAGGTCTACGCTCTCACAGAATGTCAGCGTAAAATAGCAGCTTAAAGCAGCTGTGTTTCGTATGGTGCGTATAAAAATCCGGAGAACTTTTTCACTGAAAACGAGGCATCTTAGTCCTTAGGGTTGCCAACGCATCTGCATTTTGATTCTTAATCGAGAATAGAGGTGAATGTCTATGGGTCACAGCATTAATTTACCATCAGGTTTTAAAATAAAAATCAAATCATCAATCATAATGATAACATATAATCAACGTCCAAGTTTCACAGATAAACCATACGAGTAGGTAGCCTAGATCACTCCCGGTATTGCTCTCCACCTGTTCGTGAAGTTTTATTACAAACGGTTCAGCCATACTGAAGATCAGCCCGAACAAACCGACAGACAGGCAGAAAGGTAGACAAACAGACAGACAAGAATTTTAAAAATCATTATTCATGACTTAACGACAATGAAAATTCAAATTAACCTCGCATTTCAATAAGGGTGTACTACACCAATCGATCTATCGTCGATCGATGACATTGATCGATGTCAATCGATTCGTGTGGTAGCTTTAGCTGATCGAAGGATATTGGTCGATAAAACATTGTGTCAGAAAAATCAAGCAGGTCGATCGACGTCGACTAATCCATTCTACCATCGATAGGTGCCATATATTGACGGTCGATCGATTGGTGCGGAAACACCCTAAAAGAGACTTGTTTCCATATAACAGAGAGATACTTCAATTATATTTAAATATTTAGATTGATGTTGTGATATTATATGGAACTAAATAATAAAGAATTTAGAACTTAAAAAGGAGAAAATCTTTAATCCAACTTAATCTTTAAACAAGTATACATACGAGTTCAAATGTACGAAAAATGTTCTTGAAGAAAGCTTAATGAACGTGCACCTGTTGAATGTGAAACAAAGAGGCTTCCTTGCGTTTCTGTACGAGTGGCGCTCGGAACTTCGACATCGAGGATATCCTCCTTCTCCCAGAGAGTGGCAATCGCGGAAGCTTCACGCTCAAAAGCTTATGCTTGAAAAGTGGAAATAGCGTCTAGCTCACCCGAACGCAGGAAGCAAGACTGTCGAGGTTGTTCGTTCGGTGTTGCTAGACTGGTTGAACAGGCGGCACGGATCACTGACCTTCTGGCTATTACAGGCACTTTCCGGGCATGGGTACTTTGGTAAGTATCTGTGCCGTATAGCCAGAAGAGAGCCAACAACTAAGTGTAATCACTGTGGTAGCAACGAGGACACGGCGCAGCATACCCCTAACGACTTCTCATTATGGGCTGCGTTGCGTCGTGACCGTCGTGTTTTGGGGGACGACCTCTCGCTCCTCGTGCTAGCTTTAATTAAAGCTATGTTTGGATGCGAAAGGGCGTGGAGTGCCGGCGTAACCTTCTGCGAACAAGTGATATTGCGGAAGCAGGCTGCGGAGGGGGAGGGAGAAAGGATGGCGGATACCCCAATCCGTAGACAGAGAGTTGGGCGCCAGAGGAGAGCATATCAAGCTCTCCTACACCCACCATAATTGAGGATTAGGTGGGGGGACACAAGGACTGTCCGTCGTCTTTTAATGTCTCGAGGTAGCGCGAACGGTGTGTTTTCCGTGCGCCCTTAATCCATGAGAAGTTCCCCTCGTATAAAAAAATAGGCCCTGCAATACGTGTTGGCTCATAGAACAAATTAACAAGGTTGCATGATTTGAACAATGATCTAAACTTAATACTTATGGAAGAAGTTTCAAGGAGATACATAGAATGTGGGGGGGTCTGTAAACACTGACAACAATTGAACGGCTATATCTACTAAACGCACCAAACGAATCATGTCCGTTCTTATAGTGTGCGCATAGCTCCTGTGCACAGTATCACATTATCCTTAAATCAGCCATTCTATTTATTGTTTAGTTTACTGACAATTTTAGCACCAACGTAATGCAGGCGGACCGGCTTCTTCCCATTAACATAAGTGATCTACATGCTATTGATACTAATGATGAATGACTAGAGTACCGGAGACCCTTTTTACAGGAAAAGAGGCATTCCATCTTAGTCCTCACGGGTGACAACGCATCTGCATTTTGATTAGCAAACGAGGATAAATGTAGATGTCTATGGGCCACAGCAACCACTTACCATCAGGTGGACTGTGTGCTCGTTTGTCACCCTATCCTATAAAAAAAAAGAAAAAAAATGATACTAATGTCTAAATACTCAAATGCTGATCAATTTGAACATGAATTTAACTTCTTTTAGAGGATAAGGCTGAAAAATGAGCACACGGTCCACCTGGTCCGGTCCACATGGTAAGTGGTTGCTGTGACCCATTGACATCTACATCTATTCTCAGCTACGAATCAAAATGCAGATAAGTTGCCAAGACCCCATCGTGATTCAACTAAAACCAACCGTAAACCTTGGCTCTACCAAACACAAACACAAACACAAAAAATATTTATTCATAACACAAGTCTCATTTACAGTGTTAGATATGGATCTCACCCTTTTAAGTTTGAACAACCTGTATTAGGATGAGTCCGCTCTTTCTTAATCAGTAAGTCATGATAGATATGACTTGTATTGTAAAGATAAATCAACAGACAAAAGTAACAATAAATATAATTGCTGTGTGTGTGTGTGTGTGTGTGTGTGTGTGTGTGTGTGTGTGTGTGTGTGTGTGTGTGTGTGTGTGTTATACCACGTATATACAGACGTATGTACAGACATCCATTGAAATAGTAGAACCACAGTTAGTCAAGTGGTTTTTCAACAATAACACTCAAAGAACTATAAAAATAAATGGAATCAACGTGAAGTCAAGTTACTGTAATGTTATTTAACGTTCATTCTTTTATAGTCTTCTATTATTGTTAAGTATTGTGGAAAGTTAACTCGGAAAATCCGCAAGATTTGAAACGTGAAAAATTGGATTTATTGTAACAACTTCCAAATATGTGGATTAAAGTTTTATGAATATCCGCTTATTACACTTTATTAATTAATTACAACTAACACATATCCACATAAATTAAATAATACTGTATTGTTTACGGTACGGTAAAATATTAGACTTTTATCACCACATAAAAAGCATACTATGTAAATCACATTTTGGCATAAATATCTATAATCTTAACACAAAAACTTGGGCTCGGGATCAAACTACTTGTGCCTTTGTGCAAGTTACGAAACTTACTAACACCTCAGAAATGATTCGATTGTGTAATCTGACTCTTACAAAAGGCAATATAAATTAATCTAATTTAATATATTGTATTTATATTATTTGACTCTGAAGGCGATTTTATACTTAGTCTAAAAAAAATAAAAAAACTATACATAAAGAAGGTCAAACTAAATATTTGTAGACTGTGTGTAGTTTTACACCACTCTCTAAAAGGCCGGCAACGCACCTGCAATTCCCCTGGTGGTGCAGTTGTCCATGAGCGTCGGTCGACGCTTACGATAAGATGAGCCTCATGCTCTTCTATCAAAAAAAAAACAAATACTGCACCGCGTCGTAACGGCATAAGCAAATCCATCGCCCTATTTACGAGTCGTAAGGCGAAACTTTGATATAGCCTAAAAATATTTTCATCTTCAAATAGTTGATGGGATAACCACCTCGTTTATGTGAAACGTAAAATACGCCTGTAAATTGTGGTGATAAAGGCCATATACAGAAAGAAAGCTGGTAGCCGGCGCCGATCTAACAGCGCTTATCGGCGCTGGTCTATTCGGGTAACAGTTACATAAAGCAAGCCGATTGAAGCAGAGCGAGCAAAATGTCGTACTCGTTGGACGATGATTTAGTTTTTTTTAGAAAATGTGTATTTTAAAATGCGAAAATAAGCTATACATCCTATTAATAGAGAAAGGAATCGTTTCGAAGAATACCATAATTTATTTGTAAAACAATTGAAATTTGATGATCAAAAATTCTATAATAAAAATATAAAATAATAATAATTCATTTATTTCAGACCAATTATCCATATTTGTTAAAAAATTATAATCTGAATACCTATAACATTAATGAATATAAACATTAAATAAAATTAAAATTAAAATACTACTCTAGATCGTGGCGTGTCTAATTTACAGTATGCAGATTTAGCCAACGCCCTAACATTGGTGAATCCCATCTGTCCGCTATAGATATACAAGAATGACTCAAGAAACACTTTATTAAATTTTGGACTTAGTGAAAAAATATTTGTTGAAAATTGGTGTAATTGGCATAAACAACCAATCCTTCCAGGAGAAAGACTTGTTGTCACCGTTCGGTAAGTACGAAAAAATATATTTATCGCTTAATTATTAAAAGATAAAGTTATTAGAATTATAAAAACATTATAATAAAAAAAATGTTTAAGAAAAGATGTTTATTTGTCCGTTGGTCAATTTTTACAAATATTCGCCTTAGAACTGTAAAGCTCTGTGTGTCGTAGTTGTACGTGTTGTCGTATAGTTGTTTATTAATTTCAAATGGCGGGCGGCGCTAAACCGGCGCGTGTTGAAGATTTTCGGAACTTGTCGCCGACGTTCGGCGCTTATCGGCGCTTATCGTCGCCTGTTCATATAAATGCCTGCGCCGGTTACCAGCGTGGACCGGTCCCTATAAGCGCTGATAGGCTGCCAGCTTTCTTTCTGTATACGGCCTACTAATTCTCCTTACATCGGTTTAGTGGACTTTTATTGTATGAAAAAGAAGAATATATTGTTAGCAATGAGGGTAAAAAAATAAAAGAAAATATGAAGAAATGAGGGTAGTACTGTAATTTCCTACCAATTCTTGCAGTATAAAGTGTCGCGTAGGCGACTAAGAGGGATCAATCAGTACTAGAGTAGGGAAGGAAGATCGTGTTGTTGAGGGGCTGCCCTGTGTTACATTGAGATGGGTAGTGTTGCTGTTGGCTTGCACACTTTGGTGTCATAATGTACATAGGTCACTCAATAAGTACTGAGATATACAAAAAGTATTCTAGATACTAGCTATACCTAGTCAGGTCAAAAGTATTGTCACACAGTAAAAACTTTTCTTTTAGAATGCTGGCCACAAAAAAGTTTATTGAATTCGAGTTTCGAATTCATCATGAAAATAAAACTGTATACTTTTTAGAATTTTACTCATTTTTAAATATGGAGTGGACGCTTAAAGAAGACCGTGTTGCAGTTCTTGCGTTGCATCGTTGCGGTTACGCGCCAATTCAAATTTTTGACGTACTGAAAAATTTGAATATAACCAAAAGATTCGTTCATCGTACCATCAAACGATACAATGAAGACTCTAGTATAGATGACAGGTCAAGAAGTGGTCGCCCTCGGTCTGTTAGGACACCAGCAGTGATAAAAGCTGTGAAGGCGCGAATTCAAAGAAATCCCAAACGTAAGCAGAAACTGTTGGCCCTTCAGATGGGGTTAAGCAGAACCACGGTGAAAAGGGTGTTAAATGAAGACTTAGGGCTTCGGGCATATCGAATAAAAACAGGACATCGTTTGAGTGCTCGTCTAATGGACCTGAGACTGAAGAGATGCCGCGCTTTGTTGAAGTGGTACGCGGGAAAAAATATCGGGAAATTCTTTTTTCGGATGAAAAATTTTTTACCGTAGAAGAGAGCTACAACAAACAAAATGATAAGGTGTACGCACACGGTAGTGAAGAAGCGAGCAACCGTATTCCGCGTGTCTAACGAGGTCATTTTCCATCCTCGCTCATGGTATGGTTAGGAGTTTCTTATTGGGGCTTAACAGAGGTACATTTTTGTGAGAAAGGTGTAAAAACGAATGCAGTTGTGTATCAAAATACAGTCCTGACGAACCTTGTGGAACCTGTTTCTCATACCATGTTCAATAACAGGCACTTGGTATTCCAACAAGATTCGGCGCCAGCTCATAGAGCGAAGAGCACACAAGACTGGCTGGCGGCGCGTGAAATCGACTTCATCCGGCACGAAGACTGGCCCTCCTCCAGTCCAGATTTGAATCCGTTAGATTAAAACATATGGCAATACTTGGAGGAAAAGGCGCGTTCAAAGCCTGATCCCAATTTGAAGTCACTCAAGACATCCTTGATTAAGCCGCCGATATTGACATGGACCTCGTTCGTGCTGCGATAGACGACTGGCCGCGCAGATTGAACGCCTGTATTCAAAATCACGGAGGTTATTTTGAATTAACTTTAGTGTCATAAGAATCTATGTTTTGTTAAATTCATTTTGGTATATAAATGGTTACATAATGAATAAACTTGTTTCAATTATTTTATATTAAACATGTGACAGAATTTATGACCTGACTAGGTATATATTTTACATCTTTTCAAAATATTCTCCATCATGTTCCATACAAAGTTCCATTCTATACGTGGTAGAGCCATGCTGCAGCTATATTAGTAGTATAGTTGTAGCACGAATGGGTCGGCTCGACCGGGAAAGGACCACGCTCTCACAGAAAACCAGCGTAAAATAGCAGCTTAACGCTGCTGTGTTTCGTATGGTGAGTGTAGAGAACCGGAGACCCTTTTTACTGGTAAAGAGGCATTCCATCTTTGTCGTCACGGGTGACAACGCATCTGCATCTTGAGTCTTTATTGAGGATAGATGTAGATGTCTATGTGTCGCAGTGGCCACTTGTCATCAGGTGGACTGTGTGCTCTTTTGTCACTTTATCCTATAAAAAAAAATTCTCCTTAACCAACTCTGAAAATACTTTTGCCTCTCTCTCTCTGCCTCCAATCTTGATCTGACAGGTTGGAAATCGCTTCTTTGTAGGAAGCCACGGATTCTTCGGCCCTTGAAAAAAAACTTGCCTTTTATTTTTTCTTTGACTCTTGGGAACAAAAAGAAATTACAAGGAGCTAAGTCAGGACTGTAGGGTGAGTGACTTAGAGTTTCAACACCAGATTCCTCAATAAATGCTTTTATTTAAGGGAGGTATGTGAAGAGGCGTTATCGCAATGCAGTATGATTACCCGAAGCCCGGTCTTTGGTCTTCTCTCCCGCACAGCTTGAAAAGATTTGGGTAATGCAACTGTAGTATACCGTTCAGAGTTGAATGACCTATAATTTTCCTGCATTGACGTCGACAAATATCCGCTCCGCGATAAAAGAACTAGCCACCATTTTTTTGCCGTCGTTGCGAGGTCTTTGCAGTTTTATTGGTAACTGTCCTTCTAAATAGACCCATACCGATGATTGCCTTTTATTTTCCGGATCATATTGATAGATCCATGTCTCGTCACCAGTAACGATTTCTGAAATATGCCTAGATGCGCCGTTTTCAAAACGTAGACGCATTTGATGGCTCCAATCTACACGAGTCTGTTTTTCGCTTTCGGACAGCAAACGAGGGATCCATAGAAAACAAAGCTTCCTCACTCCAATATGTTGATGTAGGATGGCACGAATGCTCCCCGAACTAATGCCTACAATCTTTTCGATGTCCGTATTTGTGATATGTGGGTCTTCTCGCACCAAAATTTCAGTAGTCCATACATTCATCACATCACAAATACGGACATCGAAAAGATTGTAGGCATTAGCTACAATCTTTTCGATATCCGTATTTGTGATATGTGGGTCTTCTCGCACCAAAATTTCAGTAGTCCATACATTTTCTGCCATTACTGCTGTTTGCGGGGCCCCAGTTATTTGGTCATCTTTAAGATTAATTTTAACCCTTTTGAATTCAGCAAACCACCTAAAAATTGTTGCGCGTGATGGAGCCGAGTCCCCTTATGCTGATTTTAATTGTTGTAAACTTAATTGTTAGGTTAAACCAAATTTAAAATCATAATATATCATAGCGCACAAATGTTCACGGTTAACCCTCTGCTACTGACGTAACGTACGTCAGACACCGCAAAATTTATATGTCTGTCTCATTCCGTCATTTCGCGACATAATCTCCTGTCTCGCTCAGTACCTTCCTCTGAGAGCGCCACCTACGCTTTAGTGCGGCGACGGCAGCCGCAGTGTGCGCACGTGGCTAGTTGGAGCTATCAGGTGTCTACAGGACGTAAGGTCAGTAATAAGTGATGGATCTGTCATACGTATTGTCAGTAAAATATTTATAATACCCTAATGTCTTACATACGTCACATCAGTAAAATAGTTATGTTAAAAGTATCTGTCGTTCATCACCTTAGCAATATGTTTCTATATAA
The DNA here is from genome assembly GCA_963668995.1 of Parnassius mnemosyne. Lineage (NCBI taxonomy): Eukaryota > Metazoa > Arthropoda > Insecta > Lepidoptera > Papilionidae > Parnassius > Parnassius mnemosyne. The sequence continues at coordinate 11,795,509 of CAVLGL010000046.1, read as the reverse complement.
TTTTAATGACCTATGTTTTTGTTTCTATCTATATAGATGGCGAGTACCAGTAATTCGAGGAAGAGAAATCTTACAGAAAAATTAATTGAACAGTGGTTAGAAGAAGATAACGAGCACGAGTTTAGTGATGTAGACGACGAAGTAGCTGATCAAAATTTTACAATTGAAGAAGAAGAACATGTTGCGAGTGAGATTTCAGAAGTCGAAGAAATAGAAATTGAAACATCGAGTGAAGGGACAAATCGTTCTACTAATACGCCTGACTCGAACCGCAATTGTTATCGAGGTAAAAATGGTTTTGTTTGGTCAGTTACTGACTTTTTAAGGACATCGCGAACACTAGCTCGTAACATTGTGTCTTTACCTAGACAAAACCCTGATCTTACGAGATTTCCCGGTTACGAAGCACTCTGGCTGAAGCTTTTTGATGACAATATGATAGAAACAATAGTTTCCTGTACAAATAAAAACCTTGAAGTTTACCGCCGCCAGTTCTCTAATTGTTCGAAACACGAGCTGAGAGATACAAATGCTGTAGAAATTCGATCTTTATTTGGATTATTATACTATTCCTCAGTATTCAAATATAACGATGCTGATTCAAACTATTTGTTTGCAACTGATGGAACAGGTCATGAAATATTTAGATGTGTCATGTCTAAATATAGATTCAACACACTATTGAATTGCTTGAGGCTGGACAATATTGATGACCGACAGGAGCGCTTAGAAACTGACCCTCTTGCTGCTGTTTCTGGATTTTTTGATAAATTTATCGCAAATTGTCAAGCAAATTACACACCTGGTCCATACACCTGCGTTGACGAAATGCTATTAGCCTTCAAAGGTCGCTGCAAATTTGTCATCTACATGCCCAAAAAACCCGCTAAATATTGGATCAAGATAATGGTCTTGAGCGACGCCCGGGAATCCTACGTATATAACGCATACATTTACCACGGCAAGGGTTCTGATGGTGTAGGTCTCCCGGAGGCTGAGAAAAAGCTTTCTGTCCCTACACAGTCTGTGTTGCGACTTATAAAACCCATTGAAAATACCAATCGTAATGTGACAGCGGACAATTGGTTCCGCTCAATACCTCTGGCAGAAATGCTATTGAAAAAAGGACTGACATATTTGGGAACATTAAAAAAGAACAAACGAGAAATACCTCCAGAGTTTATGCCAAGTAAAAACAGAGCTGTTGAAAGTTCTCTTCATGGTTTTACAAAAGACCTCACTTTGTTGTCTTTTGTCCCGAAAAAAGATAAAGCCGTCATACTAATTTCTAGCTGTCACCATAGTGCAAGTACGGACACAGAAACTAGAAAACCGACCATAATAGTCGATTATAATCACACAAAGGCGGGGTCGACGAAATCGATAAAAAATGTGCGATATATTCCTGCAGTCGTAAAACGAGACGTTGGCCACAAGCTATATTTTATCGAGTACTAGATATTGCTGGCATCAATGCATATGTACTTTATGGTCAATGTGAAGGTACGAAATTGAGAAGAGGAGATTTCCTTATGCATCTATCCAGAGAACTAGTATTACCCGCATTAAAACAGCGAGTTTACAATGAAAAACTCCCAAGAGAATTGCGATTGACTCTGCGACGTGTACTAGGTCAGGACCTGCCCCCACCACCTTTACCCGAGTCTTCTAATGAGCCTAGTACATCATCAAGAAAATTATGTCGCATCTGCCCTAGTAAATTGAAGCGACAAACAAGATTTGTTTGTTGTATATGTGCGAAACATATTTGTTTACAGTGCTCCTCGCAAATTTGTGTTGACTGCAAGACTGAACTTTGAGACTGATTAAAAAAAAATCACTGTAAGGATTTTTATAATTTAAGTGTTTTTTGTTTTTTGAAACTTGAAGAAGGCAACGTTATGTTTTTTTTGTTATTTCTTTTAATTTTATTCTTTTTCTTGAATGTCAAAGTTCCTAATTACAAATGTTCCTATAATTCATAAGGTTTCCGTAATAAATAATATTTTCTTAAAACAATGGTTTTATTGGTCTGTTTTTTACAATGGCTTAAGAAATATAATGTAAACTTTGCTAAATTCAGTTTTATTTTCAATAACTAACAATAAAATTTGAAAAATCCTTACCTAAAGTATACGTCTGACAGGCTACTCCTCAGTAGAATAATTACAAGAAAGGCACCTCAGTAGCAGAGGGATAAGGTCCATCGTTTTAAATGAAAAGTGCGGGAAGCGTTGCAGGGAAATTAATAGATTTTTTTTTAATATTGAGAAATCCACTTTGGTCATGTAGAAAGAATGAACGAGGAAAGAGTGACAAAGCAAATTTATGTTGCAGAAGTGAACGGCAGGGTCGGGAAGGGACGCCCTAGACGAAGGTTTATCGACCAAATCGGCGATACATTAAAAATGGGCCAGATTAGGAGTACCCTTAACCGACGAGCGTGTATGCGTAGATATATGGATGTAAAAGAGGCGAGAGAGGTGTGTCAGGATCGCGCCAAATGGAAGTCCGTAGTCTCTGCCTACCCCTCTGGGTGACAGGCGTGAGTGTTTATGTTTATGTATTGAGAAATTGGCTTATGGAGTTCTATTTTTAAATAAATTTGCTTTTTAGAAACTTATAACACGATTGCGTTCCATTTTTAAATTTCGTGCACCTCAAAACTTATTAAGTGACCTAGGTAAGTGGCTCCTTCAAGTTACACCAGTGTATGATTGTGACGGGAACATGTTGCGGTTGGTCGAACTGTATTGCTCTATACTGAGTTTTGTTGCTGATAATGACCGGTTGCATAAGCAGGAGAGCAAGTTGAGCATCAGATCTCACACCTTTGTAATTTTTTTTAATTGGCTTCCAGAATGATGTAAGGAGGTTTGATTACCGAATAGTGTTCTTTTATTTAAATAATCTTGAAATTAATTTCTAACATCAGAAGTACGATGATTTCTAATAACATTAATACTTGAGATTTGCGAGAGCCCACAGCACCCCAACCAAACAGTGTAAAATATTTTTATATTCGTGTTGCATTATACGTAGGTCGAGAAAATGATTAAACATTAATTTTAAACAAGAAGGCGGAGTAGGATGCGTTGGCGAGATGAAGAAACGCCTACAGTCGGAAACATCACAGACATTGGGTGGAGTTGTTGAGTTATTAAATGAAAAATTATTTTCGTACGTCTTTCTTTGAGTGGTTTCATAAAAATATTTTTCATCTTAAATTTCCCTGGCAACAGCATAAAATATACATTTTCTGAAACCTATGATTTGAAACATGTTTTCACTGGCCATACAACGCGGTAATGCAGCCAATTTAACGGTCACGTTTGTGCCTGGAACAATTCGGCTCTTTGATCAATTTTCTTTGTTTTTATATTTATGTAAGTTTTTTTTTTATAGGATAAGGGTGACAAACGAGCACACAGTCCACCTGATGGTAAGTGGTCGCTGTGGCCCATAGACATCTACATCTATCTTCGATTAAGAGTCAAAATGCAGATACGTTGTTACGCGTGAGGACTAACATGGAATGCCTCGTTTCCAGTAAAAAGCGTCTCCGGTTCTCTACACTCACCATTTGAAACACAGCAGCGTTAAGCTGCTATTTTATGCTGGTTCTGTGAGAGCGTGGTCCTTCCCCGGTCGAGCCGACCCATTCGTGCTACAACCATAATATAGAGGCAGCATGGCTCTACCACGTATATTTTTTTTATATATTTTGTATATTAATTTTAAAGTAATATCATATTACTTTAAAATTAATATACAAGTAATATACTAAGTGTTAAAATCAGTTTTATGTTTTTGTTTTTAATTATCGTATTAACATTTTAGACTGTAATTACGTTTATTATGTTCAATTATATGTTTTTAGAAAGCGATGTATTAAAATGTCTTATATGTATACAAATAAATAAAATTGAAGTGTCTCTTTGAATATCAAAATGACAGCTTTTTACTAAATGCATATGAAAGTATTTACGGTACTGATAACAAAAAAACAATTTTTAAAATTTTGTCTGTATGTCTGTTTGTTCCGACCAATCTCCGAAGCGGCTTTTGACGGGATTTTCACTGATAGATAACTGATCTTATAATGAGTAACAGGCTACTTTTATTTAAGTAAAAGAATTAGGGTTCCGCGCAAAAAATTAAAACCCATGAAATCCAATAGTAACGCGGGCGAAGTCGCGGGGAACAGCTAGTAAAAATAAGAATGTAATAAATAAAGAAAATTCTTATACTTGAATCATTATCTATCTTTTTCCAATAAGATATGTAAAAAGCTTCTGACGGGAAGCTTAGATGAATTAATAACTGAATAAATTATCTTTAGTAATAATTATTGTAATTAGAAATGTTCGAAGTAGTAAATACTACAGATTTCTTATATTTTCGCGAACACTACAAATTTAAATATAACAATTTTCATTGATTTTATCGCGTATATTAACTTATTTTATATTCTTGACGTTTAAGACACTCTACAGCACCCAGAGAAAATCCTAGTGTGTAATTAAGGTAACGTTTTAAAATAAAAAATAAATAAAATGTCCAACCAGGACACGGGTCTGTCCCCTTTAGTGAGGGTTCGTCTTAATCGCCAGACGTCTCGCAACTTTGACGCTACAACTCGGCAGCCTGAGTATACTACATATTGGAAGTCATGAAATCTTTGTGGAAAATCCTATCGTCGCCTCTAAAAATACCCACATTTAGTCAATGGGGTGATTGATTCACTTACGAAGCTTAGTGAAGTAAAAGTATTCTTTTTCATAAAAATTGAATTTTAAATTCATTACATTTTTTCAAACTAGCGACCGACGGTGAGATCTATTAATTGTTACATAATTTATTTTATAAATTTATCAAATTTTCTAAAAAAGAAGAAAACAATTTATTTTGGATAAAAAGTAGCCTAGATCCCTCTTAGAACTGCTCTTTATCTGTTAGTAAAGTTTCGGTACCATCGGTCCAGTCGTTTCGAAAATTAGCCCGGACGAACAGAAAGACAAAATTTTTAAATAGGGTATATAGCAGCCAGTTATTTCATTAGTATAGATTTGTTTAAGGTAATTATAGATTATGTCGCAAAAAAGTATTCCTGGTATAATTTATTTTACAAAAACGAATTAGTTTCACCAACAATTAAAATTCTACTAGAAGCATATAATGATAGTAAAGATGATGAATAACTAAGTTCGATATTGATCTCTACAATGTGTCGAGAGCAGTTTATGACAGTTTTAACGAGGCTTTTAAAGTTTTTATCTCTTTTTATAACTATTGACCAGGGCTTGAGTAGTATCCCACCTGATGTTAAATGGTGATCTAGACTAAGATGGCAAAACTCACTGACTTAACAAAATCTATTCACTTTTGCCTTATAGGCCCATATTGTAATATGAAGAAAATACATACAAGAATTGACGATGAATTTCATTAACTTAGCATTCATATTAGTGCCTATGCGACAGAGCTTTGCTCTGCATAAATAAAAATGTTGCTCAGGAGTAGATGACGCCCACATGAGAAACAATTTACATATACATACGTATTATACGCAATATACATTTACGTTACGTATGTTATCCCTGAGGAGGTAGGCAGAGTTCTAGTCCAAGCCTAATCAGAAATAATCACAAGCCAAGTATCTCATTGGTCTTCTTGACACGCTAGGCAAGTAATACAGATGGCACATTCTTTTTGTTATAAATCCCATATAAACATAGGATCTTTATGTACCAACATGGGACGTACAGTAGTAGTTACATTATATACAAATACTAACTGTGCCCACAACTTTGTTCACATAACGCTATTTATGTATTTTGAAGCATTATTTATTTTGACTTAATAATAATTTTATAAACTAAACCACGGTTTTAATTCAAATAGTAATAGCTTTTGATTCAAATATGTTGTCGGTTCATTCATTACAGATAAAATCTTGTCATAGTCATACCCATTATCAAAAGTTCACTAAAATACAGGCCTTCCCTATAGATTGCCTATAGGCCTCCTCCATAAACAGACAGTCTATGGTAGTCTATGTTTAGCAGAAGAAAACGCACCACTTCATATTATCCCGTGGATGACGTAAATCGTGACAGAGATAAATAAAACGAGTGATAAAAAGCAGCATCTTCGTGATAATAACGCAAAATATTTAAAAAAAACTGTACTTGCAAACCCGTCTGCCAATATCGGCTTGATGGCAAATATCCTCCATAATATGAGATAATCTATAGGGAAGGCCTAATTATGTTAAATATAGCTCTAGACAATGAGGGCATCCACGACTTTTTGTGCCACCAGGGCGGTGCCACTAGAAAGTGAGGTATAATCTTTGACAGGTTTCATAGCGGGGAAGAATTATTTGGTTGGAAAATGTAAAAGTTATTATTTATTTCTGTACTATTAGCTATATTTAAATTAATAACATTAAAAATAAATAAACCAAACCACAGATATTCATAAAAGCAGAAATTTTTTTTAATGTGCAAAAAATTAAGGAGCAAACCACTGACGCATTATTTTGTGTATTAATATAATACTCTAGAAACTGATAAACTTTAATTAAAAAACAACTAATCAATTAAATTACATTGTGTAACAAAAAACTTTACCTTAGTGTCAACTAGCGACATCTGTTAAGCAGAAAATTATTAGTCCTCATTGAAATATGTATAATAAATGTTATTTTTATACTAGTAAAAGTTTGTAAACTTTTATTTAAAGAAATATAAGAGTTCTGTTATAAAATGTGGTTAGAATCGGTTTTTAAGAATTGTTTTGGCAAATACAAAGTAGGTAACATCAATAAAAAAAAAACATCGAGAGGAAATCAAAATTTGTCAACACGCAGTAGGGCAGCGCGATGGACTTTTCAGTGCTCCAAAAATCCTATCAGAAATGTGGACATGCTTGTGCCCAGTAGTGGGAAATATATAGGTTGATATTTTACTTTTTCATTGAATGAAAAGATCTCAATTTTCGTGCTTTTAATATGTGCTATTTAAAAAGAACCTTTCACTTAAATATTCAACGCAAATTTTGGTTTACATCACAACGTTTAGCCTGTGATGTAATATAGAAAAGCTGCAATTACGAAAGTTCTATTTATTTAAAGGAAAATTGAAATTCATTTTGAATAAAGTCATGTTAAAATGTCCAATAAAATTTTCCAAGTGATTGACAATTATATATCCAGAAATTAGGCTTACTGCCCAGCTCCTATAATATAAAACGTGACGATATATATCAAACGGTTCGTAAAACTCCACGTAAAACTATAATGAATGTCTTATTCAAATCCGTTAAGAGGTTTTTGTCTGATACGCATTCATATAAAGAGACGGACAACGTTTTCAAAAATGTTGTTTTGGCATCTGTATCGATAGTATAGTGTATTCCAATAAAAAATACATTCAATGAACAGAGATCGTTCTCTGAGACTTTTAGACTTTCTCTGAGCATTTAGGAAATATTAAAAAATATCCGACACGTTTTTATTACACGAAGGTATAATATTCAAATGTCTCCCAAATGTTATTTGAAATATCTATAAAGTTTATGTAAGGGGTATAGACATTTATACATAACTTGTAACAGTTACAGCATGAAGGTATATTCATTCAACCTGAAGTACTTTATAATAGGTATGCACACACGGGTAGATGGGACACAAAGGTTGTTAATATTAGGCGTTCATACCTACCAGCCAGCGTGCCGTGTAGTGGCGGTCAAGAATACCCACTACCCCATATCCTCCCGTGGGTGTCGTAAAAGGCGATAAAGGGAAACAGGCAGGAGATGGGCAGCAGCATCTTCCTGATAATAGCCAAAATTACAATAAAAAAAACTGCGGTTGCCAACCCGCTCGCCAAGCGTGGCAACTATGGCAAATACCCCCCTATGAATGACAGTAACAAAGAAACGGCCCCCAGTCTCCGGCGGCCCCGCTATTCCTGGCTACGGTGGCGACCATGGTAACGGCGGGGCAGGGGGTGCTAAGAATCTCCGGTGGAGGTTCGGTTGCCACCTTAGACGACTCGACCTGGCAACGTACAACGCACGCACCCTGAGGACTGACGAGAAGATCGTGGAGCTGGAAGAAGAGATAGACAAGTTGCGCTGGCATATTATAGGATTATCCGAAGTCCGAAGAGAGGGGGAGGACACGGTAATCCTCGAATCCGGCAACTTGCTCTATCACCGGGAGGGCGACCATCTGTCCCAAGGAGGTGTCGGATTTATCGTCCACAAGTCTCTCGTTAACGACGTTGTAAAGATCGGGAGTGTGTCGACGAGGGTTGCGTACCTTATACTCAGAATCACCAAACGGTATTCGCTGAAGGTCATACAGGTTTACGCACCAACCTCGGCACACCCCGATGAGGAGGTGGAGGAAATGTATGAGGATATCTCTAGAGCCATGCATTCCTTCAAAACCCAATATACGGTGTTAATGGGAGACTTCAATGCAAAACTAGGCACAAGAGAGAACGGTGAGCTGAAAGTAGGGAATTTCGGAATAGGGCCACGGAACCCAAGGGGCCAGCAGCTGGCCGACTTCATGGAGAAAGAGGGACTCTTTATGATGAACTCTTTCTTCCAGAAGCGGCCCCACAGGAAGTGGACCTAGTCGAGCCCCGACGGTTCGACAAAAAATGAGATTGACTTCATTATGACGACCAGACGACAACTGTTCAGTGATGTCTCCGTGATCGCGAGGGTGAAAACTGGTAGCGATCACCGAATGGTTAGAGGCACACTGAATCTAAACGTTAAGTTGGAGAGGTCTCGTCTAATGAAGTCAACGCTCCGTCCCCCTCGTGCTCTGTTCCAAAGTCCTGAAACCTTTCAGCTCGAGTTACAAAACCGTTTTCAGTGCCTAAAAGACTGCAATGAAGTGGACGATATGAATGACAAGCTCGTGGAAACTGTCCATGCGGTCGGAGCTAAGTTCTACAAGACCCGCCGCAGAAGAACACAAAACTCTCCGATCACACTCTTAATCTCATGGCTGTTAGACGGGAGATGAAGCTACATTCTTCAACAGACTTGACAGCATACAGGCATCTGAACAGACAGATCTCCAAATGCATGCAGCGGGACGCAACTTCAATACAGCTCGTATTGAAGAAGCGATCGAGCGGAACCAAGGCTCCAAAGTCTTTGCCAGAGATCTGTCTGCCAGAAAGAGCCAACTGTCAAAGCTTAAGACGGAATGTGGCAGCATCGTTTCCGGAACACCTGAGATTTTGAGTGAGATTGAGAGGTTCTATGGGCAGCTGTACACGTCATCGTTTGAGCAACACGCAAGTGTGAGTAACGATCCAAGAGCGAGTCTCATCCGACACTATTCCGAAGATATCCCGGACGTCAGTCTGAGCGAGATTAGAATGGCTCTCCAGCACCTTAATAACGGTAAGGCCCCAGGCGAGGATGGAATTACAGCGGAGCCTCTGAAAGCGGGTGGAAGACCGGTACTTGAAGTCCTTCAGAAGCTCTTTAATTCCGTCCTCCATGGTGGCATTACACTGGAGACGTGGAGCAGAAGTGCGGTGGTCTTGTTCTTCAAGAAAGGTGACAACGCTCTCTTGAAGAACTACAGACCGATTTCCCTTCTGAGCCGCGTCTACGTGCTGTTTTCGAGAGTCATTACGAATCGTCTCGCGCGCAGACTTGACGACTTCCAGCCTCCCGAACAAGCCGGTTTCCGAAAGGGCTTTAGCACCATAGACCACATACATACCCTTCGGCAAGTTGTACAGAAGTCCGAAGAGTAAAATTTGCTACTATGTTTGGCGTATGTGGACTATGAGAAAGCCTTTGATTCCGTCGCAATTTGGGCGGTGCTGCAGTTCCTTCAGCGGTGCCAAGTTGACTGTCGGTATATCGAAGTGTTGAAGCGCTTGTACAGTAGGGCTACGATGGCTATCCGAGTACAGAACCAGAGTACGAAACCTATCCAATTGCAGAGAGGTGTAAGACAAGGTGACGTCATATCCCCGAAACTCTTCACCGCTGCATTGGAAGACGTTTTCAAGCTTCTGGACTGGAAAGGATACGGTATCAACATCAATGGCGAGTACATCACTCACCTTCAATTTGCCGACGATATAGTCCTTATGGCAGAATCGCTGGAGGGCCTAAGCACTATGCTCAATGACCTCAATAGTGTTTCCCAACGGATAGGTCTTAAGATGAACATGGACAAAACAAAGATCATGTTTAATGTCCATGTCACACCTATGCCGGTATTTGTTGGGAGCACTAAGCTCGAAGTTGTTGACGAGTATGTTTACCTGGGACAAATAGTCCGACTAGGTAAGTCCAACTTCGACCGAGAGGTCAATCGACGGATTCAACTCGGCTTGGCAGCGTTCGGGAAGCTACGACACATCTTCTCGTCAGACATACCTCAAAACATTAAAACGAAATTGTACAACCAGTGCGTGTTGCCAGTGATGACTTACGGAACTGAGACGTGGTCCTTCACTGCTGGCCGTATGACGAAGCTCAAGGTCGCTCAGCGAGCTATGGGGAGGGCTATGCTCGGAGTTTCTCTGCGTGATAAACTTAGGAATGAGGATATCCGCAGTAGAACCAGAATAACCGACATAGCCCAACGGATTAGTAAGCTGAAGTGGCAGTGGGCCGGCCATATAGCTCGAAGAACCGACAACCGATGGGGAAGAAAGGTTCTCGAGTGGCAGCCTCGTACCAGTAGGCGAAGTGTAGGGCGTCCCCCCACGAGATGGAGTGACGACCTGGTAAGACATGCAGGGAGTCGATGGATGCAGGTGGCTCAGGACCGTGCTTTGTGGCATTCTTTGGGGGAGGCCTATGTTCAGCAGTGGACTTGTGAAGGGCTGTAATGATGAATGATGATACCTACCAGCGTAAAAGGGTCGATAGGACCCAAAACAACTCTTATGTCTATACCTATGAATTAATGAATTCCTATTCCTGGAAAACCATGTAGTGGCGGTGTAAGTGATTAGAGGGAAATTGAAACAGGCAGCAGCATCTTTCTCATAACAACTCTAAATAATAAAAAAATCTGCGGTTCACAACCCGCTCGCCAAGCTTGTCAACTATGGCAAAATCCCCCCTATGAGGCAATCTATGGGGAAGGTCTATGTTCAGCAGTGAATTTTTATGGGCTGTAATGGATGGATGGATGGATAGGAAAATTAAAATTTGAAATTAGTACAAAAATATTCAAAATATTTGCAAAACATTCTTGCCATTTATGGGCAGTTTGTTCATGCCCTTCTATAAAAGTGTGCTTTATGACTACCGCGTACACTGTACACCTGCGTACCTGGGTGGTTTTTACCGCCTACATCAACCCACACGAGCTAGGCAGTCAAAATGGGGGTCCGTACTCTCCCTCTTCGACAGCGTAGAGGAGATTTCTAAGTTCAAAAATCTCACAGAGGAGACCTGATGATTGGTTACAAACAAAATCATAAAGCATCACCATCATCATCGTCATAGTTAACGCCTTTCCTTTTTTATATAGCTCGCGCCTGCAAGGCAGTGAGCCCTCAGTCAGACTGAGTCACTAAAATTTCATACTGTAGATATAAGGGCGTCTTCTTTACTGCTTCTTCAGATTGTTTAGCCTATCAAAAAGTTATCTATCTAAACTTTGAAAAAGTGGAAGTCCGCTGAAGTCGGCTGGGCTGGATCAATTTCTTCTTCTCATTAGAGAGATATAATATGCCCATCAGTACACAAGTTGTTGACGAGTATATCATTAATTTCCTAACTTAGTAATTGATTTAAAGAAAAATCTATTCCTATTTATATGAACTACGGAATTTTTACTTTTTTTATTATTGAAATAACTACTAAATAGTCGGAGGAAAGGTTCTCGAGTGGCAGCTCCATACTGACAAGCGTGGCGGGACGGGACGACAGTGATGACCTGGTAAGATATGCAGGAAGTCGATGGAAGCAGCTAAGGACCGTGCTTTGTGGCATATGAACCTAAATAAATAACCTATTAGATCACTTATCACTCGCGTATAATTTACGACATCTATAAAAGTCCACTGCTGAACATAGGCCCCCCTATAGATTGCAGCATAGGGGAGATTTTGCTATAGTTGCCATGCTTGGGAGGCAGATTGGTAACCGCATTTTTTTATAATTTTGAATTTTTATAGGGAAGACGCTGCTGCCATCTTCTGGTTTGTTTCCCTCTGTCGCCTCTTATGACACCCACGAGACGATATGGGGTAGTAGATATTCTTACACCGCCACTACACGGAATTTACGACATCAGTTTTTACTAAATCTCACCTTGGAAGACGGAATTAAAGGACTTTATATACCAGTTTTCTACCCGCTTTTAAAAACTCCATTGTGATTCGATCCTCACCCGTCCTGTTTTTATAGAGCTGAAGAGTCATTTTAATCTTATTCAGAATGATGTCCGTGATATCATCTGAACATTGACGGATAAGACAAGGTGAAATTTTATCTTATTACAATTTATGTTTTAGTTTTAATATTTTTATAATATTAATGTGAATTAATGTTACATATTTTTACGTAATATTATATTTCAATATAACATTAAATGATGATTATGATGATGATTAGCATATTTCATTTATTCATCTTCATTAAATTTTTTATCTATATAAATTTTGAATTATTTCAATTATAATTATCACTATATATAGAGTCTAGAGTTCCATAAAGTCCAGATTGTGTTCGACGGGGTTTCAACATCAATATCTTGTTGACACATTCTTGTTAAAAATGTACTGCGCTGCTTTAACCCTAAATAAATTTTTGTTTAACCATAAAAAGTTCACAGGAATAACACAGATGGCGAAGTTACATATGCGAAATTGCGCAACCAAAAGCAAGATCTTTCCAAGGCAAGGAACTTTTCACATTACAACTTTAACCGAACAGTGTTTCAAGCTTTAATTTCTGTGTGATTTTCTCTTTAGGAACGTGAAGCTAGTTTAACTGTCTATTTATTTTAATAGTGATTTCAGACATTTTATGCGTGTATTGAAAAGATTTAATGATTTAAATCCTTCTTAGCGACAGTGCGTTACTTTTACTTAGAGCATACCTTAGGACAAACAAATTGCTGGTTTTATTGATATTGTCAGCTGATAGGAGCATCGGTTTATATATATACTGCATTCAAAATTATAATATTTCATTATTTGACATCAGGCTTGGGCGATAGAAACTATGTGTTGGCTCGTATACTTCTGGTATTATAATATTATCTCTTTCATATACGCTACTTGAGATATTATACAAATTTTGGCACTCTGGTCGATGTTGAACGAGGACATAATCATCATAATGATAATAGTTTTTCAAATCTTCAAGATTAAATGCAGTAGTTGCAGTAACTTTAAGGTTAAGGGTGTAGACTGTAAGTTCGTAAATCTCAGATTCAAATCCTCCTATAACAATTGAATTCGTTATTTTTTTTAAAGATGTATGAAAAAGTTGTAATTTCAGTAAAAAGTTTGTCTGTTTCTAAGATTGGAAGAAATTCAAATTTAAGCCCGCGCTTCTTTCAAAAGCAAAGTATAAGCTTGCATTTCCTAGCAGCTGCATGTCTAGCTTCGTGGACCGGAGTTATTATTAATGTTTTTTTCTCTCTCTCTCACACACATACACACACACATACACACATATATATATATATAAATATATATATATATATATATATATATATGTATATATATATACATATACTATCTTCTTAGATTTCTCGTAAACAAAAAAGAACCCACCCACCGTAGCTAACTGTGATGGATAGTGGTGCGATCCACCTGTTAAATATAGGTCGGGGGGATTTTTCTAATATGATTTCGAATGACTAAAACATCAAGGAAAGGTAAAGAATTATTTGAATCTAACTCCATTGTGAATTGTATTTAAGAGTTTATGGAATTATTCTATTGTTTCAGAGAGCACAAGGGCTTTGTGACTGAAAACATATAGCCGTCGACCTTCAGCACATCAACAAGCTTCGGGTGCCGCGCCCACATCACAGTGACCGAGTGAAGGCGTCCATAATCGAGCGTGCGCCTGCTATACTACCATATGTCAGAAAAGTAACAGACAAGATTGGTTACATCTTGCAGCGAGCTTCCATTAAACATGCTACAGGCCGCCGAAGAAGATTAAATTTTTTAAAGTTTTTTTTTTACCATTCGTCAAGTGTGATATCCCTCAACAAGATGAAGGAGTGTGCAAGCTTGATTGTGAATGTGTTCTCTCTTATATAGGACAAACAAAACTATCCATAAAACACGCGGGTTGAAATAATATATAGCTGACGTGAAACACCGGCGCTCCGGAAAGTCAGTCAGTGCAGTCTGTGAACATGTTCAAGATCGTCCCCTCCATTACACCAGATTTGATAGATCACATATCCTCGCAAAAGAATACCGATTCACACCAAGGATGATTCAGAAGACCGATTAAAAAAATTGTTGAGAGGGGCTGAGGTTTCAACGTCGGGGATTAAAAAGTAAAAATAAACGCAATAAAATTAGTTTTATTTAAAAAATAATGTAAGTATTTTTACGACATTCTAGTTGTTACCATAAACATGAGATATTTTTTAAACTACTCTAAAGGCCACAAAAATTTGAAAGAATAATTAATTACATTTTAATTTTTTAGTCTTTAATAAATATAAGAAATATTTTATTACATGCAGTAAAAGTTAATATAAAAGAAGTTAAATCTGGTGATGTGGCGCGGTCAGAATCGATGTCTATGTCGGGTGGTGGTCGTGGAACCAAGGAAATACTACTCATTGATGCGATCGTTAGCGAGGTAGCTTAACGCAACCATCAGAACTTCTTCGACGCCTGGATAGACTGCAAAAAGCATTGAACTTGCCACACACATGGCTAAAGAGTGTAGTCCAGCTGTACAAGGTTGAGTGTAAACTGTAAAGAGACATTCTCGAGGAGTGTGTAGGTCAATAGATCCTTTATCACCAAGGTAAACGGGTGACGCCTGCGGAAAGCTGCACAAGCCAGTTTTCCAAAAGGCTTCAGAACCATAGACGACATACATCACACACTTCGACAAAATTCTACACCTTGCCCACTCCAAAGTACGATTTTGTTTATAAGAACTGTCTTATTATAAGAATCATAAGTTCTTGCTGGAAGACGTGCTTATAAATAACCACACCAGGCTCTAATGAGACCGAGCCATCATCACAAATATTACTATTCCTCCAAATAAGTTTGATATTGTACTAGTGAACCGAGCACATTCAAGGATATTATTGGTCGACATTACCATTCCATATGATGAAAATCCCGTGAAATCGAAACCAGATGAAATGACAAAATATCTCACGAGGTAAAGGATTTATCCAAGTTAGTCTTTCGGATCATTTGGGGCGATTGAGACACCGTGGCGGAACGCTTTATGCTCAAATGCAGTTTATGAAGGTGGTGCTTCTCGATTGCGTCGGTCGGTTTCTTTCCCTTTCCTCTACCGGAGGCTTCTGTCAGCAGGTGGTTCAAGAACGTATCTTGTAGTAATCCTTGTGAGAGGCCTATGTTCAGCAGTGGAATTTTGAAGGACTGTAGTAATGAGGATGAAGATGATGATTTTAAAGTAGTATTATGTTCAACGTGTGTTTTGTCTTATTTACGATTTATATATACTCGTATTTATACATTAAGTTTATATGTCCAAACCTGACAGTAATGGTACAAAAATATTTCTACACTAAAAAAACACGATATTTCGAATGATAAGTTCATGATAATAAAATTCTCAATAAAAAGAAAACAAATATAAACGTAAATTAAACAATTTATTTACAAAAAAAACATAACAAATTATTCATACAAAAATAATCAAATGTTTTGTAAGTTAAGAAACTTTCAGTTTAGAAGTATAAAATAAAGTCGTTTAGCTTTTCGAAGAACGGCGTTTGGATCAAAGGTTCCTGAATGTCAATCTTTCAGAAAGTAATATTAAAACGAAAGCTTTCGGAAATAGGTTTGATGGCAAGATTGTTACGTTAAATATATTATATGTTTTTTGCTATAAACATATTATATCGTTATACTTATTTATTCAAAAATCAAACCAAGATCCATTAATAATAACCCCATCATTTATTTATCTAACTACAGCCGATTAAAGTCCACTGCTGAACGTACCTACGAGTCTACTACATATTTTGTCTCGTATTATACTTATCGCTTATTTTTTTCTTTTAAGTTTTTATTTTAAATTATTAAAAAAACTAATTATATTAAAATTTATTTGCCATAGTTGTTATGCTTGAAAGGAGATATGGCTATCACAGCATTTTATAATATTATCAAGTTGTTATCAGAAATATACCCATTTCCTGTTCCAGTTTCCAACTTTCGCCTCTTACGACACCACGGGATGACATGGTTTATAGGATTTTTTTACAGGATAGAGTGACAAACGAGCATACAGTCCACTTGACGGTAAGTGGCTGCTGTGACCCATAGACATCTACATCTATCCTCGTTTGCGAATCAAAATGCAGATGCGTTGTTACCCGTGAGGACTAAGATGGAATGCCTCTTTTCCAGTAAAAAGGGTCACCGTTTCTCTACACTCACCATACAAAAGACAGCAGTGTTAAGCTACTATTTTACGCTGGTATTCTGTGAGAGCGTGGTCCTACCCCGGTCGAGCCGACCCTTTCGTGTTACAACTATACAACTAATATAGCTACAGCATGGCTCTACCATGTATACAGATTCTCACATCATTCTTATTTATATAAATTTTTTGTGTACTACTTACTACACTGCTTACGATACATTTGAAATTTATAGTTAGCAGTGTAAGAAAATAATAAAAAGTATAATAATACATTTTATATTATAAGTCAGTAATTCTTTATTATAGTATATGTAATATTCCATATTTATATATTAATACATACGGTGTAAAGGAGTGAGCAACATAAGATTAGCCGAAGAACGCAGAGAAAAATTACTTTAGGTACTTACTACCGATCTACTACTTATCTCCAATGTCAAGCAATTTTGGTCGCGCAGGTACTTAAGCACTTAAATGTATAATTTTGTTACGTATCTAAATGTACCATGGTAGCCTGAAAAATCTTCATTTTGTTTACATATTTTGTTTCCTTATCTTTTTCGGCCAAGAAATTATTGATTGTTCCCGGTCCTCCAACACAATATCTGGCAAGGATAGTCCTGTTTGTGACAATGGCTCGGTAACAATATAGATTAGCGCGGTCTTTTACAAACATGGCTTCCATTGAGTACTTATAATAAGGCAGTTTCTGATCCGCGAGACCGTATTTCATTAATTTAGGCTGTATTTGCACAAATGCTTTTAAAAAGCACCAAACAACTGGAGATGTCATGCCTAAGCAGCTGACCGGGATGGCGACAAGCTCGATAAGTGTTGACGATTCCATCCATTAGGTTTTATCTATCTCCGATATTTGTTTACACACACACAGATAAAAAACCCTCGGTTTCCCAAGAGAAAGAGACCACTGTGTCTACAAACGCTCATGTAGGCTATAAAGTTTTTAAACGTAAGTAAGGATTTTTAAAGGTTTTTTTTTTATTTCTAAAACTAAAACTAGAACCTCTAATTTGCTTTGCAACGACAAAGTGAATGAATAAAATTTATTTGCGAACGTAAGTAAATGTTAATGCCAATATCATATAATGATGTTTAAGATGTTATAAGTATATTAATCTTTCGTTACAGTCTTAATTGCCGTGCCAGCTCAGGCGCTAAACATTTGTCATAAATTTACGCGATCAATCTGAGTTAGTTTTCCATCGTAATTTTAATTTTAAGTGGTGATTCACTATTTTGCCTTATGAAGATAAAGGGAAGATACCTATATACATATTATATTGAACTATATGTATCTATATACACCGGAGCACATTGGAAACTTCGGTAGCGTAATTAAGCCTTCAGTTCGTTTCGCTTGTGGTGCGATGACAGTGCCGTCACACTATATTTAGCGGAGAAGGAAAAAAACCGTGAGGAAACTCGCATGTCTAAGAAATAAAATATTTCAATTATAAAATATATCAAATATTTCGTTACTACGTATTAAAGAAGTGTGACAGTTTAAATGTTCCATAGTCCTCTTAGACATTAGTCATCATCATCTTTATAGCCCTTCACAAGTCTGCTGAACATAGACCTCCCCAAAGAATGCCACAAAATACTGTCTCGAGCCACCTGCATCCATCAAGTTCCTGCATGTTTTACCAGGTCCACACCCCATCTAGTGTGGCGATACCCCACACTTCGCCTACCGGTAGGTGTGGCTGCCACTCAAAAACCTTGCTTCCCCATCGGTTGTTGGTTCTTCGAGCTATATAGCCGGCCCATTGCCATTTCAGCTTACTAGTTCGTTATTTTAGTTTATTAATCAGAAATTAGTGGATACTTGTTATCAGATGTAGGACGCATATTTGCTGTATCTTTACTTTTTATCGCTTAATTTAGTATAATTCACCATTTTGTACATTTAGTATAATTCACACAAATATTAATCGCAAAAATATTGACGTAGCTTCGAAAACTTTATCATATGATATGAGGATGTATTAAAAATTATTGTGCAGATAGATCGTATAAGTTTCGAAACTTTGATTACGCTGTCATAGATACATTTTCAACTTTCCGTTATATATAGCTTCATGAGCTAGCTGCAAATAATGTGATTTTGCAAACTAGTTATCTTCTTATCTTATAATTTACTTTTATAAGATAAGAAGATAACTAGTTTTACTAGTAAGCAGTAATTTTGAATTTGTGGTTAAAATTAACTAATATGTTTATCATAATAATATAGAGTCCAAGCTTGCTTTTTAGATTTTGTTTTAACGCATTTTTTGTATATACGCTACTGTAAACCACTTAAACACGTTTTGGCAAACCGCAACATTCACAAATTAACCTCTCGTATTTTTAATTATGAAAATAAATATACTTATTTAATAAGAATCGTTTAAGTTCAAGCTTAAATTCCCAATTAATTAATTACACAAGTGGTAGAGAGGTAGAGCCTCACTTCAATTTTATTATGATTGTAGCACGAACGCCTCGGTTCGACCAGGGAGGAAACACGCTCTCACAGAATACAAGCGTAAAATAGCAGCTAGAAGCAACTGTGTTCCGTATGATGAGTGTAGAGATCCGGAGAACATTTTTACTGGAAGTGAGGCATTCCATTTTAGTCCTCAGGGGTTACAACGTATCTGCATTTTGATTCTAAATCAAGGATAGATGTAGGTGTCTATAAGCCTCAGCATACGATTATTAGCAGGTGGAATGTGTGTTCGTTTTTCATCTTAATTTCATTAAAAAATTGTGTTAGATAGCTAGTATATTTGTTATAATATGTTTTCAAACTATATACATAAACTTAATATAGTATAACTCAAGTATAAGTAATATTACAATACATCTCTCTCCCATTTTTTATTATTTCTATTTTCAGATTTCCCTTTACCGACCCTTCCTTGATCTTTTTGATAATAGCAGTGCAATAAACCGATCTAAAGGAATACTCTCAAAAAGTTTGAGAACATAGAAGCATATCAAAACCACAAGTTCGAGAAGTTTCTATAAATCAATACCTTATTATTTATCTTGTGTTTTTTTTCAAATTGTTCTCTGCAATACTTTTAAAGATGTCAAAGAAATTGTAATTTAAAGGCTGCTTAAACACGTGTTAAAAGTGGTGCATGGTAAAAGAAAATATTGTAATATAATAAAACTTGAAACCAGCTGTGGGACGAATGTAAAATGCAACTTGTAATGTTCAATTCACATAATTTTTATTTACATTGCCATAAGCTAACTCTAAGCCCATGGGTCAACTTTCGAGTTTACAATGCCTCTGTGATATTAAATTAAAATATATTATAATTAAAACTGTCAATTTAATCGTAATTTGGATTAAGTGTAAAGGAAAAATATATGTGGGATTAATAGCAGTCTTCTAAAAAAGAATAAAACAAATTTAATATTTCTTGTATTTCTCACTTGTTCAAATGTCAAGAGCAATAAACGATCGGAACGAGATAAATCGAATTCAATATAGTAAGTTAAACTTTATAGAGATACTTGAGATGAGTTGAAACGATCTTTTGAAGTTGCGAAGTTTGAAACTCCAATTATCTAAACGGCCTTATCTTACTAAAAGTATAGTAGTACCAATTAAACTTTTGATAAACTCTGCGCTTTTAATAAACAAGAAGAACGGTTACGAAGCGTTTCATACTCGTAGTTGCTTTTTTTAATTGACGAAGTCAAGAAATCCTTAACACGTTAATCTCTAGAAGTATCAGTCCAATTTAAAGAATTATTTTTGTATGTTATAGAAAAATTTACGAGAAATAGTATACACTACTAACATTAGGCAATACCTCAAAGATAGCCTTAAATATTGATTTTTGTTTTCTTGAGCAAGTCAGAAGAAAAAGCACCCCCAAAATGATTTATCCGCGTGTGCTGGCGTAATGACTAGTGGTACGTGAATACAATGTTCTCCAAAAGTATAGACCTTTACTCTATCTATAAAAAGTCCGCGGTATCATGTGCCTATCTCACTCAATATAAGTTATTTTGTGACAAAAAATATTTAAAATTAAGAAGTGATTTATGAACGTTATTATTAGGCATGTTATATTATACCTTACGAACGATAGTTACTACATCATGAAGGCAACGTATTGAGATAAACTTTGCTCCTTATAGCTTGTCAATTGGGTACGTAATTTAAGAGGTAATGAAAAATGAAAATAATTCAAAACTTGGCTCGGAGCGCGAACGACGCATAAACCTAGCTGAAAACCTAACCGATGAGAACCGAGAGTAACCAACAGTGACCGCTATTGCGCGCGGTGTCTTAACATTTAGGCGTAAGCGAGGTGTCCACGTGCCATTACATTAACCACGTGCTCGGCGATGAAGGAAAACATCGTGAGGAAATCTGCTTGTCTGGGAAATAAAAAAAAGATTTCGAAAACATGTGAAGTCCACCAACACGCGTTCCGCCATTGCGGCAGACACTTTCTTGTCCGAAAACCCCCACAGAATTGAGAGAATGCCTGTGCCCAGCAGTGGGGCTTATTAGCTAAGGTTCAATAGTTTCTGGCCAGTTCGCATTATATTAATCAAATATATTACTGGACTTTTCTTTACTTACGCTAGTTATTCTATTTTGTTACAGTGATAGAGCCTAATAAAGTCAGACTGTCGAGAATCAAGTCAAATCGAGTACTAAGCTGTAATAAAGTTTTTGACAAAAGGAGAAGACAACGGTGGAAATCAAATAACGCTTGGAAGCATTATACGGGCATTCTTATCCTTCGCACTCCACTGTAAAAGAATCGGCAATACAATTTCGTTTGTCAAAATAATTAGTTGATAATGAACCGCGCCCAGGACGACTATCCGAGGCCATTATGGATGAAAACACTAAATTTGTGGAGAAGACAGTACGGGAAGACAGACGGCTAAAAACTAAAGAATTAGCAGTTATGATGGGACTTTCAAGAACAACAATGCTTAGAATCCAATATGAATATTTGGGTATGAATGAGGTCCGTGTTAGGTAGGTCCCAAATTTTTTTTCCGCTACTCAAAAACAAAAACGAGTGAAGTGCTGTACTCAGTTTTTCCTAAAACTTGAAACTACTTACACTCTAAATCCGACTTACGGAGAAAAAAAATTAATACGGATTATGAGATGAAGTTAGCAGCTTTGTCACATTTGGAGGGCAAAAATTCAGACTATTCTTAAGGGTAAAAGAAAAATCAGTAAAGCGCTGTGAAAAGTATATTGAAACAGAGGGACTAACTATAGTGATTTAAAATGTATCCTTCAATTTACAGCATAGGCCAGATACTTTTGGACCTTACTATAGGCTGTAACTTTAATTTTAAGCGAGGTGTCATGTCATGTGGCTCAGACGCGCAGTCGTATTTACGCAGGTGAAACCGTAGTAATATAGTACCTAGTAGTAATATAGCCATACAAATACCCATACAAATAGATATTTAAACGGTTAATCTCATCACCATCCTTCACAGTTAGCTATTAAGTGTAAATATTTGTTTCAGAGAGCACGAGGGATCTGTGACAGTAAACACCTGGATGCCAACTACGGAGCACACGTCTTCAGCACAATGGGAGGGACCCCATCAGGCCCACTCGACTTGTGGATATCCAGAGAGGAGAGTGCTTTGCGAACCAAGCGCTGTATGAACCGCATATTCGGCGTGGAGGTAATCTCACTCCGCGGAATTGTCAGTGGTATGTTCGCCCCGTCATCGAGAGTTGAGTTGGACACAAAGAGAGAGCCTAACAGTTCGGCTTTCTCCTTTGCGGCGTGGTTCACACGTAAAGCAAGTTTTTCACGACAACAAGCTTCGGGTCCAGAACCTACGTCACAGTGAAAGAGTGAAGCCCGCCACAGTTGAGCGTGTGCTTGCTATACTGCTATATTTCAGAGGTGTCACTGATAAGATTGGCTAAATCTTGAAGCGTGCTTCCATTAAAACATACTTCAAGCCGCCGAAGAATGTTAGTCAGTTTTTACCATCGGTCAAGTGTAGTATACCCCTGCAATATGCAGGAGTGTCCAAGCTTGATTATGAATGTGGTCTCTCTGACATAGGACAACCTAAAATACTAATAAAAACCCGCGTTAAAGAGCACATAGCTAAAGTGAAAAATCGACGCTCCGGGTTGTCTGCAGTCTCTGAACGTGACAGGATCGCCCCCATCACTACATTACATTTGATAGACCACAAATCCTTGCTAAAGAACACTGATTCTTTCCAGGGATGATTCGTGACGCTATTGAATTCCATAATCATCCTAATTTCTATACAAAAGTTGGCTGGATGCTACCATCTGCTTGGGATCCTATAATTAATAAAACTAAATCCCAACCTAACATACTAAGCTACAACTAAACATACATATTGATAAAATAGTCAAACAAGCTTTTAAAATGTACGGATTTGTAATGAGAACTTCTACTGATTTTAAACGAACAACCACATACTTATACCTCTACAAAACTCTTGTTCGTTCCCAGCTTGAATATGCTGTACCTATATAGAATCCCTACTATAAATTATACAAAGAAGCTATTGAGAAAGTCCAAAATAAGTTTTTGCGTGCCATGTACTATAGATGCTATAAATTTTACATGTCTCGTATCCCATTGCTGAGAGAATTTGGTGTTTTGTCGCTTGAATGTAGACGTAAATATTTTGAAGCCATAACATTGTATAAAATAGTCAACAACAAATTTAGCAGTACTGAGTTAGTTTCCTATTTAAATTTCGCAGTTCCTAGAAGTGCTCATATACGAGCTGTGCGCACTCGTAACTTGTTCTCCGTCAGTACATGTCGTACAAATACCGGCTTGCGCGCGCCAGTTCGCCGTATGATGCATTCTTTTAACGAGTTTTTCAATGATTGTAATATAGACTTGTTTACACCTAATGTTCTTGCTTTTAAAAGATCTATATTTGAAAAACTAAAAATCTAAAAATAATATTATTTTAGCTCCATATTTTTTTAGTTCTTAGTTATTAAGTTTTTATTCAGCGTGTGCAATTTCATTTAACATTGTAAGTAATGTGTGGATAGCGTTGTGGGCTACATTATTGTGAATTCATCATGTTATTGTATTTTAGATATTACTGTATTTTGTAGCTGTTTGCTGTTCCTTAATAAATAAAATAAAAAAAAAAAATAAAAAAACACACAACTGCGAGACTTCAAGATAGTGTAAGTCCATACTGCGGAGATTGGACCAAAAATTATAATTTTAATTTGATTTAAATTTAATTGAACGTGACATTGGGACGTTGAAAACATTAGTGCTGTTAGCACATGTGTAATTTTCGTTTGAAGATAATATTAAATTATGTTTACGATACAGGCGAAAACCCATTGTTGTGTGTTTCTAAAAACTCTTTGTGTGTGTGTGTGTTTATAAAATTACTAAGTGCTGATTGATCAAGCCGTGTAGTGGCGGTTAAGAATATCCACTACCCCATATCTTCCCGTGGGTGTCGTAAAAGGCGACAAAGGGAAACAGGCAGGAGATGGGCAGCAGCATCTTCCTGATAATAGCCAAAATAACAATAAAAAAACTGCGGTTGCCAACCCGCTCGCCAAGCGTGGCAACTATGGCAATATACCCCCCATGAGCAATGACAATAATAAACGGCCCCCAGTCCCCGGCGGCCCCGCTATTCCTGGCTACGGTGGCGACCATGGTAACGGCGGGGCAGGGGGTGCTAAGAATCTCCGGTGGAGGTTCGGTTGCCACCTACGACGACTCGACCTGGCAACATACAACGCACGCACCCTGAGGACTGACGAGAAGATTGTGGAGCTGGAAGAAGAGATAGACAAGTTACGCTGGCATATTATAGGATTATCCGAAGTCCGAAGAGAGGGGGAGGACACGGTAATCCTCGAATCCGGCAACTTGCTCTATTACCGGGAGGGCGACCATCTGTCCCAAGGAGGTGTCGGATTTATCGTCCACAAGTCTCTCGTTAACAACGTTGTAAAGATTGAGAGTGTGTCGACGAGGGTTGCGTACCTTATACTCAGAATCACCAAACGGTATTCGCTGAAGGTCATACAGGTTTACGCACCAACCTCGGCACACCCCGATCAGGAGGTGGAGGAAATGTATGAGGATATCTCTAGAGCCATGCATTCCTCCAAAACCCAATATACGGTGTTAATGGGAGACTTCAATGCA
Source organism: Parnassius mnemosyne (assembly GCA_963668995.1). Lineage (NCBI taxonomy): Eukaryota > Metazoa > Arthropoda > Insecta > Lepidoptera > Papilionidae > Parnassius > Parnassius mnemosyne. The sequence goes on along the minus strand of CAVLGL010000046.1, from coordinate 11,770,667 downwards.
AAACTAGGCACAAGAGAGAACGGTGAGCTGAAAGTAGGGAAATTTGGAATAGGGCAACGGAACCCAAGGGGCCAGCAGTTGGCTGACTTTATGGAGAAAGAGGGACTCTTTATGATGAACTCTTTCTTCCAGAAGCGGCCCCACAGAAAGTGGACCTGGTCGAGCCCCGACGGTTCGACAAAAAATGAGATTGACTTCATTATGACGACCAGACGACAACTGTTCAGTGATGTCTCAGTGATCGCGAGGGTGAAAACCGGCAGCGATCACCGAATGGTTAGAGGCACACTGAACCTAAACGTTAAGTTGGAGAGGTCTCGTCTAATGAAGTCAACGCTCCGTCCCCCTCGTGCTCTAATCCAAAGTCCCGAAACCTTTCAGCTCGAGTTACAAAACCGTTTTCAGTGCCTAGAAGACTGCAATGAAGTGGACGATTTGAATGACAAGCTCGTGGAAACTGTCCATGCGGTCGGAGCTAAGTTCTGCAAGACCCGCCGCAGAAGAACACAAAAACTCTCCGATCACACTCTTAATCTCATGGCTGTTAGACGGGAGATGAAGCTACATTCTTCAACAGATTTAACAGCATACAGGCAACTGAACAGACAGATCTCCAAATGCATGCGGCGGGACTTACGCAACTTCAATACAGCTCGTATTGAAGAAGCGATCGAGCGGAACCAAGGCTCCAAAGTCTTTGCCAGAGATCTGTCTGCCAGAAAGCGCCAACTGTCAAAGCTGAAGACAGAATGTGGCAGCATCGTTTCCGGGGCACCTGAGATTTTGAGTGAGATTGAGAGGTTCTATGGGCAGCTGTACACGTCATCGTTGGAGCCGCACGCAAGTGTGAGTAACGATCCAAGAGCGAGTCTTATCCGACATTATTCCGTTGATATCCCGGACTTCAGTCTGAGCGAGATTAGAATGGCTCTCCAGCACCTTAAAAACGGCAAAGCCCCAGGCGAGGATGGAATTACAGCGGAGCTTCTGAAAGCGGGTGGAAAACCGGTACTTGAAGTCCTTCAGATGCTCTTTAATTCCGTCCTCCATGGTGGCATTACACCGGAGGCGTGGAGCAGAAGTGCGGTGGTCTTGTTCTTTAAGAAAGGCGACAACGCTCTCTTGAAGAACTACAGACCGATATCCCTTCTGAGCCGCGTCTACGTGCTGTTTTCGAGAGTCATTACGAATCGTTTCGCGCGCAGACTTGACGACTTCCAGCCTCCCGAACAAGCCGGTTTCCGAAAAGGCTTTAGCACCATAGACCACATACATACCCTTCGGCAAATTGTACAGAAGTCCGAGGAGTACAATTTGCCACTATGTCTGGCGTATGTGGACTATGAGAAAGCCTTTGATTCCGTCGAAATTTGGGCGGTGCTGCAGTCCCTTCAGCGATGCCAAGTTGACTGTCGGTATATCGAAGTGTTGAAGTGCTTGTACAGTAGGGCTACGATGGCTATCCGAGTACAGAACCAGAGTACGAAACCTATCCAATTGCAGAGAGGTGTAAGACAGGGTGACGTCATATCCCCGAAACTCTTTACCGCTGCATTGGAAGATGTTTTCAAGCTTCTGGACTGGAAAGGATACGGTATAAACATCAATGGCGAGTACATCACTAACCTTCGATTAGCCGACGATATAGTCCTTATGGCAGAATCGCTGGAGGACCTAAGCACTATGCTCAATGACCTCAATAGTGTCTCCCAACGGATAGGTCTTAAGATGAACATGGACAAAACAAAGATCATGTTTAATGTCCATGTCACACCTATGCCGGTAGTTGTTGGGAACACTAAGCTCGAAGTTGTTGACGAGTATGTTTACCTGGGACAAATAGTCCGACTAGGTAAGTCCAACTTCGACCGAGAGGTCAATCGACGGATTCAACTCGGCTGGGCAGCGTTCGGGAAGCTACGACACATCTTCTCGTCAGGTATACCTCAAAACTTGAAAACGAGACTGTACACCCAGTGCGTGTTGCCAGTGATGACATACGGAACTGAGACGTGGTCCTTCACTGCTGGCCGGATGAGGAAGCTCAAGGTCGCTCAGCGAGCTATGGAGAGGGCTATGCTCGGAGTTTCCCTGCGTGATAAACTCAGAAATGAGGATATCCGCAGTAGAACTAGAGTGACCGACATAGCCCAACGGATTAGTAAGCTGAAGTGGCAATGGGCCGGCCATATAGCTCGAAGAACCGACAACCGATGGGGAAGAAAGGTTCTCGAGTGGCAGCCTCGTACCGGCAGGCGAAGTGTAGGGCGTCCCCCCACTAGATGGAGTGACGACCTGGTAAGATATGCAGGAAGTCGATGGATGCAGGTGGCTCAGGACCGTGCTTTGTGGCATTCTTTGGGGGAGGCCTATGTTCAGCAGTGGACTTGTGAAGGGCTGTAATGATGATGATGATGATGATGATGATTGATCAAGTACTTAGTGTCAAAAGAAAACATCGAGAAAAAACTGCATGCCTGAAAAAAAATATTTCGCGATAATGTGTTGGAGCATCCAGGTTAACATAGTTCCATTAGGTTTTCAGAAATAAAAGAAGGCCAGAATATTAAAATATTATGATATAAATTTAATGGTTAGGGAGAACAAATGATATTTGTTTTAAAAAAGAAAACGTTACCCCCACACTAGGATTTTCTCCTATGTCGTGGAGGCAGTTTACAAACATAAATTTCACAAGGACAAAGATTGACAAAGAAGACACCCGGAACAATTATTTGTAAGCCATACAAATACTTGTTCTGTACGGGATTCGAACACGCGGCCCCCAGCGCAACAACTGATTGCTAAGCCACTGCGCCACGGAGCCGCCAATATTGTTTTAAACGGCGTATTGATTAACACGATTGAAAACTATAATATATTGAAATAATATTTAAAATATTGACAGTGCTACGGAAGTTACGCACGCAAAGCCACAAAGTGTAACGGAAATACAATTTATTACAACATGATAATTTCAACTAGTGTAACATATAGCCGGAATTCTTCTTTGACGACTACTGTTATTAATTTTGACTACTCATATTTGTATTATTAAATTATATTGAATTATGACAAGAGAACCGTGTAATGGTAGTGTAAGAATTATTCGGGTGACTGAGGAAAACCAGGAAATGGGGCAGCAGCGTCTTCTTAATCCGTTTTGTTCCCTTATCAATTACAGCTGGTTAAAGACCACTGCCAAAGTTGCCACACTTGGAAAACAGATTGGCAACTGCTGTTTTTTATTGTTATTAAGAAGACGCTGCTGCCCATATTCTGGTTTGTTCCCCTCTGTCACCTCTTACGACACTCAGGGACGATATGGGTTAGTGGATATTCTGACACTGCCACGCCTCGGTAGTTTATCCAATAACAATTACAAAATAAAAATAAAATAATTTTTGCATTAAAATACACAATATTCATTAGGATAATAAAAATAAACTAATACTAATAACTTACTTTATCATACAAGGTACAACCTACTACATAAAATTAATATATTTTACACTTAAAATAATTTGTAATAGCGATATATATTAATATAAATATTTAAAAAATATTTTTAACACAATTTAATAACTTTATCCTATAACATTTAGACACAAACAGTGGTAGAGCTAAGCGGTAGCTTTTGCTGTCGCACGGATGGGCCAGCTCGAACCGGGGTGGTACCACGACCTCACAGAATACCAGCGTGAAGTAGAGGTTTACCTCTGCGTTGCGCTTGGTGAGTGCAGGTGGCCGGTGGCCCAATTCCCCCCCCCCCCCCCCATCAACATGGTAGTGGAATTAAATACAATACTACCCCAGGAGGGTACCAGCACCCCTGGAGAATCCCTCGCTGAGCATCCACGACCAAACTACTTCGCTCCTGAGCGTGGGTGCTCAGGCTGCCCCGCGTATTCTGGGGGGGGGCAAAATTCCGCTCGTGACTAATGCTGCTCGGGGCAAGCGGAGCATTACAACCAAGGCGACCCCTGTCACGCTATCCGTGAATTTTTGCAACATCAGGGGACTTCATTCCAACCTTAACGCTGTCCATTACCATCTAGAGGCGGCGAAGCCGGCCTTGCTCTTTTTAACCGAGACTCAGGTGTCCTCTCCGGCTGATACTTCATATCTCTCCTACCCGGGATACAAATTGGAACACTCCTTTGTGCCCCGGGCTGGAGTTTGTGTATACGTCAGAGAGAACATCTGTTTTCGACGCCTCGGCAGCCTTGAAGGTACGGACCTGTCCATCCTATGGCTGCGCGTAGACAGCGACGACCATCTCCGCGTCTATAGGGTGCCTCTATAGGTCCCATAGCGGTAATGCCGACACAGACCGACTCATCGACCACGTCCAAATGGCTGCAGATTCCGTGCTACAACAGGTCCCATCCGCAGAGATCGTGATACTCGGTGATTTCAACGCCCACCACGCTGAATGGCTTGGTTCTCGTTTAACCGATCATGCGGGTGGATCTGTGTACGACTTTGCTTTGGCATATGGTCTAACACAACTGGTTACTTCGCCTACGCGGATCCCAGATGTGGAAGACCATGTACCTTCCCTGTTGGACCTTCTGCTGACCTCTCATCCGGACGGATATCAGGTCTCCGTCGATGCCCCTCTGGGCTCTTCGGACCATTGTCTGATCCGGAGCACGGTGCCACTCACGCTCCAATCGCAGTTGCGATCTGCAGCTTGCCGCCGTGTTTGGCACTATAGGTCAGCTGATTGGGACGGGATGCGGTCTTTTTTTGGATCCTACCCTTCGGGGCGGGTTTGCTTCTCGCCGGAAGATCCCAGCGTTGTTGCCGATTCTGTTGCTGATGTGGTACTTCAGGGTATGGAACTTTTTATTCCATCCTCTGTGGTGCCCATCGTAGGCATATCCCAGCCATGGTTTGGTCGCTCCTGTAAAATAGCATCACGCTATAAGCAGGAGTGCTACCGGGCCTGGGCTGATGCATCAACGTCTCGGGATTTAAACACCAGCGCACTTAAAAAGAAGTATAATTTCGCCTCCAGGTCCTTCAAAAGCGTCATTGCCAAGGCAAGGTCTGAGCACATCGGCAGAATTGGCGAGAAGCTAGTTCGCCTTCCTTCGGGAACCCGTGCATTCTGGTCTCTCGCCAAGGCTGTCCAAGGGAACTTCTGTCAGCCATCCCTTCCATCTCTGCACAGAGAGGACGACTCACTGGCCCATGCCGCAAAAGAGAAAGCCGATCTGTTGTGCTCTCTTTTTGCGTCTAACTCGACTCTAGATGACGGGGGGAACACACCGCCAACCATCCCGCGATGTGAGTGCTCCATGCCGGATGTGCGATTCTCACAGCGCTCGGTTCGCAAAGCACTCTTCTCCCTGGACCTCAGCAAGTCGAGTGGGCCCGATGGAGTCCCTCCCATTGTGCTGAAGACGTGTGCTCCGGAGTTGGCACCGGTTTTAACGCGTCTTTTCCGGTACTCCTACTCCCAAGGCGTAGTCCCGAATTCATGGAAGACAGCTTTGGTCCACCCGATCCCTAAAAAAGGCGACCGCTCAGATCCGTCCAACTACAGGCCTATCGCTATCACCTCCTTGTTCTCCAAAATAATGGAATCCATTATAAACTGCCAGCTCATGAGGTACCTTGAAGATCACCAGCTGATCAGTGACCATCAGTACGGTTTTCGTCGGGGTCGATCAGCGGGTGATCTTCTAGTTTACTTAACTCATAGATGGGCGGAGGCAGTAGAGTCCAAGGGGGAGGCATTGGCCGTTAGTTTGGACATAGCGAAGGCCTTCGATCGGGTCTGGCACAAGGCGCTTCTTTCGAAGCTTCCTTCTTATGGGCTTCCCGAGAAATTGTGCAAATGGATCACCAGTGTCCTTGCTGATCGGAGCATCAAGGTCGTAGTAGACGGTGTATGCTCTGATTACAAGCCTATCAACGCTGGTGTTCCACAAGGCTGCGTGCTATCACCAACGCTGTTTCTCCTGCATATCAATGATATGTTGCTAACTGGTAGCATTCATTGCTATGGAGACGACAGCACTGGGGATGCCTTATATACCGGCCGTGCCAATATTTCTCGGGAAAACGTCGTCGAGTACCGGGACAAACTTGTGTCTGAAGTCGAGTCTTTGCTGAACAAAGTCTCGGATTGGGGCCGACTAAATCTAGTCCAGTTCAATCCCCAGAAGACACAAGTTTGCGCGTTTACCGCTAAAAAGAACCCCTTTGTCGTATCTCCTCAGTTTCAAGGCACTCCCCTTGCTGCCTCAGCCAGTATCGGAATCCTTGGCGTCGACATATCGAATAGCATGCAGTTTCGTGGTCACTTGGAAGGGAAGGCCAAATTGGCCTCTAAAAAGCTTGGCGTGCTCAGCAGAGCGAGACAGTATTTCATGCCGAAACATCGCTTGCAACTTTACAAAGCGCAAGTTCGGCCCCACATGGAATACTGTTCTCATCTCTGGGCTGGGGCACCCCAGTGCCAGCTCCTTCCACTTGACCGCATCCAGCGCAGAGCGATTCGAATCGTCGACGACCGAGTTCTTTCCGATCAGCTCGATATACTGGCACTGCGTAGAGATGTTGCATCTCTTTGCGTATTTTATCGCATCTATCACGGGGAGTGCTCTGAGGAATTGTTCGGACTAATTCCAGCCGCTCAATTTCACCATCGCACGTCGCGACAAAACTCGCGTTACCATCCGTACCATCTGGATGATTGGCGGTCTACCACTGTGCGATTTAGAAGAAGTTTTACTCCCTCGCACAACTTCTTTGTGGAATCAATTACCACCAGCGAATTTTCCGAACCGATACGACTTAGGAACCTTCAAGAAAAGAGCTTACACCTTTCTAAAAGGCCGGCAACGCATCTGCGATTCCCCTGGTGTTGCGGTTGTTCATGGGCGGCGGTAGTCACTTACCATCAGGTGAGCCGCAAGCTCGTTTGCCCCCTATTCTATAAAAAAAAAAAAAAAACCTGATCAGGGCCACCAGGCTAAAATAAAATAATTTTGTCCTTAGCGTGTTTCTTGGCGTTTTTTAAAGTATAATTTAATTATTATGGCTATGCATGCCAGGTTAGTTTGTTAGAAATTTGCAATGTCAATAACTAAATTAAGTAATTTATTCAAAATGTACAAAACGTTTACAAAAATAAATTGAGACAGAAACTTTAATGAAAACTTCGCTAGAAGAGATTACTTTTAAACAAATTCAAATTGTCTAAGATATATACTATTTTAGAGGCTTACAAAGACATGAAATTTTGTAGTTTTTTTTTTGTTTAAATATATTAAATGAGTTAATTTGTTTTAACAATCGATTTTACATATTCATTTAATTTGCTTGAGCTAAGGTGAAGATCAAGCCCGGTAAAACAAGAATAAATAACAAAAGTATTTGTCTATTATAATGCAGTAATATAAATTTCCAAAACTTCACAAAACTCTATTATAATGGATCTATAAAAAAGATTCACAACAGTAAAAAAACACGTTTTACGTGGTAGAGCCATGCTGCAGCTATATTAGTAATATAGTTGTAGCACAAATGGATCGGCTCAACCGGGGAAGAACCACGCTATCACAGAATACCAGCGTAAAATGGCAGCTTGACACTGCTGTGTTTTGTATGGTGAGTATAGAGAACCGGAGACCCTTTTTAATAGAAAAGAGGTATTCCATCTTAGTTCTCACGGGTGACGACGAATCCGCATTTTGATTCTTTATTGAGGATAAATGTGCATGTCTATGGGCCACAGTAACCACTTACAATCAGGTTGACTGTGTGCTCGTTTGTCAACCTATCCTATAAAAAAAATCCATAACAAAGTTTCACTTTACTAAAGAAACAGCCAACGCGCTAGTGATAGGGGGGAGGGATACGTACTTGTGACAATATATTTAATTAATAGTCGTTGATCGTTATTGCTGATGCACTTTTGCTACTTTAATGAAAATTCTTTGATGTCTCTTCAGTCTTTAATAAGATTTAAAAAAATGTGAGTATATTCAGATTTTTTCATAATACGTATATATTTCACTGCCGTAAATTCTGTATATACTTCATTATTTTAATTAACAAACTAAAGTAATTCACATGGACATGTAACTGGTACGGGGAATGAAATATTTTAGATACCACAGAAAATTTATAGTCGATTTATTGAAGTGTAACTAATATTACTTCAGATTAATTTGATTAATGCCTTATAGTAGATTGTGTATATAGCGCCCGCTACGGCTTTGCCTGGGTGGAATCTATTAATGTAGCGTGATTTCGTTTCAAAATAATCATCAAAGGCCGTTTATTTAATATTATCAATTTTTTTTTATTAAAATTAATCCAAGATTTTCAATAAAATATAGCCTAGATCACTCTTGGCATAGCTCTTTATCTTTCTTTGTTCGTGAAGTTTCATTACAATCAGTTCAGCCATACTGAAGATAAGCCTAGACAAATAGACAGACAGACCAATAGGTAGAGAGACAAAAATTTACAAAACTGTTAATCATGTCTTAATCGCAATTATCAATTACCCCTCAGCCTCAGCCCAATAAAATGCAGTTATTTCGATATAACAGATAGACGCAAATATTTATATGCATAAATTTTACTCTTATTATAGACTTTTTCTAATTTGTAGAATTAACATATTATAATCATTGCACAAAATTGGTATATTGTACGCAGGATAAATCATTTCAAAATCCATGCCCATGTGTGTTTTTGGAAGTAATAAATATTCTAGCCTAATAAATAAAATGAAATCAATACTACTATCGCAACTATAGACTTATTATAATATATTTACGCCAGTATATTCTAAGTCTATGATCGTGGCCGTGTTTTGACGCATTCCTTAGGACAGTCTATGTTCGGCAGATGCCAAAAATGATGATAATGATGAATCCTTAACAAGAGTCCTACATAACATTTATTTATTCGCAGCAAAATAAGTAAATGACATGACCAAACGGATCAGTAGACTAAAGAGGTAGTGAGTCGGCTATAGCATATCGATTAACTTACAAAGGAGATTCAATAAGTTGTCATGTGGCAGCTTCGTATAACTTTACTACTTTAAAGCTTTATATTTCGAAACCTGAGCTTAATTAATTACTGAAATTTGTTTGCGGAATCTCAGAAATAATTAAAAATTTAAATTCAAAGCCAAACTTTAACCTTAAAAATTAAACATAACATCGTTATAAGGCCAATCCTACAATTTGGAAATTGTTCAAAGACAAAAACTCAATAACATTTTTCAATAGTTTCATCGTTATTAAGTTCATTTTTTATTAAAATATGACAGTATTTTTATAAATTAATATTTAGGTTTCAATGGTTTGAAATGAAAATTGAGAAATTTCGTTGTAAAAAGGTTAAAGTTTAAAAAAGGGTTTTTCCTTTTACAGCCTATGTGCACGTTCAATTGGGTCGTCCTTTCGTTTCTGAGAAGTTTAAGGGCAAACAATTGTCCGCTGCGCTGCCCAAATGCCTGTTTGCGGACTTTGTCTTCGAATTTTTTTTTAATTTCTCAGACATGTAGGTTTCCTCACAATGTTTTCCTTCACCGTTGAACACAGCACATTTGCAAAATTTCTCATTAACAATTTCATTGTTGCCGGCGGAGGTCAAGCCACGGAACTGCTCGCGTACTGTGAAATTTAAAGCAAGCGATTAGTCTATTAAAATATCAAATATTTTCTCTAATAACTCCTGACCAAAAGTGATTTTTTAATAAGTATTAGAACTACTTATAACCAATATTTTTCAGTCTAAATTCATTCGACTGTTTTCGTAGATCAAAATAAAGAGTTTTGACTGTTACATATTAATCATTATTCTAAAGTATTTAGACATTTATATTTATTTCAAAACTGAAATGTATATTTATATACTTCTCTTCTATCCAGCGACTGTAGCAAGATCTAGTAACCGTTTTACATTTTCTTGAGAAGGCAGATTCTCGCAGAAACTTCGATCATCTTTTATGTATTAAATAGGCCTTTTATGATGGCACAATATAATTTTGTATTCTCTTCTAGTACATAAATCAATATCCTTTTCGGTTAGTGGCACTAGGGAGACTTTTTTCTTGATAGCGATATATCTTCATACTGGTACTACGCAATTTTCTTCTTTATTTTATGATATATAAGGTACTGGTATAACTTCCAGGACTTCAAAAATATATCTGCTGATGAGAGGTATCTTGATTTCAAATATGATATAATTACTCCTTATTCGAGCTCGCACCTGTAGTATGTTGTAGATTTTAATATAAATTATAGTTATCTATTGGTAATAATAGGTTTTTCGGGAGCTGACCTGCTGTAACGGTCAGTTATTGTCTTGATTTGGAGATAGCAAGTGGAAAATAAATTTTTCATTGTATAAATTTCTAATAATTTCGCGTAAATTTTGTTGACTATTTCTGATACTGATTATTAGGTTACTTGTTATCATGGCTGTACTGATAAATTTACCCGTGAACGACATATTCTAAAGCTCTCTCTTGAAATGAGCTTCGGTATTTTATATTGCTATAATTTTTACAATGGAGTGTAATTTGCTACTATATCTGAAATAGGTGGACTATGAGAAAGTCTTTGAATTTGTTGAAATTTGGGCGGTGCTGCAGTCCCTTCAACGGTGCCAAGTTATCTGTCGTTATATCGAAGTTTTGAAGTGTTTATAAAAAAAGGGCTACGATTGCAATCCGAGTACAGAACCTGAGTACGAAATCCATCCCACTGCAGAGAGTTGTAAGACAGGGTGACGTTATATCCCCGAAATTCTTCACCCGCTGCATTGGAAGACGTTTTCAAGCTTCTGGACCGAAAAGGATAAGGTATATTAACGTCAATGTCGAAAATATCACTCACCTTCGATTTGCCGACGATATAGTTCTTGTGGCAGAATCGCTGGAGGACCTAAGCACTATGCTCAATGACCTCAATAGTGCCTGTCAACGGATAGCTTTTAAGATGAATATGGACAAAACAAAGATCATGTATAACGTGTATGTCACACCTATGCCGGTAGTTATTGGGAGGACTAAGCTCAAAGTAGTTGACGAGTATATTTACCTGGGACAAATAGTCGGATTAGGTAAGTCCAACTTCGACCGAGAGGTCAATCGACGAATTGAACTCGGCTAGGCAGCTTCGGGAAATTACGGCACATCTTTTCGTGAGGAATACCTCAAAACTTGAAACATGACAGTACTGGTTGCGTGTTGCCAGTTGACCTATGGAACTGAAACAGAAACAGAAACTTTTTTATTCAATATAGATTATAAATAATACTTTTTGAAAGTCACTCTCTTGTATAATTACCACTGGCTCGAAAAAAAACCTCTGTTCTGGGAAGAACCAGCAAGAAACCCAGCGGGACTTTTTTTTAAAATAACAGCTTACAATCATGTATGTTACACAAATTAACAACACAACAAATTAGAAATAGCTTGGTAGCGATCACCTCATTTCTAGGGGTTCATCCATAAATCCCTAATAATTAAGTTTGTATAAAAAGGGTTATTATAATAACCCTTTTTATACAAACTTAGTTTAATAAAGTTTTTGAACTTTGAGCAGGTCAAACTTTGTATATTTTCTGGAATTTTGTTGTAAAAGCGTATACATCGCCCCAAAAATGAATTACTGACTCGATGGAGTCGAGTAACTGATACTACTAGCTTGTATCTGTTCCTAGTATTTACAGAATGAATATCACTTATTTTTGTAAAACTACTTTTATTTTTGTGCACGTACATTACATTTTCATAAATGTATTGAGAGGCCAAAGTTAATATATTAATTTGCTTAAATTTTTGTCGCAGCGACTGTTTAGGCTTTAAATCATAAATTGCTCTTATGGCCCTCTTCTGTAAAACAAATATAATTTCAGTGTCAGATGCGTGTCCCCATAGCAAAATACCATACGACATTGTGCTATATAAATAGCTAAAGTAAACTAGTCTTGCTGTTTCAACACTAGTTAGAATTCTAATCTTTTTACGGCATATGCTGCAGAACTAAGTCTGCTTGCTGGTTTTGATATATGGGGCCTCCATTGAAGCTCCGGGTCTAGTGTGATTTCAAGAAAAATGGTGGTATCTACAAGACTCGGTTTCTCCGCATTTAAAATTACATTAGTATTTAATTGTTTGACATTTGGAGTCATAAATTTCATAAATTTCGTTTTAGTGCCATTTAAATGCAAATTATAAACATTGAATTAATTTACTAATTTAGATAAAGCATTATTTACTTCGTCATATTTTAGGAACTGTCGACTTAATTTGAAAATTAAAGAAGTGTCATCTGCAAATAATACTATATCATGGTTATCTCCGACTATGTAAGGTAAGTCATTAATGTATACAAGAAACAGAAAGGGGCCAAGAATTGAGCCTTGAGGCACGCCCATTTGTACCATCGACCCGGAAGAACTTATACTGTTAATGACAATTTTTTGCGTTCTCTTACTTAAATATGAAATAATTAAATTAAGAGCATCACTTCTTACACCGTAGTGTTGAAGTGTCCTGATTAATGTTTCATGGCGAACACAATCGAAGGCTTTGGATAGGTCACAAAATATACCCAAAGCATCCTGTGAATTCTCCCATGCATTAAATATATATTTAATCAGATCAACACCGGCATCAGTTGTCGAGCGACCCCGTGTGAAACCAAATTGATTTTTATGAAGTAAATTATTTATATTAAAGATAAAGAATAATTTTTTCAAAAATCTTACTAAGTGTTGCTAGTACAGAAATAGGTCTAAAATTGGCGGGGTCTAATGTACTACCAGATTTAAATAAAGGTATTACTTTACTATACTTCATTAAATCAGGAAACACACCAGTTTCGATAATAGTATTAAAAATAATAGCTAAATGAGGCGCGATTGTATCTATTATAGACGCAATAACTTTAACGGAAATCCCCCACAGATCCGCAGTTTTCTTAACATCAATAGTATTAAAATATTTTACAATATCTTTTGATGATACTTTATAAAATGCAAAATTCTTTGTACACGCATTTACATTCTGTTTAAGTTATGATTCGACGACCGCAGGAGAAGAATTCAGTGACTTAGTGGTTAATATCGGAATATCAGTAAAATATTTCTCAAAAACCATGGCAACGTTCTGATCTGATTCGATTTATTTGTTATTAACACTTAACTGGTAGTTTGAATTGCGAGAGTTGATCTTACCAGTTTCGCTGTTAATTATACTCCATGTCTTTTTAATTTTATTAGAAGCCGTCTTAATTTTGTTGCTCAAATGCAAAGACTTGGCTGTGGAGCACACTCTTTTAAACATTTTTGAATATTTTTTTACATATTCAATATGAAGCAGTGAAGGACCAAGACGTGGTCCTTCACTGCTGGCCGGATGAGGAAGCTCAAGGTTGCTCAGCGAGCTATAGAGAGGGCTTCGTTCGGAGTCTCTCTGCGTGATAACCTTTTAAATGAGGATAAACTTAGAAATAAACCGAACTCTTTTGATAATTTGGCCTCTTATCTCGAGCTAATCGTCTGATAGTACACCTGGTAAAAAAGGGACCGCTTTAGTGCAATATGTTACAGTTGCTTACTGATAAACTAAAATTTTGACTGGTCATCTCTCCATAATATTTTGTGTAACTTAGAGTCTTCTGGTATGAGCCATATTTGCATAAACATTGTTTCAATGTCGGCAGTGAATGCGAACTGAGACTATCTCCACTTGATGTTTGAGATCTTGTTGTAGGTTAGCCCCCTGCACATGAGTTCAGGTAGGCTAAACCTACTGGGTGTTTTTTATTTGCCATTAAATACCACACGTAATTGTGTTGTGCAAACCCAAGCATACTACTGAGCGGTTTGCTGCTTATTAGCAAGGAAGTCGTCCATTTTCGATATGAGAGAAAAAGGGCTGATCTTACTTGATATCTGTTGAACGGCGAATGTGAGAAGATACGCTCACCGACCGATGATGACCAGAGACTTCGTTCTCCAGACGCACGCTTGCACCTTAATCGCGCACCACCTTTATTCTTGCTGCGTCACTGGTTTCTTGATAGTACAGTAACAGTCACGCAGCTACGCGCTACGTGTTTGAAAAAAATACTAGGTTAAGGGCACACGCGCCAAGGTCCCGCTTTTTCGAAAAGCTCAAGGACAAATGTTCAGGGTTGTACCGATACTATGTGGATGGTAAACTGATAACGCTTGATAAGTGTTAGAAATATATTTTAGATAAGTTTACAAATTATAAAGGCTAGAACTACTGATAATAAGTACGCGTCGCGCTCTTGACGGCGATAAGCGAACTGATTTTTAAAATACGTTTGCTGCGGAAATATGTAAAAAAGGTCAAATTGTGATGACTTGAAAACTGTACGTTGCATTGAATGCTCGTACAAATTCCCTTTATTTCAAAACAACGTTTTAATCGATGTTACAGAACTACTCGCGGCATTGTACCATTTGGTTAAAATCGACCGTTTGCCATAAATCGATTTTCTGTTTTGTGAATGCTCTAGTGTGCACGAATTGAATTAAAATTTACACATTCATGACACGGAGGTGTCGTTATTATCGAATGCTCAATTGTAATCAGAATGTTAGGGAGAATACGCGAAATATTTGTTTCAAATGCCAGTCGAATGAGTGTAAAACACGATTGATAATGTAAAATTTATTAAAAACGTGTTTTATGAGGAAGATGAATATAGTGGCACTCCCGACTACATTCAGGAGTTTTTGCTAGCGGTTTTTCCACGCCAATATGACTTAAAGACCTTCAAGCGAAGATCCTCCCTTCTAAAAGTCCAGGCCAAAGGCCAACTGAAATTTCTCTGAGCCGTATCTTCTATGATAAAACTACAAGAACGAAAAAATTGCCTTTACTCTCATTACTTGCTTATAAAGCCAGGTATATATTTTTATCGGATTATTTTTTTCAGTGCATGCCAAATGACGAACTCTTCAAAAGGAATTTTGTATAAAATACGGCTGTGTGTGTGTGAATGACTAGGGAGCATTTATTTTCAATAGAGAATCTACATTCAGCATTGGAGTAGTAAATACTAATTAAAATAATTTAAATATATCTAAAAAATAAAAGATGAATTAGGTATATTATTATGAGTCTTAAACTTCTAGTAGTTATAATTTTTTATAGTATTATGTTAAATATAACCACACCTTACTATACCATTTACAATACAAACATTTTATACAACATAAACTTCGAGTTAAATGGCTTCCTAAATCAGTGAGCACTTTAGACGAACATCACGTTTACTACAAAGGAGACATATTACTTAAAAGCAAACCAGCTATACATCTTCGCAAGATCTCACATTTTAAGCATCTTAATGTTTATGTAATCTAAATGCCATCAAAAACATAACGTGTAAAAAAAAATCAAGCCTCGCAACTCAGTTCTTCTAGCGTAAAAAGTTGAGAGGTCCATGTAATACCAAGTCGGTTAATTTATTCAGTACCTACTTAAGGGTCATTCTGTCTTAAGTTATTACGTAATTAGCTAACCAAACAACTTATAGTGAACACATCAATACTAAAAATCTTTTATATTTTAAATAAATAGATTGACTTGGCCATCGCATGAAAACACAATGTAAGTATCAAGTAATACATTTTATATTAAATTAGATTGTTTATTGCGATTGCCAGGTCAATTTATTTATTTAAAACACAAAAGATTTTTAATATTGATTTGATCACTATAAGATGTTGTTAAGTTAGATAATTACGTATTAACTTAAGACAGAAGAACCCTTAAGTAGGGACTGAATAAATTAACCGACTTGGTATTACATGAATTTCACAACTTTTTACGGTAGTAGAAGTTATGTTTTTGATGGCATCTCATTTCTTTTTGTAGATAGTTATATCTACGTACCCATCTACACCTATTATTCCATTATATTATACATATATAGGTACACTGATTTATTCCCTATATTTATATGGGATTACAAAGTGATTTATGCAGTTGGTGTATCTCGATAACTGGACCGAAATTGCAAAATATTTTAATTTTTCCTTGATTTGTTAAATAAACAATAGTTGTATTCTAAATTTGAAGTTTCTATGTCTCCTAGAAGTACCTTAGAGTTTTGATGATCGGTCAGTCAGTGAGTGACAAAATAAAGAAAATTTGACTAGTTATAGTTCTTAAACTACTGGTTCAAATTTAATGAAATTTTAAATATACTGAGTTTATACAATGCCTACTTGGTTACTGAAAATTAAGGCTTCTAGTTTTATCCACAACGAAGTTATAGGGTTTCTAAAATGGCCTGAACTGCTTCGAGAAAAGGATGGTACGGCCGTGCCACTTTTTTTGCTTGACTTTGCGGGGGTATTGCCGTGCCCCAGATGCAATACTGGTTAATATTACTTTATTGATGAATATCATTTACATAATTTAATTTCATTAAATGCTATTTCGTGTCAAATTTACTAAAATTCGATCACTTTTAAAGTCACCTTGGTGCCTGTGTCTCTCTGTCTTTCAAAGCTTGAATTCTTAAAGACTCTTAGACGTAGATGATTGGTATTTGGCATAGATATGCTACTGATAATATGCTACAGGAAAACGTGAATATATATGTCTAGAAACACCTACTAATTTTTATATCGGGCCTGTCTTCCGACGTATCCATAACAATAGTAAATTGTCTTGGAATCAAAATTTATTATTATTATTATTATTTTCATTTTACTCTTTACACTCATTCAGACTCTCCGGGAAGTTTAAAATCTAAAGTATGTCAATATATTTAGTATCGTCATAACCATTATATCGATCTGATAAAAAACAAATGCTTGCAATAGATCACCGACTCCTACCAAGGATGATTCGCGAGGCTATTGAAATTTAAAAAAACATCCTTATTTTAATAGGGAAGATGGCTAAGTACTACCTGCTAAGTCAGCCACCGCAGAGTCTAGATCACCTGAAGATGCCTCGGGTAGAGGTAAAACACGTGTCGTATTGTCGTCGGTGGTGTGTCTTTCCTAGTGTAGTGGTGTTGGGAGTAGTGGTGCTGGGATTAGTGGTGACGGTGATAGTGCACGCAATTGGGGGAGAGCGGGAGGTGCTCTTCAAACTAGGTAAGACACATCATTTTATTTTATTGAGCGGATGTACGCAAAGTAATTTTTTACCAACTTCAATATAATGGACTTTCGCAAAGTAACGCCTGATTCTATTAATTAAATCATAATTAATAAAATTGAATTCAAATCTAAGCACACTACTGCATTTATTCTCTTCTATTCTATTTTTTTTTTCTATTCTATTGCAACTATGACATCTGATTGTTAAGCACCTCAGTACTCCCGTGACCATGGGTCCTTTAAAATGCCCAAAACATAGGGAATTAAAAAAGTTACAATTCAAAGAAATTTTTTACCTTATTGTGGCGCTAAAAGAGAATCAGCCACCTCATAACTTCCCGTCGTAAGAGGCAACATGGGAAAATAAACAGGAAATGGGCAGCACCATCTTACTGACAACAGATCTAAATAATAATAGTTGCGGTTGCCACCCCACCTACTAAGCGTGGCAGCTATAGCAAATATCCTGCCCTTCTACTTGTGAATTTATGAGGGAGACCTATAATCTTTTCAATGCACTTTTGATAAGCTGACGATATTGAGTTCTACTCATCTTTGTTACCATTAATATTTACGGTAAAGTGAAAATTTCTTAGATATGTAGGTTTTTCTTCACCGCCGAGAACGTGGTAAATCGACACTTCAAAATGCAATTAAAACATATGCTAAAATATATAGTAATGCTAACGTACTATGAAATTTAAGTTTAATTCAGTTTGATTACCGCCTTTGTCTATTAAAATAAAATGAACCTTTGTTTAAGTAAAATCTGGTTTTTTAAATAAAACTAATTTTACGGATTTTATCGCGTATATTAACTTATTTTTTTTTTTTTAATATTCCCGAGACTCGAGGAAGCGCTAAGATCTTAAATCAGGCAAGTAAAAAGTTGTTACGAACGGTGATTCAGCAAAAACGGTTCGATTTACAAATCATAAATAATACCATAGACAATTTGTCCAGTGAGTTAAAGACAGTTTTAACGACATTTGATTTTAATAATTGCATTGAAACTTTAAACAAACGCGAAATATCGAAATATAATGAATGCAAAGACAAACAAATAGAAAAATACCAAAAATTAACTATCAAATCAAATGCCAAACATCCATGTCAACGTAGAAACGAAACGCAACAACCGTTGACCACAGACGCAAACAATAAACAACGCACGGTCTATAATTTGTCAAAAGAAATACTGGATGAATCTACAATAAAAGTATTGTCGAAAGGCTTAAATTTTGCTATAACGCCGCAAAAAATCCCGTACGAGGAAATTATCTGTAGTGTTGAGGATTGTCTGTTTAAGAATAATATCGGTAAAGAGGATTTAGAGGCTATACGTCAAGACATTTCGTCCTTGTTACGTCGAAGTTCAGCGCCGAAACTAAATCTTCCGAAAGACGAATTTAAAGCGTTGTACAACTTACGCAACAGACCCGAGCTCACGATTCTCCGCGCGGATAAAGGAAATGCTACGGTAATAATGGACACGTCAGAGTATAATTTCAAAATACAACAACTTTTATCGGACGTAAGTACATACAAAAAGGTCAAAATAGACCCTACAACTAATACCCTCAAAACAACCACTGATTTAATAAAGAAATACTCCGAAAAATTAGATCTTGACGTGAATTCGACAATACCATCATGTGCCAAACCACCGAGGTTGTATGGGTTACCGAAAATACACAAACCAAACGCTCCACTACGTCCTATAGTAAGCCAGATCGATTCACCAACTTATAAGTTGGCTCAACACTTGGCAAAAATACTGTCACCACTAAGAGGACATACCAGAGCACACACAAAGGATTCATACCAATTTGTTAGTGAGATTAAAGACCTACATCTCGCTGACAATGAAACTATGGTCAGTTTTGATGTTCAGTCACTATTCACATGCCTACCTATTGAAGACTGCATCTCAATTGTTACTAGAAAGCTAGAAGATAACAACATGCCTACAGAATATGCAGTATTACTCAAACACTGCCTCACATCTGGCTATTTATTGTGGAAAGAAGAGTTCTACATGCAAGTAGACGGAGTGGCAATGGGCTCACCTGTATCTCCCGTAGTCGCCGACATATTCATGGAGGACTTTGAGGAGAAAGCCCTTCTTACTGCTCCTGTAAATCCAAGATTCTACAAGCGGTACGTAGACGATACTTTCACAATTTTACCATCTGACAAAGTAACTGCATTTTTAAACCACCTTAATTCCATAAACCCTAAAATACAATTCACAATGGAGTTAGAGGCAAACAATACTTTAGCTTTTCTAGATGTTTTAGTCATCCGAAATCCTGATAACACTATTGGTCATACTGTGTACAGAAAAAATACCCATACCAACCGATATTTAAATGGTGAATCTCACCATCATCCTTCACAGTTAGCTACCGTGGGAAAATCTTTGTTTCAGAGAGCACGAGGGATCTGTGACAGAAAACATCTGGCCGCCGAGCTTCAGCACGTCGAGCAAGTACTGCAAGACAACAAGCTTCGGGTCCCGCGCCTACGTCACAGTGACCGAGTGAAGCCAGCCACAGTCGAGCGTGTGCCTGCTGTACTACCCTATGTCAGAGGAGTCACAGACAAGGTTGGCTACATCTTGAAGCGAGCTTCCATTAAAACGTACTTCAAGCCGCTGAAGAAGATTGGTCAATTTTTACCATCCGTCAAGTGTCATATCCCTCTACAAGATGCAGGAGTGTACAAGCTGGATTGTGAATGTGGTCTCTCGTACATAGGACAAACAAAAAGATCTATTAAAACCCGCGTTAAAGAACATATAGCTGACGTGAAGCACCGACGTATCGGGAAGTCTGCAGTTTGTGAACATGTTCAGGATCGTCCCCGTCATTACATTAGATTTGATAGACCACAAATCCTCGCAAAAGAACACCGATTCCTCCCAAGGATGATTCGCGAGGCTATTGAAATTAAAAAAACATCCTAATTTCAATAGAGTACATGGATGGGTGCTGCCATCTGCTTGGGATCCCATAATTAATAAAATCAAATCCAAACCCAAGTATACCACTGCTAGACTTCAAGATACTGTAAGCTCATTCTGCGTAAATCGAACCAAAAATTAATATTAAAAAACTGAAGGTAGCCGGGCTAACTATGACAGCAGGACGTCAAACAACTCAGTCCCCCGTGACCACGGGTGCTGGAAAGCACCCGAAACGTCTCGGGAATATAAAAAAAATAAAAAAAATAAGTTAATATACGCGATAAAATCCGTAAAATTAGTTTTATTTAAAAATGTGTAGTGTTCGCGTAAATATAAGAAATCATTATGAAAATCTGGTTTCTTTAATTAAGGCATTTTCCGCAAGAGTCTGTTAATTTACATATACTCATATGAGCTATGAAACCAGGACTATCAGAAAAACCTTAATATGTCTGAAAATATGAAAGCTATCTTAAAATACAAAGTGTAATTTAAGATAGCTTTATATATATAAGTCTCATTAAAGGTAAAAAAGTAAAGTAGCGGCTAATGTACGTCTCACTACTGTGCACCAGGGCTCTTCATCACCTATAGTGTTTTGTGGGCAGAAAAAAAGAGTAAGTTGCAATGCTTCAATGCATATTAACGGTTTCTTCACGACTACTTTAATTACTTAGACATCTAGATTTACCCACGCAGTTATTCTTCACCACTTTAACGTACACGTATCAAGTTAGCATGTAAAATTTTCTATAACAGATTCATTCTCGAGGGCATCGTACACGATTTGCTCCCGTGCCATGATGAAATATCATTTTTCATGATTGTTGACCACATCTATCTAGTCATCCAACAATGCCACGAACGAATTTTCAATTATTTCTATCGTATATTCAGTAGCATTCTATTATTTAACTTTATCAATGACTTACCAAATTAGTTTATTTAGTAGTAAGTAGATGGCGCTATTATTAGATGAAATAATGTAAGCCAAAACTATACTACGAGGTTGACACTGAAAGTTCTTAGAAAATCAAAAACTGAACAAACTAGCAAGTTATTAGTTTTGTTAAATCTTTTCAAAATATTCTCCATTTACATCAATAAATCGCTGCATCCGATGGAACCACTGAGAAAAGCCCTTTGCCCACTAGTCCTTAGGGGTCTCTTCGACTGCATTTTGAAACGCAGCCACTGCTTCCACGGCGTCCATAAAACGTTTTCCTTGAAGTTTTTCTCTGAACTTCTCGGAATCTTTGAACCATTTCGCGACACCATTCATTACCACAGAGTTTTTGAGCCTCTGTCAAATTATGAGGTATCCACCGACCACAAAGCTTCCTGAACGCTAAATTTTCATTGACGATTTTGTGCACTTGACTCATACCGTTGCTCAAGCTTGTCACTCTTTTATCAGTCTCTATCATACGCCGCACAACACTGATGTTATCTTCAGTTGTCGCTGTATAAGGCCGTCCCTCACGCAGATCATCGGTGAGATTAGTGCGACCATGTTTAAACTCATTAAACCAGTTATAAATAATGGCACGAAATGGGGCTTCATTGTGAAAGGCAAATCGAAGTCTATCATAACTTTATTGACTAAAATTACATCAAAAGTCATAAAAAATCATTGTACGAAAATTTTCTCGCGTTAAATTCATGTTGACGTGACACAAAAAATTTTCAATTTGACGCCAAATTGTAAAAAAAAATGACAAATTAATAAAATACATACACAATAATATTGGCAAAGAGTTCCATTTTTAAAATTTGAACTTATTTTTTTATTATATCGTTTACAAGTGGCCAGTTCCAAAAAAATTCGGTGTCGCCCTCGAATCTAGTAGTATCAGACATAGAAGCGAACATTTACTTATTATATCACTAAGGCATAAAGTGATGTCAATTCTGTTAAAAGTTCTTTTTCTGTTAAAAAGTACGCTATCAGCGCCACTAGCGTTGAAAAATTATTCAATGATATCGTCATATGACCATATCATGAAATGGCAACGTTGTGTTTAGTTATTAATATCATCGAACGATTTCTATTCATGGATTTGGTCAGGTTTTATCATGACATGGTCAATAAACATTGGTAAATATCATGAAATGATCGCACCATTTCACGAAATGATAGACTACTTTACGATATGATATTATAATCAATTCTACGATCTGTCCACGAGATATATAAAAATCTCTTTAATAAAACTATAATGGTAATAAAAAAAGTTTGCAATATTTGCTGACAAACCAATTTTAATCAGTTTACATATAGATTAGTAATTAAAATAGAAACCTTATAAATTTTCATATTTTTGATAGACTTCACTATTATCTATTAAAATTATTACACTTTTAAAATATAAAATTATAAAAATAAAAAACTACACTATTCATTTAAGCATTCACCTAAATGTAAGTTATTTCTATTATTTAGTTTATTAGTAACTGAAGGTAAAATATACTAATTTTTCCATTTGATGATAGACGGCGTTGTTTTGATAACTAAATCGGTGTAGTTTCAAATTAGTTACCAAAGTTATAACCATATTTTAAGCTTCTTTTTATATGGTAATATTTAATTGAAAAACACCCGTTATCTCGCCTATAACTAAGATATAATAGATAATTAACATCTAAAGGAAGGAAATTACTTAACCTTATTTTTTGAAGTTCCGGTTAATTAGTTTTAATTGTAAATCTATCAAAAGGTCAATAGA
Source organism: Parnassius mnemosyne (assembly GCA_963668995.1). Lineage (NCBI taxonomy): Eukaryota > Metazoa > Arthropoda > Insecta > Lepidoptera > Papilionidae > Parnassius > Parnassius mnemosyne. The sequence goes on along the minus strand of CAVLGL010000046.1, from coordinate 11,747,822 downwards.
AGGAGTGAGGACCTTATGTCAGACAGCTGATGTGGTAGCTCTCCAGGAGACGTGGTTGTTGCCACATGATCTGCCTATACTCAGCACGATTGACAGCAACTTTGGGTCTACCGGTACGTCTGCAGTCGATACTGCGGCAGGCTTACTCAGCGGGAGACCGTATGGCGGGGTGGCGCTGTTATGGCGTAAGTGTGCCTTCGAGTCAGTGAATGTGATTGAGTGTGATAACGAGAGGATCTGCGCGATAAAGCTAAAAAGATCAGTAATTATGTTCAGTGTGTATATGCCTACAAACTCATATGATAACCTTTCCGAGTTTATTGCGTGTCTTGGAGCCATTCGCTCTATAATAGAAATAGAGGAGAACAATGGAGTATCGGCTTTTTATAGCTTAGGAGACTTTAATGCACACCCTAGTGAATTATTTTATAATGTAATGTTGGACTTCTGTGTGGATCTTAATTGGATTTGTGTAGATTTAAATATGTGTGCCAGCAATACATGTACCTATTGTAGTGAGGCTCACGGTTGTAATAGATGGTTGGATCACTGCATTGTCACAGAGTCAGCGCGGAATACAATCGTCAACGTAACGGTTAAATATGACGTGTATTGGTTTAACCACTACCCACTAGTAGTCGTATGTAATCTGGGTAAACTTAAGCCAAAAGTAGCCAAATTGGATATAGAACGACCTATAAACCGTGTTATATGGGGAGAGAGACAGCAACAGCAAATTGACCAGTATCATGACCTCTGTCATGCTAAGTTAAAACTAATAGAATTTCCACAGGAACTAAGTGCATGTTGTGATGAGTTCTGTAATAACAAGAATCATCACTCAACCTTAGATAAGTTTTATTTAGATATAATAAATATATTGTCTGATGCTGCTATCCAAACACACAAAGTTAAGTGTCGAAAGAAGGGAGGCTATGTTATTGGATGGAATAAGCATGTCGCGGGCCCCCACCGGGAGGCAAGGCTGAAATTTAAATTGTGGAATTTAGCTGGGCGGCCAGCTAGTGGTCGAATTTTTAATGATATGTCGGAGGCAAGGAGGCACTTTAAAGCAAAACTTAAATGGTGCCAAGACAGGCAGGAACAACTTAAAATAGACCGCCTTACTTCCGACCACTCCTCGAAAAAGTTTAAAAATTTCTGGAAAAACACAAATAAAATGAATATAAGGCCGTGCCTCCTGTGGACGTCGGTGGTGCTTGAGACCATAAAGACATTGCGGATGCTTTTAGGAAACAGTTCACCATGCAGTCACTCTTAAGTCCCATGTGTGAGAAGATGAGCAATAGTGAGACCATCGTGAAGGAACGTAATGTTAAGATACCCGCTAAAATGGTGGCTCAGATTATTGAGAGAATGCAGCGTGGGAAGTCCCGGGTCACGATGATCTCAGTATTGAACATTTTAAATACGCAGGGATCCATTTACCACGAGTTCTTGCCATGTTTTTTACCAATGTCTAGTTCACTCTTATTTGCCTGAGGGTCTGATGCGAACAATAGCGTTGCCAATTATTAAAAACAAGACAGGTGATGCTTCTGATATTAGCAACTACCGGCCTATGACTTGCTACCACCGCGACGAAAGTACTTGACAGTTTGTTAAATGGTTGCCTCATAAAATATGTAGATGTGCATGACGCGCAGTTCGGATTCAGGGTAGGATTGTCGACGGAAAGTGTAATTCTTACATTGAAGCATACTGTCGGGTATTACAGTGCTAGGAGGATGCCGGTATACGCGTGTTTCCTCGACTTATCCAAGGCTTTTGACTTGGTCAATTATGATATACTATGGAGCAAGTTGAGAAACGCGGGTGTGCCGGCAGATTATACTTCTCTGATCAAGTACTGGTACAGTAATCAAAAAACCAGGTGAGATGGGCGGGTACGCTATCAGATGAATATAGATTAAAATCTGGTGTTAGACAAGGCGGTTTAAGCTCACCGTTGTTATTTAATTTATATATTAACCAGCTTATCGTGGAACTGGTTAGCACATATGTCAGCTGTCATATTGAAGAGATATGTGTTAATAATATAAGGTATGGAGACGACATGGTGCTGCTCAGTCCATCTGCGGGCGGGTTAAAGAAACTATTGTCTATTTGCGAGAAATATGCGGAGAATATCCGCTTGAAGTACAACTCGAAAAAGAGTGAAATTCTTGTTTTTAGAGCACCGAAACAGCCACCGCGTCGTGTTCCTCCCGTATACCTCAATGGTATAGTCCTAAATATTGTTAATACTCTTAAGTATCTTGGTCACATTATAACGAGCGATTTAAGTGATGATTGTGATATAGAGTTTTAAAAAAAGATAACGTTTAAAAAAAAAAGAGAAGAAGATAAGAGAAGGAGCGTAGAGCGCTGGCAGTTAGGAGCAATATGCTTCCCCGTAGGTTTGCTCGATGTACAGATGACGTAAAAGTCACTCTTTTCAAAGCATTTTGCCAATCTTTTTACTCGAGTAGCCTGTGGGTATCATACAGGCGACGAGCTTACAGCGCCCTACGCATTCAATACAATAACGCTTTTAGAATGCTGTTGGGACTGCCATGGCGCTGTAGTGCTTCGAAAATGTTCGCGGATGCTAGAACTAGTGGATTTCATGCTGTTATGCAAAAGAAATCAGCCTCAATGTTACAGCGTCTGCGAAACAGTAACAACAGCATTTTAAAAATGATCGTGGCGAGACCGGTTTGCCTCTTTCAGCGACACTGGGTAGAGCTGGCAATAGGATTAAAAAGATAATGAATTATGTATATATATTATAATTATGTACATGCTAACATTACTAACATAGTTATTAAGTAAAATTGTTACTAATATACTTACACTTAATATGGACTAATTATAACTGAAATAAAGTTATATTATTATTATTATTAGCAGCTTTCACCATCTGATTGCATCGATTTCTCGCAGCTTTATTATGCTTGCAGCTTTTTAAAAGTACGAAATATTCTGTCACGTTTTGCCACAGCCATTTTTACCCCAATCGTGTTCCACGGAACAGTAGAATGCTTAAGTCGCTTAAGGGCATTTTCATTGTACAGTTTGTTTTGTTTTGTTTTGTTTTGTTGTCCTAATATGTTGCTCTTAAAGAAGTCTACTTTTTCATCAACTGTGGAAACAGTATATACAGATGTCCAGTTAATAGCATCCGCATCATACTTAAAAGCTTGTCTATGTCTAGTCTAGCAAGACTTCGAATAGCGATAGACACGTATAAAGGCTTGGGAGACTTATATGACAGGAAAGCAGGCCAAGCCGTGAAAATCCAGAAGCAGGGGATTGTTTATAATTGACAATGTGTTCAACGGAGGATATGACTATAATCGGTCGATCCAGGTGTCAGCTGAGTGGAAGTTGTGATTTTAGATATAAAAGCAAAATAGTGAAATTATGCGACATCTATTTAAGCAACATTGTCACATCAACATGATCGAACGTTACGGGTGGAAGTTTTTCTAATCGTCTTGCTACAAAAATTTGTACCTGTTCGGGGTCTGTTTCTTTAAGCAAGCAGATGATATCCACAATATTCCTTAGAGTTTTGCCCTGTCGTTTTCTAATTTTTGGTCGCTTGCTTACTGATTCAAATAATAACGACTTCGCTAATTCAATTTCTTCAGCACTAAATGAACTTTCACAAATCTGTATCAGGCTTTGTTCATCCATCACATCTAGCTTATTTTGCACAAAAGCCAATAATTCACAGATAACAAAATTACAATTTGAATACTTCAATGGCTTCGATATGCTATCCATTGCAGCGGCATAGATCAATGACAGCGTGCGCTTGCGTTCACGGTCTAGACACGACTGAACGCCGATATATCCACGAACGAGTTTCTTAATACCCTTGGATATAGAAAATCACAATTCGTAATTTTCTGTCTTCTCAAATAGTTTCTGATATTCTAAAGCTAATTGTATCTCATTTATATTTTTTATGCTTCCTTATTGTCATGAAAATTTCACTTTTTCTCTTGTAGACGAAGACGAGGTACGCTTAGCACTTTCTTCTATTAAATCAAAAGTCATTGATTGTTATGATGTGAGTATGGTAATGGTTATGCACGTGTCGAAAACTGTTAACTATTCTGTTAACTAACCCGTGATGACTATTCGCATATCAATAACTTTTCGCCGACGAGTGGTGTTTTTTCAACTCTCTGGCGTAAAGCCTTTATTATTCCTATTCCTAAATTCACCGATTACAGCGCTTTATCCAATTTCAGACCAATTTCTATCCTATCTTTTCACTCTAAGGTTCTGGAAGCTGTCGCTCATAAACAGATTTCTTCTTTTGTTTTCTCAAATAATATTTTTCCCCTTATCAGTCGGCTTTCCACCTTGGTCATTCTACAACTACTGCTCTTCTCAAGGTAATGGAAGATATCAGAGCGGGGAAGAAAAAAACAAAAGTCTAGTTTTCAGCTCAGGAATGGTTCTTATAATATCTTCGAGGGCACCATCAGACCGCGCGTACTGGAAATATACTATCTGGTTTGTGTGATGTGTCGACTGTTGTCCCTCAAAGCGGTATAGTCTCTCCTCTTCTGTTCACAATTTTTATCAATCTCATTACATTAAATCTCAAGTGCTCTTACCATCTGTATGCCGATGATCTGCAGTAATAGCTGCAAGTGGGGAACCCGCAAATATCTTTAATGCTATTTTATTATTAAATAACTAGCTGTTCCTCGCGACTTCGCCCGCGTTACTAATAGATTTCATGGGTTTTAATTTTTTTACGCGGAACCCTAATTATTTTACTTAAATAAAAGTAGCCCAAGTTACTCCTTATAAAATCAACTATCTGTCAGTGGAAATCCCGTCAAAATCGGTCCAGCCGTTTCGGAGATTAGCCGGAAAAAATAGACAGACAGACAAAAATTACAAAAAGTGTTTTTTTTTTGTTATAAGTACCGTAAATACTTTCATATGCATTTAGTAAAAAGCTGTTATTTTGACATTGCAAACAGACGCTTCAATTTTATTTATTTGTACAGATTTTATTACTGACTCAGCCCATCACGAAAGTCAACAATTTCTGGTGATATGGGCGGGCTTTATTCTAAAGAAGTGTCAGATCGGGGTTCTGACACCATAGAGCTTATACTTTTAATCTATTCTCGCGATGCCAGTGACAAGCGAAAAGGATAATACACTGTTTATTATATTTAAGATTAGCTGTTCCCCGCGACTTCGCTCGCGTGTTATGGTTTTTATGTTTTTGCGTGGAACCCTAATTCTTTTTCTAAAATAAAAGTAGCCTAAGTTACTCCTTATGAAATCAGCTACATGCCAGTGTAAGTGCCGTCAAAATTGGTCCAGCCGTTTCGGAGACTAGCCGGAACAAACAGACAGACAGACAAAAATTTTAAAAATTGTGTTTTTCTTATAAGACCCTATATACTTTCATATGCAATTTGTAAAAAGTTGTAATTTTGACATTACAAACAGACAGTAATGCCGACACAGACCGACTCACCGACCACGTCCAAATGGTTACAGATTTCTTGCTACAGCAGATCCCATGCGTAGAGATCGTGATCAAAATGCTTTTATTTAGGCTGTTAATGATTTTTTCAGGAAAAGATGCGAGGTACAGCACATTTCAAGTCAATATGAAGCTATTAATATAAAGACTTTTGAGTGATGTAGAGATCTGTTTAGATTTTTTAACGAAATTCCGCTCCGCTACATTCACAGCCGGATTTCCTAGAGTCAATATTGTACCGACGGGTTGTTAAAAGATAAAAGGGGATTAAATATACATATTAGATGATGCCATAGTAAAAGTATTTCAGCTTCACAGCCTACCGTAAAAATTCATAACTCTATTATTAATTCCTCTAATGACACAGATTATTCCCTTTTTAAGAGCAAATTTACTGTTATCATCGTAATGTACCAGTAGTTAAAAGAATTCCTAGAGGTGCGAGGATGCAGCTTGCTAAAACATTGTCATGAACTTTTCAAAATCGTTTCACTAATAGTGAAAAGAGTTGGAAAAAATTATTTATTCTCAATTTCATTTTGAAAAAACAATAAATAAATCAATTATGTCTCAACTAAAGAGACATCTTTTCAAATTTTAAATTACCCAAATTTTTAAATTTTCCTTATTTGATTTAAAAAAAGTATTTCAGTCGATAGTAATTGACGGCAACTTAAAAAAATTAATCCTGTATTCTCAAAAGACATCCTGGCTCCTCGTAATGTCGAAACTCTTAAAGGCCTTCATCAGAAGCAACCTTCGGTCTTAGGGATACTTAGGGACCTTCAAGAAAAGAGCATACTCCTTTTTAAAAGGCCGGCAACGCATCTGCAATTCCCTCCCTGGTGTTGCAGTTGTTCATGGGCGGCGGTAGTCACTTACCATCAGGTGAGCCGCATGCTCGTTTGCCCCCTCTCCTATAATAAAAAAAGAAAAAAAATCGTTCTCAAAGTTTATCGCCGCCTCCCAAGATTTTTATGCAACCTTTACAAATTTCTGAAAAAGACACTTCACAAGCAATTATGTAATTTTCGAAGGGCTTTGCTGGCAGCGTTGATGGAATAACGCCATAACACCTTAAAGATCTTATAAGCGCTTCTGTTGGTGACACCGGCAGATTGATTGACATTACAAAATTATATAATTTTATGCTTTCTGTACGTTTTTGGTTTCAATGTTTTCGTTCTGGAAATTTTGACCTTAGGAATCAACCCCGTGGACGGCCGGAGACCAAAGTGGAAAATGAAGAATTAAAGGCTATTATGGAAGCGGATCCATCACAAAGCACTTCAAAGATAGCTGCAGGCTTTGGGGTAAGTGATAAAACTGTATTAATCCACTTGAAGAAAATCGGAAAAGTAAAAAAACTTTAACGATGGGTACCTCATGAATTGAGTGAATCGAACTTGCAAACACGCGTCGACTGCTGTGTTACTTTGCTCAATCGACACAATAATGAAGTGACTTTAAACCGAATCATTACTTGTGATGAAAAGTGGATAATGTACGATAATCGGAAGCGCTCGTCACAATGCCTGAACCCTGGAGACCCAGCAAAATCCTGCCCTAAACGAAAATTGACTCAGAAAAAGTTACTTATGAGTGTTTGGTGGACTAGCGCCGGTGTCGTTCACTACAGCTTTCTAAAATCTGGCCAAACGATTACGGCAGATATCTATTGTCAGCAACTGCAAACCATGAAGGAAGAACTAGCTGCTAAACAACCAAGATTGGTCAATCGCTCTAGACCACTGCTGCTTCACGACAACGTAAGACCACACACTGCACAACAAACAACCTTGTTCCAATAGATTACCATTTTTCCGGAATTCGGACAATTTCTTACAAGGAAAAAATTCAACTTCGATGCGGCAGTCCAAACCGCTTTCGAAGAGTTTATTTATTCTCGCCCCCATGGTTTTTTTTAAGTAAAGGGATCAATGAACTAGCTATGAGATGGCAAAAGTGCATACAAAGTAGATAACAACGGTGCATACTTTGATTAATTAAATATATTTTACAAAAAAAAATTACTTTATATTCCTCCCGTATAAAACGCCAATTTCATATGAATAGACCAAATATTATAAGAATAAATTAATTTGGGGATTTGACATGTTTTATATTCAAAATTGACATTTGTCCTATAAAGTGTAAAAATGGTCATAAAATCAGTGAACGCAATAGTATATCATTACGTGGTAGAGCCATGCTGAAGCTATATTAGTAGTATAATTGTAGCACGAATGGGTCGGCTCGACCGGGGAAGGACCACGCTCTCACAGAATACCAGCGTTAAATAGCTGCTTAACAAAGCTGTGTTTCGTGTGGTGAGTGTAGAGAACCGGAGACCCTTTTTACTGGAAAAGAGGCATTCGAATAAGTTTATTTTTTATTTGGTAAGACATGCAGGAAGTCGATGGACGCAGGTAGCTCAAGACCGAGCTATATTTTATTCCTTGGGGGAGGCCAATGTTCAGCAGAGGACTTGTGGAGGACCGTAATGATGATGATAATGATGATGATATTTTTTACGCTTACAGATTTTCGCTTTTATCCCTTATTAAATATTTAAATGGAAATATATAAAAGCAATTATGAGACCCTCGCTTAATATATTATGATTTTGGGATATGTAAATACATAAAAAATATTTCTTTATGCTTTAGTAAGCGATGAGATTTAAAGACGTAGGGAAAGAAAACATGTTACCCTGGTAACCATTTTTGACGATATATCTTTATGTTATTGTTAAGTATTCCACTATGTGTTACAAATTCGCTATTTTTTATAGGATAAGAGTGACAAGCGAGCACACAGTCCACCTGATGGTGAGGGATTGCTGTGGCCCATAGACATCTACATCTATCCGCATTTGCGAATCATAATACCGATGCATTGTCAATCGTGAGGACTAAGTTGGAGTGCCTTTTTCCAGTAAAAAGGGTATCCGGTTCTCTACATTCACCATACGAAACACAGCAGGAATAAGCTGCTATTTTACGCTGGTATTGCTGCTGTCTGATGCTGTCTATATTAGAGGATTATTCTACACAAATATGGTATAAGAGAATATTTTTTGGTTTAAGTTATTGGATTCAAGTTAGGTACAATCAGTAATTAATTTGGTATGGAAAGATATTTAACACCCTTATTTTAAATAAAATAAAAAAAAATAATGTAACAGACGACATTGAGATTGTGACATTACTTAGTCTACTCAAATGGTAATAAATATTTAAAAAAAAGTAAAAACCGACTTCATAGAACTAAAGAAAATAAAATAATTTTACATTTTGTAGTCGGCTGTCGTCTGTGGAATCGATTACCAACAGCGATTTTTCCGGACCGATACTACTAAGGGACCTTCAAGGAAAGAGCTTACTCCTTTTTAAAGGCCGGCAACGCATCTGCAATCCCCCTGGCAGTTGTTCATGGGCGGCATGCTCGTTTCCCCCTCTCATATAAAAAAAAACAAACTACACTAACTTGGTGGCAGAAATAGGTAAGAGTGTACCTACCTAGGATCTACCTGGTAGTAGACTTTGGCAGTTAATTTTATTTCAATATTTTTAATGCTATTTGTATTTATTATTTTTATAATAATGTATTTTTTTGTATTTAATGTTTTATTTCATACTTTTAATTTTAGCTTTGTTTAGTAAATCTAACTTTGGGTCTGTTTGGATATTTTGCAGTAGGTTGTAGCTAGGAGTCAGTTTTAATTAAACGAAACACAAAACATAAAACAGAACCCTTGTTTTGTTACTGGAGGATATACAAGTCGCTGAATACAATTGCGAGGATGACTAACTTACAATGAACTCCGTTACTGAGTGACGTTTTGTTTGTTTACGTTAATTACTTCAGCAGTTTCCTTTTCATTATTACAAACTTCTACTATTTCTTAGTTAATTACGTTGTTAGAATGCTTGTGTGAATTTTGCTTTATAAAAACATCGGCTTGACAATATCGCAACTATCTCACAGGCCGTGTTTCAAAATTTAACGACTATAATTATATTGTGATTTTATTTAATACTTCGAATACAAGTAAAGTTCACCAACATGCATTGGGGCAGCACGGATACTTCTTTGCTCTAAAAACGCTATCGAATTTTAAACGATGCTTTGCATTGCTGTAGGACGTACTCGTATATAGGCTGTAATATTACTTTACTAAGTCGTATCGGTCCGGAATAACTGCTGGTGGTAATCGATTCCACAGACGACAGCTGACATCAGAATGTAAAATTATTTTATTTTCTTTAGTTCTTTGAAGTCGGTTTTTACTTTTTTTTTTAAATATTTATTACCCTTTTGAGTGGACTAAGTAATGTCACAATCTCAATGTCGTCTTAACAGTTACATCAAACATTTCTTTTCTTATTTTGCCACACTTAGGTATGGAATATATTTCCCAATAATATATTTATAAATATATTTCCCAATCCAAAGTCTTTGCTAGAGATCTGCCTGCCAGAAAGTGCCAACTGTCGAGGCTGAAGACCGACTGTGGCCGCGTCGTTTCCAGGACACCTGAGATTTTCAGTGAGATTGAGAGGTTCTATGGGCAGCTGTATACATCATCGTTAGAGCCACATGCAAGTGTGAATAACGATCCAAGAAAAAGTCTTATCCGACACTATTCCGATGATATTCCGGACGTCAGTATGACGTCTTATGAATCGTCAGTATGAATCTTGCTCATACAGATTAAGACGGCTCTCCAGCACCTTAAAAACGGCAAGATTACCGGCGAGGATGGAATTACAGCCGAGCTTCTGAAAGCGGGTGGAAAACCGGTACTTGAAATCCTTCAAAAGCTCTTTTGTTCCGTCCTCCATAGTGGAACTACGAACTGCGTGGAGCAGAAGTACGTTGGTATTGTTCTTCAAGAAATGTGACAACGCTCTGTTGAGGAACTACAGAACGATTTCCTAGAAACGACAACTGATGGGGAAAAAAGGTTAAAAGTTAAAAAGGCAGCCTCGTACCGGTAGCCGAAGTATAGGGCAACCCCCCACTAATTGCGCGCAATGACCTGGTAAGACACGCGAAAAGTCGATGGATGCAATTGCAATTTAAATCGGTCTACAATTGATAAAGGTATCGAGTTACATACATACAAAAAAGGACATACACTCAAATTGAGATTCTATACCATTCCTCTCCCATTCCACATTTAAATTAAATTATCACCACCAAATATATATTTTTTAATATTTTCATACCATATACTTACATACTTAAAAAAATATAATAAATGAAATAATATATCATAAAACGATGAACTCGAGACTGTAACAACTTAAACTGATTTATGCAAAACGTACGATGCTAACCAAACTTTAGAATAGCATGAAATGTTCAGTAACATCAATTATGAAGTCATTTGGAGTCGAAAATTGTTTCAGATGTGAGGTTTTAGAGTGAAACTAAATATTTATTATTGAATATATATTACGAATGAATGGATGAAATGACAAATTATAATTTCATTATTATCAAGACTCATTTGTGTTAAGTTTAACTTGAGTTCTGAGCTAATCTTGGTGATGGCCACCAATTAAATTCTCCAATTTAAAACTAAAAGAAGCTTCGTCCTCAATATAAGAGACTGTGCCAGTAAATGGAAATATTTGTAATTTCGACAAGACCAACCGACTTTTGAGGAATGAACCACCCTCTAAAATGTTTTGGTGTTAAGGATAGATTTAAAGTAAACAATAAAACTAATAAAATTTCATGCTGAAAAGTATATTTCACCTTTTTTATATAAAAATTATCAGGGCTGGAGCCCCCCAATGCCAGCTCCTTCCACTTGACCGCATCCAGCGCAGAGCGGTTCGAATCGTCGACGACCGAGCTCTTTCCGATCGGCTCGACTCACTGGCACTGCGTAAAGATGTTGCATCTCTCTGCGTATTTTATCGCATCTACCACGGGGAGTGCTCTGAGGAATTGTTCGGATTAATTCCAGTCGCTCAATTTCACTATCGCACATTGCGACAAAACTCGCGACACCGCCCATACCATCTCTATGATTGGGGTCCACCACTGTGCGATTTAGAAGGAATTTTCTTCCTCGCACAACTTCCTTGTGGGATCGATTACCACCAGCGATTTTTCCGGACCGATAGAGACTTTCAAGAAAAGAGCCTACTCCTTTTTAAAAGGCCAGCAACGCATCTGAAATCCCCCTGCTCGTTTGCCCTCTCTCTTGTAAAGAAAAATACAAGTTGAAATACAGCATTTGTTTACCCTGGGTGCTAATAGCTAGTAATTTTTCGATACCAATAAAGGTCTTCGATTCTCTATATTCACCTTATGAAACATAACAGGATTAAGTTGCTATATAAACATGTATGGGCTTGGTCCTTCTCCGGTCGAGGTGACTCAATCTGCAATCATAATATAGCAGCCGGACTCTACTACGTATTTAAATACAAAGAATATAGCTCCGTTTGTGATTCTATGGTAATAAACGGTTTGTCACTCTAATATTATAAAACAAGTGTGTTCAGCATGCGATAAAAGCCTTTTTTGTCTAAAATATTCACGGGAACATGCACAACAACTTACCAATCTATCATCGTAATCGGATTAATGGTATATATAGTATATTATGTTAATGTTTATATACAAACATATATCCGCTTATGATTTTTTAATTCGCTATTCTTTCTACTACAATAAATATTTACTAAGGAGTTCTTTCCATTTGAGTTCTTTTAACGCTTTAGAAGCTTTGCTTTAAGATTATTACGCTTGTAGCTTGTACCTTTGATAATTTCATGGATTTGTGTATTTTTTCCTACACAACATTTATTCACAAACGTTTATGAATTTCGTTCATGATCTTATTACGTAAGCCTTAAATGTTACATGTTGGTACTAAAAAGGATATGTAGATTGCAATTTGAATTTTATTACTTACCGCTGGTATCACCAAACTTTTAACTTCTTAATTGCTTATGTACCAGATCTCGGTGGTGAAGGAAAACATCGTAAGAAACATGAAGCCTTGAATTGTTATTAGTTTTCTTCTATTACTTAATATTTTATTTATATAGTAACATGAAAATGGTCCGGTATGCAAAGGTTTTTTTACGTGGTAGAGCTATGCTGCAGCTATATTAGTAGCATGGTTGTAGCACGAATGGGTCGGCTCGACCGAGGAAGGACCACGCTCTCACAGAATACCAGCGTAAAATAGTAGCTTAACGCTGCTGTGTTTCGTATGGTGAGTGTAGAGAATCGTAGACCCTTTTTACTGGAAATGAGGCATTCTATCTTAGTCCTCACGGGTGACAACTTATCTGCATTTTCATCATCATGCAAGAAGTCGACGGAGATGACTCATTCAACGGTGGTAGAGCCTTGCAGCAGCTTTTGCTGTTGCACGTATGGGCCGGCTCGAGCCGGGTTAGTACCACGACCTCACAGAATACCGGCGTGAAGTGGAAGCTCTGCTTCCGCGTTTCGTCTGGTGAGTGCAGGTGACCGGAGGCCCAATTCCCCCCCCCCCCCCCCCATCAACATGGTAGCGGAATTACGTCATAAACTACCCCTGGAGGGTACCAGTACCCCTGGAGAATCCCTCGCTGAGCATCCACGACCATGCTATTCCACTCCTGAGCGTGGGTGCTCAGGCTGCCCCGCGTATTCTGGGGGGGGCAAAATTCCGCTCAACACAATAACTGCTCGGGGCAAACTGAGCAACAAGACCAAGGCGACCCCTGCCACGCTATCCGTGAATTTCTGCAACATCAGGGGACTTCACTCGAACCTAAACGCCGTCCACTACCATCTTGAGACGGCGAAGCCGGCCTTGCTCTTTCTGACCGAGACGCAGGTGTCCTCTCCGGCTGATACTTCGTATCTCTCCTACCCGGGGTACAAATTGGAGCACTCCTTTGTGCCTCGGGCTGGAGTTTGCGTGTATGTCAGAGAGGACATCTGTTCTCGACGCCTCGGCAGTCTTGAAGGTTCGGACCTGTCCATCCTTTGGCTACGCGTGACAGCGACGACCATCCGCGCGTCTACGTGTGCCTCTATAGGTCCCATAGCGGTAATGCCGAAACAGACCGACTCATCGACCACGTCCAAATGGCTACAGATTCCTTGCTACAACAGGTCCCATCCGCAGAGATCGTGATCCTTGGCGATTTTAACGCCCACCACGCCGAATGGCTCGGTTTACGTTTAACCGATCATGCGGGGAGATCTGTTTATGACTTTGCCTTGGCATATGGTCTGACACATTTGGTTACATCGCCTACGCGGATTCCAGATGTTGAGGATCATACACCTTCCCTGTTGGACCTTATGCTGACCTCTCATCCGGACGGATATCAGGTTTCAGTCGATGCCCCTCTTGGCTCTTCGGACCATTGTCTGATCCGGAGTGTGGTGCCACTCACGCCCCCCTCGCGGTTGCGTTCTGCAGGTTGCCGCCGTGTTTGGCATTACAGGTCGGCGGATTGGGACGGAATGCGGTCTTTCTTTGCTTCCTACCCATGGGGGCGGGTTTGCTTCTCGCCGGACGATCCCAGCACTGTTGCTGACTCTGTCACTGATGTAGTGCTACAGGGAATGGAACTATTTATTCCATCATCTGTGGTACCCATCGGAGGCAGATCTCAGCCTTGGTTTGGTCGATCCTGTAAGACTGCATTACGCAGTAAGCAGGAGTGTTATCAAACCTGGGCTGCTGCTTCGGGGACTCGGGATGTAAACACCAGCACGCTCAAAAAGAAGTATAACTTCGCCTCCAGGTCCTTCAAAAGAGTTATTGCCACGGCAAAGTCAGAGCACATAGGCAGAATTGGCGAGAAACTAGTTCGCCTTCCTTCGGGAACCCGTGCATTCTGGTCTCTCGCCAAGGCTGTCCAAGGGAATTTCTGTAAGCCATCACTACCATCTCTGCACAGGGAGGACGACTCACTGGCCCACGACGCAAAAGAGAAGGCCGACCTTTTAGGCTCCCTTTTTGCGTCCAACTCGACTGTTGATGACGGGGATAAAACACCGCCGACCATCCCGCGGTGTGAGTGCTCCATGCCGGATGTGCGGTTCTCACAGCGCTCGGTTCGCAGAGCACTCCTCTCCCTTGACATCCACAAGTCGAGTGGGCTTGACGGAATCCCCCCAATTGTGCTGAGGACGTGTGCTCCGGAGTTGGCACCGGTTCTAACGCGTCTTTTCCGGTACTCCTACTCCCTAGGCGTAGTCCCGAAATCATGGAAGACAGCTTTTGTCCACCCGATCCCTAAAAAAGGCGACCGCTCAGACCCGTCCAACTACAGGCCTATCGCCATCACCCCCTTGTTCTCAAAAATAATGGAATCCGTTGTAAACTGCCACCTCATGCGGTACCTTGAGGATCACCAGCTGATTAGTGACCACTAGTACGGTTTTCGTCGGGGTCGATCAGCTGGTGATCTTCTGGTCTACTTTACTCATAGATGGGCGTTGGCAGTAGAGTCCAAGGGGGAGGCATTGGCCGTTAGTTTGGACATTGCGAAGGCCTTCGATCGGGTTTGGCACAAAGCGCTTCTTTCGAAGCTCCCTTCCTATGGGCTTCCCGAGAAATTATGCAATTGGATCACCAGCTTTCTTGCAGATCGGAGCATCAAGGTCGTTGTAGACGGTGCATGCTCCGACTACAAGCCTATTAACGCTGGTGTTCCACAAGGCTGCGTGCTATCACCAACGCTGTTTCTTCTGCATATCAATGATATGTTGCAAGCCGGTAGCATTCATTGCTATGCGGATGACAGCACTGGTGATGCTCTCTACACCGGCCGTGCCAATATTTCTCGGAAAAACGTCACCGAGTACCGGAACAAACTTGTGTCTGAAGTCGAGTCTTTGCTGGACAAAGTCTCGGATTGGGGGCGACTAAATCTAGTCCAGTTTAATCCTCAGAAGACACAAGTTTGCTCGTTTACCGCTAAAAAGAACCCCTTTGTCGTATCTCCTCAGTTTCAAGGTACTCCCCTTGTTGCCTCAGCCAGTATCGGAATCCTTGGCGTCGACATATCGAGTAGCGTGCAGTTTCGTGGTCACTTGGAAGAAAAGGCCAAATTGGCCTCTAAAAAGCTTGGCGTGCTCAGCAGAGCGGGACAGTATTTCATGCCGGCTCAACGCCTGCAACTTTTCAAGGCGCAGGTTCGGCCTCACATGGAATACTGTTCCCATCTCTGGGCTGGGGCTCCCCAGTGCCAGCTTCTTCCACTTGACCGCATCCAGCGCAGAGCGGCTCGAATCGTCGACGACCGAGTCCTTTCCGATCGGCTGCACTCATTGGCACTGCGAAGAGATGTTGCATCTCTTTGCATTTTCTTTCGCATTTATCATGGGGAGTGCTCTGAGGAATTGTTCGGATTAATCCCAGCCGCCAAATTTCACGAACGCACATCGCGGCAGAACTCCCGATACCATCCACACCATCTGGATGATTGGCGGTCCACCACTGTGCGATTTAGAAGATGTTTTCTTCCTCGCACAACTTCCTTGTGGAATAGTTTACCACCAGCGATTTTTTCGGACCGATACGACTTAGGGACCTTCAAGAAAAGAGCCTACTCCTTTTTAAAAGGCCGGCAACGCATCTGCAATTCCCCTGGTGTTGCGGTTGTTCATGGGCGGCGGTAGTCACTTACCATCAGGTGAGCCGCATGCTCGTTTGCCCCCTCTCCTATAAAAAAATAATAATAAAAAAAAAATAATTACTAGTAACACTATTTATTACTTTAATATTTATTGTGTATGAGCGACAGTAACCTGATAATTTATGATTATAAATAAAATAGTTGTGAACTTGAATCCGATTACTGTTATGAACTACTTCTAGTTCAAGTGTTTTAAGTTAACTACGCATACACTGACGCGGCTTGTTGACTTATCGGGCTATTTAAACGCTGGCGTTGAAAATTATTGCCTGGAAAGACTACAGTAATGAATTCGGAGAATGCGAGTCAGTACTTTAAAGATGGATAAAAAGTTCTCGAGTTGCTTACAGTTAACTAAATAGTAGAAACGTTTTTGAGCAGTGAGATATAAATATAATAGTATTCTTATTTATATTATTTATATATATTTATATATATATATATTTTTTAAAGATAAGAATATTCCATGTGTAGTATTAGCGTAAATGTAAGAAATCATTAGGTTGAATATTATTTTTGTGGTTTAAGGAATTTAATTTCCAAAAGAGTGTAAGTGTAGAGTAGACTCACTTATATGCTGAAAACATAAAAGAAAAAGTTACCAAAAAAGTGTTACATTTGTTAATTTTGTCTTTGAGTGCATTGAGTATGTATAACATAATTTGTTGAATTTTCCTCTACTGGCTTATCAAAAGTTCTCCATTAAAAACTTCCTCGTGATTTCCTCATAAGGTAGATTTTGACATCGTTGCCACGTTTGACCCTATGTTACCCAGTGTCTATCGTAAGAGACAACAGAGGGAAACTGAAACGGTGATAGAAAGAAGCAATTTCTGATATTGTTTTAATTATAAAGAAACTCGCCGACCAAGCATGGAAAATATAGGACAATTTTAAATTAAAAAATAATAGGTTCATTTGAATTAAAATTTCTCATTTCATTATTTTCTGAACCCTGCGCGGCTAGAAGGTGGTATCAAATTACCTAAATAAGAATATTATGTAGTGAATCATGAGGGTTTAAGATATAAATAAATATTAGCTATATATTAACTTTATAATAAAATAGCATAAAATGATTGCTTGTTTTTTTAGAATATAACAGAATGCAGTTTAGTTTTTAAATAACGTGAAAGTGAAAAGTATTCAAGCGCGTATTTTATAACAGAGAAAAATGTAAATAAATGTTTTTTTTTTCAACGATACATTTCTAACTTCAACCAATAACTTGTATACTCTTGTACGTGCACTATGTACTTGTAGATTACAATATACAATGTCAGTTTTTAAAGTGTAATATTAATCAAACAACACGAATATACGGCTTGGCGTAATATCCGGAGGTTGCAATATTTGAACTCGACAGCAATTGCTCTTGCCGACACTTGAGGATAACGCGTTACGTAATAAATTGGAATAGCTTTGGGAGTGATTTTCAATTTTACCGCAACACTATTCAGTTACGTACTGCAACACATACACATCGAACTAAATATCGTTTATTTATAGCCAATTTTACATTTTAGTTAGTTCAATTTAGTTTAGTTTAGGCGATGGATAAAGGTGACTCAGGAATGTTCCTGAGTGAGGCCCAGCAGTGGACTTGTAATCGACTGTAATGATTGTGATGATAAAGATGAAAATTAAATTGCTCTGAAACAAATTATATATAATTAAAAGGAAAAGTGAAAACATTACTTTTCGCTACAAAGGTCGTAATCGTTAGTCTGATAAATGAAGTGTCTTTTATCAATAATAAATAATACATGTGTTATTTTTAATTAAAAAGATTAATTGCAATCTCTTCATGATTAGATCCATCCGTAAGTTAATTGGCTTCAATTAAATGTCTACCGTATAGTACTTTGTGATTTACGCACGTTTTTGCCGATTTTTATTTTACTAATATTTTTTATTGAGAAAGAACATATAACAGATGTGACGCAACGACTTTCTGGGAAATTTGAAGCCTGTGAACATGTTCAAGTTTAACCCCGTCGTTACATCAGATGTGATAAACCACAATTTCACGCAAAACAACAACAATTCATGATTCCGGATGCTTCGAAAGATCAGAATTAAAATACTTCCTAATTTCAATAGAGAAGATGGTTAGGTGCTACTATATGCATGATATCATAAATAGATAATTATTAGAATTAGATTGAAACCCAAGCATACCTTTGCAAGAATTCAAGTTGTGGTAAGCTCGCTCTGCGTAGATTGAAACAAAAAAAATATCTAGAAGGTAAAGGTAATCCGGGTTCACTATGGCATCAGACATCAGGACATCAAACACCTGGGTCCTCTATGATCATGGACGCTGTAGAGCACCCGAAACATCGGGAATTAAAATAAGCCAATGTAAACAATATTCTTGCTGAAATTAATTTTTTATTTACTAATGGTCGTGTGTGTTTAATATGAAATGAAAATGTTAATTTAATTCTAATTTTCAATATGAAAGCGCTTTGCGTATGTAATCCGATACGTGCAATATTTAGACGACGTTCAACATGATTCGTCTGGCTCTAATATCGCTATGATGATAAAAGAGCGCAATAATTTTATAAGACTCGATATATCTGTATATTGCAAGAATTCTATACTAGTATTGCACGGTAGAGTAACCCATCAAATAAATTATGACTTAATATAAAAGTACACAAATGAAACTATTTTTCATACAACTGTAATATTTAATTTGTTTACGTGTATTCTTTACTTAGCATTTAGCGAGAAAATAAGCAGCCCTCTTATCACCAGCATCATCAGTCAGTCACGGATAGTTTTTTACGAAGTCTCTACAGAAAATGGCACAAATACCTACACATCTCTCAGAGACTCACATATGGGCTACTTACTTGGTTCAGTTCCCTCTGAAGCCGCCCCTGCTTTAAGCGAAAGTATTCCCACATTAAAGCTTTACCTCTCTCTCAAGCATCCAAAGTCATACCGTCGGGTCACCTGCTGCTCTAAATATTCTACAAAACTCTAAAACCAAGGGAATATTTATAGAGACGAGCTATTCAGATGAAATCGTTCCGAAAACCGTGACTCTGAATACCATATTATTATAGGGTTCCGTTCTCCATGGTGGCACTACACCGAAAGCGTGGAGCAGAAGTGCGGCGGTCTATATATATATATATATATATATATAGAGAGAGAGAGAGGATGTATATATTTTAACCTCATTACGGGAATTCTGTCTTTGTAATGGCGTCGAAATACAAGACGTACTTCTACATGAGTGGAAAATTTTATTATGAAATTGTTGATCAATCTCTTTGTTTTAAATATAATATATAGAGTCAATTTTATAAAATATTATTGAATACGTGCTCATTCAGAATTTGTATATGCTCTACCCTCCATTTGTCGAGTAAAGTATCGTAAATCCCTTTTTCTAAACGCCGCCTTACCCAAAGTATGATCCAAAACGTTGTTTTATTTTACGATTTTTCGTAAACAATTTTGCTTTTTTAAGCAATTAGTGATAACGGTAGCTAAAGCGGTTATATAAACATCAGCTATGTTGTTGTTTAGGTTGAGTGAATATATTGATATATAATATGTATATAAAGACAATAATATGTTCATATAATACTCGTAGCAGTCCAAGCAATCTATATCCGATGTAACTCTTAGACTCGGTGTCGACAGGACACGACATGGACGGAAATACATACGTTTTAGGTGTTAAGTCGTGGTGGATTCGAATCCACCAATCTACTACTGTCGAGAACCACTACTAAAGCATAAAACAAGCATCCTAACCTAAACTGACGTGGTTAGCGGGAGTATTAGTAGTGTTTATAGCACTGTTACTATTATTTTTTTAATTAAAAAAAACTATAATATACCTAATGACTCAAGTCTACCAATGAACCTGTGAAATTAATATAATATTTGTATACGTGAATTAAACATACTGTGACATAATATAATGACAATATCAATATGCATTGTTACGAACGAAATACAGTTTTTTTAGACAAAGGATACGTCTTTACAGGTGTATACATCATTATATGAAGAAAAAAAACCAAACAACATACATATAAACTCTAAACAAACACAAAAAAAACTAATTGAGCAAAAGCAGCACATCCAGTAAAAAATGCAATAAATAATAGTTTAGAATCTATGGGAGAGGCCTATGTTTTTTTTTATAGGAGAGGGGCAAACGAGCATGCGGCACACCTGAAGGTAAATGACTACCACCGCCCATAAACAACTGCAACACCAGGGGAATTGCAGATGCGTTGCCGGCCTGTATATGTTCAGCAATGGACTTTTATAAGCTTTAATGAATGAATGGAATGGTAATGGATACTAATTTTTAGCTTGCAACGTAACAACTGTACTGAGAAGCGCCAGCTCAGTTTGAACTTGACGCGAACACGATGTGGCGTCGAAATGCTACGGCATAACTAAGGACACCGCGGCATAGTTTTGTCAGCATAGACTTTGTCACTTACCTGTGGAAATGCCAAAGGATCCCTTGTAGTTCTGTCCCGCCAGTACGATTACATCGAGGAAAAGTAGGTGGTAAAGATATTTTAATACTAAAATAGTATTGACTTTCCCAAAAAGTATTAAATAACAAGGCAAAGGACAAGATTGATCTTTAAAGATAAAAGTTGTATATAAATAAGGAAAGTGAGATTAGAACCCGCGACTCGATAGTGACACTCTGACTTCAAAGTCACGTTGTATTTAATTTTTTTAAATAAATAATATTTTTATAATTATTTAAAATTTTTGTTTTTAAACGTTATTTCCATTATGAACAATTTTGTATCCTAAATTAAATAGAATTCAGTAACATATCGGTCAGAAGGTAAACTGCGGAAAATATTCATTTGTTGTGGAAATTTTATTGCCCAAAGTGAAGCCCTGGGTAGGTTTATATAGAGTAATAATATTGCAGAACATGATTTAATTGTTTTTCAACACTTTATTTTGCAAAACGTATAATAAAATAGAAAACATGAAATGTCATAAAATGATAAATTTACCTGTTCAAATTTAAATTTAAAATCACTATAAAAGACTATAAAACAGTTCTTATTTTTACAAGCTTTTATTTAACTTGCAATGTAACTATGTTTGTTCGGGTGGAATCTTGCAACTCAATTTTGAAGCAAATATCTTCAATCAATTGAGCTGAAATTTTGAATATACACGTTAAGTTTAGATGACAATGCATGATTAGCTGTGTGACGTCATTCTAAATCCAACATTGCGGAACACCCAAGATGGCGGACTAGTTATTTTTAATGCACTCCTACAATATGGATATCAAATGAAAGGGCTTGCTTAGTGTAACTCGAAAAATAAAGTGACGTCACGCTAAATTCAATATAGCGGACTTCTAAAGATGGCGGACTAAGTTTTTTGTGCTTTCCTACAATATGGGCATCAAATGAAAGGATTTGCTGAGAATACGAATGTGAGTTTACCAAAAATAATATGGCGATCATAAACTCGGTTACTCCAATCCATCTGAAATTTTATTGTACTGGGGTTTTTGTAGTCCTCGATAATGATATTGAGGTCGAATTGTTCGAGTCTGTAGCATCAGTTGGTTAACTTTAACTTGCATAATTTGGCGAGATAGGCGTCAACAGCATTGACTTGCAATCTGTTTAGGAGAAGAGTAACTCCAAAATCGAACCTGGAACTGTGTTTCGTAAGGCACAAGTAAGCTTCAAGCTAAAATAAGTAGTGCATTTCTCCAAACACCCGAGTCAAGGTGAGGCCGTGCTGAAAACTGAGAATAGAATAGAATAGAATAATTTTTTATTCATTATAGATAACATGTGTAATTCTTATTGAAAGTCATTTTTTACTTTACCACTGGTTCGAAAAAATACCCTCTGTCCTGGGAAGAACCAGCAAGAAACCCAGCGGGACCTTTTTAAAGCATGTTTTACATTAATAGTTGGTACAAAATTTATTTTCGGAACAGCTTGGAAGCGACCACCTCATTCCCAGGGGTTATTTTATCAACCATATATTCATTTATACTATATTAACACTTTTTGTATAGTTTCAATTTAACAAAACATTTAAACTTGGTAATAGAGAGAGCCTGTACACTTTCCGGGACCTTGTTGTAATAGCGTATACATTGCCCCAAGAATGAATTACTGACTCTGTGGAGTTGAGAAACTGGTATCACTAGCTTGTGTTTGTTCCTAGTGTTTACAGAATGTACATCACTTTTTTTACTAAAACTACCTTTATTTTGTGAACATACGTTAAATTTTCGTAAATATATTGAGAGGCCAAAGTTAATAATTTTATTTCTTTAAATTTATCTCTAAGAGACTCTCTCGGTTTTAGATTGTAAATATCTCTAATGGCTCTATTCTGTAAAACAAAAATAGTTTCTGAATCAGCGGCATTTCACCATAGCAAAATCCCATAAGAATTTATGCTATGGAAATAACTGAAATAAACTAATCTAGCTGTCTTGACACTAGTGAGACTTCTAATCTTTTTATAGCACAGGCTGCAGAACTTAGTCTGCTTGCTAGTTTGGACATATGGGGCTGACATACTGAAGCTTTGCGTCGAGAGTGATGTCAAGAAAAACAGTGGATTCAACAGGGCTCAGTTCTTTCCCATTTAAAAACACATTGGTACTCAGATTTTTAACATTCGTTGTGGTAAATTTAATACATATAGTTTTATTTTCGTTTAAATGTAGATTATTAACGTTAAACCAATGTACTAATTTTGATATAGCATTACTCACTTCTTCACATTTAAATGATTGACGTTTAAGTTTAAAAATCAAGGAATTATCATCAGCAAATAATACTATATCATGATTATCCCCTACAAGAGAAGGTAAGTCATTAATATATACTAGAACTAGAAATGGGTCGAGAATGGAGCCCTGAGGGGCACCCATTAGCACCTGTACTAATGGGGACCCGGAAGAACTTTTACCATTGATAATAACTTTCTGCATTCTATTACCTAAATATGAAATAATAAGTTTAAGCGCTGTGTTCTTGACACCATAGTACTGTAGGTGGTATCAGGATGTAACATGATGTCAATCTGTCTGAAATGTTGGTGTACTGGTGTTTTTGGAGACCTCGAATATTATATTGAGAATTGCGAATTGCTCGAGTCTGTAGCATTGGTTGGTAAACTTTGACTGTCCAAAGGTCTGGCGAATGGTGCCATTGGACATATTACAGAAATCATATGGCCCTGCTTCCAGAGAGCACAAATGTATGATACTGACATACCATCCGTCCGTATTCGATAAAAACGGTGTTCATATAATTAAACCCAAAACTGTAAATATACCAGCAAAATATAATCACGGCACTGCAGAATGAAGAAAGCTGCCAATTATATTATGTTAGAATTGAACAGTACACAAAATGCAAGGTAGTACTGTCGACCATGCCGTTGTATATTTAGATTCGAAGCACTTCACTGCTGGTCAATCATACGTGGCCTTAATTAGGGTAAAATCATTAGAAGGTCTCCTTATTGAAGAGTTAGACTGTTCAAAATTAACCGACAACAACCTTTTAACAATGATGCGTTTAATGAGATTATTAGACTGAGAAACCTGTTCAGTGATAAGGAAAAAGTAAAAATAAATTAAAATTAAAAAATAAATAAAAACAAGCTTTTATTTAAATGCGCTAAAAAGAATAAAATAAAATTTTCCTTTAAAACTATTATTATCAACTTATAACGTCATTACACAATTTATATGATATTATATGATATATGATAAACAGAATCTGATTGACTTTAATTTAAAATTTTCAAACTAAGTAAATACGAGTAAGTACCTAGTCAGGTCATAAGTATTGTCACTTTTCTTTCAGAATGCTGGCCACAAAAAAGTTTATTGAATTCGAATTTTGAATTGTTCATGAAAATAAAACTGTATACTTTTTAGAATTTTACTCATTTTTAAATATGAAGTGGACGCTTAAAGAAGACCGTGTTGCAGTTATTGCGTTGCATCGTTGCGGTTACGCGCCAATTCAAATTTTTGACATACTGAAAAATTTGAATATAATCAAAAGATTCGTTTATCGTACCATCAAACGATACAATGAAGACTCTAGTGTAGATGGCAGGTCAAGAAGTGGTCGCCCTCGGTCTGTTAGGACTCCAACAGTGATAAAAGCTGTGAAGGCGCGAATTCAAAGAAATCCCAAACGTAAGCAGAAACTGTTGGCCCTTCAGATGGGGTTAAGCAGAACCACGGTGAAAAGGGTGTTAAATGAAGACTTAGGGCTTGGGGCATATCGAAGAAAAACAGAACATCGTTTGAATGCTCGTCTAATGGACCTGAGACTGAAGAGATGCCGTGCTTTGTTGAAGCGGTACGCAGGAAAAAAATATCGGAAAATTCTTTTTTCTGATGAAAAAATTTTTACCGTAGAAGAGAGCTACAACAAACAAAATGATAATGTGTATGCACACAGTAGGTAGGTAGGTCATTTTCCATCCTCGCTCATGGTATGGTTGGGAGTTTCTTATTGGGGCTTAACAGAGGTACATTTTTGTGAGAAAGGTGTAAAAACGAATGCAGTTGTGTATCAAAATACAGTCCTGACGAACCTTGTGGAACCTGTTTCTCATACCATGTTCAACAACAGGCACTGGGCATCCAACAAGATTCGGCGCCAGCTCATAGAGTAAAGAGCACACAAGACTGGCTGGCGGTGCGTGAAATCGACTTCATCCGGCACGAAGACTGGCCCTCCTCCAGTCCAGATTTGAATCCGTTAGATTACAAGATATGGCAACACTTGGAGGAAAAGGCGTGCTCAAAGCCTCATCCCAATTTGGAGTCACTCAAGACATCCTTGATTAAGGCAGCCGCCGATATTGACATGGACCTCGTTCGTGCTGCGATAGACGACTGGCCGCGCAGATTGAAGGTCTGTATTCAAAATCACGGAGGTCATTTTGAATAAACTTTAGTGTCATAAGAATCTATGTTTTGTTAATTTCAATTTGGTATATAAATGGTTTATAATGAATAAGCTTGTTTCAATTATTTTATATTAAACATGTGACAGAATTTATGACCTGACTAGGTATAAATGAGTAGAAACTTAAATCTCGCGACAAGCTTTTATATCATATAAATTATGACGTTATAAGTTGATAGGAAAAGTTTTTATAAAGCATTTAAATAAAAGCTTGTTTTAAAAAAAGTTTTTTTTACTTTTAATTTATTACAGTCCATCCTTATTTGAAAATAATTTGTTAACATGCCATAAAAAATACGTGCGTTTCCTCGATGAATAGCTATACTTAGCTTTTGAGCGAGAAAAGAATCATCCCTCTTGTCACCACCGGTGACTACAAATCTCGGAAAATATTTTATATGAATTCAAGTTTGCTTTAATTAATAAAGCATCTCTACTTATTCATTCCTCTATATTTAAGTAAGAGTATATCCGGTAACAGAAAATCATTCTCAATAATTTTGCGATGGGCTTTTCATGTACCATTCACAAATAATTCCTCTTTGGAGATTTTGTAATCTAATTAAATTTGGATTACATTCTGTTATTTGGAAACTGAGAGAAATAATACAACTACATTACCATTTATTTATAAATAAGTATAAGCATACCAAAGATGTTAATTATTATATTATTTTGTATAAGAGAAGATATTGATATTTAATGAATAATAAATCATAACGTTAATGATCTCAATTTCATTTACAACTAATCGTTAAATTTCATTTATTTTATATATTTTACGATTTATCAAAAGCGTCCTCAAGTTTTTCAGATTAAATATAGCCTAGATCACTCTTCTTTTCTTTGTAGATCATTGCTCTCTTGCTTTCTAACTATTCGTAAAGTTTCATCACAATCAGTTGAACCATTCCGAAGATTAGCCCAGACAGACGGGCAGACAAAAAATAACTAGCGTTCCGCCCCCACTTCGCACGGGTGATTTCTGGATCTCGACAACAGCACCACCTACCGGGTCCTATTGTGAACTATCTAGGAATCCACTCAAAAACATAAAAAAAAATACATCAAAATCAGTCGAGCCATTTTCGAGTTTCAGCGTGACTACTATAACTCCATTAGCTCATTAAAATGCAGTTACTTTGAATTTCCATTTTATTCATTTACCGATTACCATTACCATCGTAAAATTATATTCTATTGATAAACAAGAAAACAAAATCTTGATTTGTTGATAATAAAAAAATATAAAGTTCATACGTTTGATATGTAATTAAATAGGCACTTTAAATTTGAAGTTTTAATGATTTGCATAATATGCTATATTATAAATTATGTATCAGAATGTAAGAATAAACATCAGAAACTAAAAAAAATGAATTCACACAGCTTATAAAGCGGGTGCTAAGGACATAACGTAACGAAAAGTTAAAGCCCTAACTTGAGAAGTAATAATGTTTAAAAGTCGTTTATTAACTTTTGAATACTCAGGAATATCACAAGTTCGACATAATAAATATATCGTCTTCCATGTAGTTACATTAAAATATCCTTAATCTATTTTCCACTCTTAGAGATATAATTTTTCCTCAATTACGACTCCTGAAGTACAGCCTTTATATTAAAAAAATATCATCAAAGACGGATCATAAACAAAGACGCTATGACTGGACATATATTAAAAGTTATAGACGAATTTCGAAACTCTTCCTTTTTGAACTCTTTTAAAACTAATGTTAATATTTAAACTAAATAATAATAATAATAATAATAATAATTCTTTATTTCAGATATCAAAGATCCATAAGTTGTTAGTAGTATGACTTATATTAGGTTAGTAATTGAGAACATTAAATAAATTTAATTAAATTAAATTTAATTAAAGAGAAGAGAACACCACGTAGCAATAAAAATTTTGCTTTTTGCAATTTTGCTTATTTTGATTATTTTAGAAGTACAGCATATGGTTGGCAAGTTATGCATTTTATATAATGCGTAAGTGTAAAACTTCACTGTAAAAATTCACGTATTATTCAACTTTTCACATTTTTATATACTGCTCTTTCTATGCGTGGCTTAATACATACATAAACACTCACTCAGAGGACTACGAACTTCCACTTGACACGATCCTGACACACTTCTCTCGCCTTCTTTACATCCATATACCTACGCATACATGCTCATCGTTTAAGGATACTCTTAATCTGGCCCATCTTCAATATATCGCCAACTTGATCGATAAATTTTCGTTTAGGGCGTACCGTCTCAACTCTGCCATTCGCGTTATATTAATATATTAATAATTATTAAGTTAAACTTGTTGTCTGCCTCGTTGATCTAGTAGTTGTAGTAGCACGACAGCTGGTTAATGAGGTCCCGGCCTCGTATCCCGGCTCAGGCAAAAAAATCAGTTATTGAGCTTTTCTATCAAGAAACTCTCAGTAGCTGCCCGGAGTTAGGAAGCTGGCGGTGTCTCACCCCCGTGCCTCGGAAAGCACGTAAAGCCGTTGGTCCTGCGCCTCATATCTCTCCGGTTGTGTCGGTTTACCGTCTCATCGGACTATGAGAGCGAGGGAATAGAGGGTGCACCTGTGCTTGCGCATACACTTGGGCACTATAATCCTGTCCTGCGCCGATGGCTAGTCTCCGTTGAGGCTGGCCTCCGTGACCGAAATTCGGTCTGGAGGACATTATACTTATTATCACTCTTGGTGAAATTCCATCTTAATTTTTGTGATTTAGAACGTGAAACGTGTTGTCACGTAAATACATGAAACAAGTACCTACAAGTGTACATCCAAATCATAAAAATAATTATAAACTTTAACACCATAGTAATAAAGTATATTCCTTTTCATAGTCTTCTGAATAACTACACAAGTTTTTACAGCCTATTCTATTTTAAATTAGCTGCAGGTATTAGACAACTCTATCATCCACCCCAATCATCTTATCCTTCGCGTCTCTCATGGGCCGTACCGTTGATGAGGTGGGATTGAGACTCCCTAGGACAGAAGTGTTAGTTTAATGAGGCATCAGTATTGTAGGCGGTCAGATCCATCGCAGTGATCAGAAAGGCACCAGCCTTACGAGTTCTAATTTTTCTTAGTTTCATGGCCTCCGCGTCCGTCAGTTCGTTGCGCAGGTGGAGTTGGATGCTTCAGAAGAAAGCGAGCCTTATTTTCTGATTCGCTATCCAAGTGAAAGAGGAGGGGGAAGAGTTGACATCTCCCAAGAAGGGGTAGCTGGCGTTGGTGGGACTAGGGATGTACGCGAAAGCATTCCCGTGGCCCTCCAAATATGCGGTGAAAGCCCTTACTCCCACAAGACGGGTATGCGAAGCCATTATCGCTGGTAAAATATAAGGTATTGACAATTACTATAGGTTGTGACCATTAACAATAAATAAAATTTCTGGGTATTCATGGGCGTTAGGTAAACAAGAAGATTACTAGCTTAGCGACCCCGACGGAAACCGTACAGGCGGTCTCTAAACAGCTGGTGCTCCTCAAGGTACCGCATGCGCTGGCAGTTAATAATGGACTTCATTATTTTCGACAACAAGGAGGTAATGGTGATAGGCCTGTAGTTGGACGGATCAGAGCGGTTACCTTTTTTAGGAATCGGGTGCACAAAAACTGTCTTCCATGAATTCGGGACAACGCCTACGGAGTAAGAGTACCGGAAAAGACGCGTTAGAATCGGTGCAAACTCTGGAGTGCACGTCCTCAGCACAATTGGCGGGATTCTGTCAAGCCCACTCGACTTGTGTTTGTCCAGGGAGAGGAGTGCTTTGCGTACTGAGCACTGTGTGAATCGCACATCAGGCATACAGCACTCACACTGCGGCATGATCGGCGGTGTGTTCCCCCGTTATCGAGAGTCAAGTTGGACGCAAATAAAGGGAGCCTAAAATGTCGGCTTTCTCTTTTCAGGTGTGGGACAGTGTGTCGTCCTCCTCGTGCAGAGATGGTAGTGATGGTTTACGGAAATTCCCTTGAACAACCTTGGCAAGAGACCAGAATACACGGGTTCCCGAAGGAAGGCGAACTAATTTTTCGCCAATTCTGCCAATGTGCTCATATTTTGCCTTGGGAATAATTCTTTTGAAGGACCTGGAGGCAAAATTATACTTCTTTTTAAGCATGTTTGAGCCGCCGAAGCCTCAGCCTAATTCTGATAACACTCCTGCTTACTGCGTAATGCAGCCTTACAGGAGCGATCAAATGAAAGCTGAGATTTACCTCCGATGGGTATCACAGATGATGGAATAAATAGTTCCATTCCCTGTAGCACCACAACATTGACAGAGTCAGCAACAGCGCTGGGATCGTCCGGCAAAAAGCAAACCTGCCCGTATGTGTAGGATGCAAAAGAAAAGACCGCATTGCGTCCCAATCCGTTGACCTGTAATGCCTAAAACGGCGATAGCCTGCAGCTAGCAACCGCGAGAGGAGCGTGAGCGGCACCACACTCCCGATCAGACAATGGTCCGAAGAGCCGAGAGGCATTAACGGAAACCTGACATCCATCCGCATGAGAGGTCAGCAGAACGATCAACAGGGAAGGTGTATGATCCTCCACATCTGGAATCTGCGTAGGCGAAGTAACCAGTTGTGTTGGACCATATGCCAAGGCAAAGCCATAAACAGATCTCCCCGCATGATTGGATAAATGTGAATCGAGCCATTCGGCGCGGTGGGTAGTCATCGCTGTCTACGCGCAGCCAAAGTATGGACAGTTCAGTACCTTCAAGACTAATGAGACGTCGAGAACAGATATGATCTCTGACGTATACGCAAACTCCATCCCGGGGCACAAAAAGTGTTCTAATTTGTAGCCCAGGTAGGACAGGTACGAAGTGTCAGCCGGAGAGGACACCTGCATCTCGGTAAAAAAGATCAAGGCCGGCTTCGCTGTCTCTAAATGGTAGTGTACGGCGTTAAGGTTCGAGTGAAGTCCCCTGATGTTGCAAAAGTCCACGTATAGCGTGGAAGGGGTCGCCATAGTTTTATCGCTCTGTTTTCCCCGTGCAGTGTTAGCATAGAGCGGGATTTTGCCCCCTCCAGGATACGCGGGGCAGCCTGAGCACTCACGCTCAGGCAGAAGCGGGTAGCATGACCGTGGATGCTCAGTGAGGGATACTTCATTACCAGGGGTGCTTGTACACTCCTGGAGTAGTCTTTATTTTTGAATTCCGCTGCCATGTTATGGGGGGGGGGGGGGATTGGGCCTCCGGCCACCTGCACTCACCAAGCGAAACGCAGAGGTTAACCTCTACTTCACGCTGGTATCCTGTGAGGTCGTGGTACTGCCCCGGTTCGAGCCGGCCCATCCATGGTACAGCAGAAGCTGCAGCATGGCTCTACCACTGTTAGAATTTATTATTTTAGTTTATATATTAATTTTAGATTAGTTTACGTACGTTATTTTCAATCTCGTTTACAAAATGTTTCCTGCTCGCATTAAACGGTTTCTTGTATCGTATTCTATCTTTGTTTGCTGAAATTATATAGAACAGTTTAGAATTTCTTTTAACCTTTCTGATTTTCAGACTTGTCTAGTCTTGTAACAAAAAACCAAACTAAATTGAGAACGTTTCAGATTGCTTAGGATAAACCGGACATTTAAAGTCATTCCGGGAGGATCATTTGCTGCTAATATTTCCTACTAACTTTCAAAGTTTAATATGTACGTTTTTTGTTAACATACATTATTTCCATTAGGTTTTACTCCTGTATCGTAAAGGTTTTTATTACATAATTTACATATGTAGAATTGCGACCCAGAAAACTTATTATTTGTAGGCCATGTAAACATTTGTTCCGTGTGGGATTCAAACCAATAGCCTGCATCGCAGTGCTAAGCCACTGTGCTAAGGAGAAGTCTGATTTCAATCACCAGCATAATTTTTTATCCATTTATAACACAAAAGGCGGACTTAATGGTAAAAGCATTATCTGCTAGTCAACTTACGTCTTAAGTCTTAGGGCAGTGATAGAGGTTGTTAATAGAATCAGGCGTTACTTTGTGGAAATCCATTATGTTAAAGATGTTAAAAATTAATTAGCTAAAATCTGCGTAATAAAATAAAATAAAGTGCCCTACCTCGTTTAAAGAGCAACTTGCGCCCTCCCTCAATTCCATGCATTATCTCCGTCGTCTATTAGGCGCCTTTTTACATCTCCATTTCACGGTCCATCTTGCTTGCTGATAAAGATGTAAATTCTTTTTTAATAAAAACGAGTATAACATCGATGTCCATTGTTGCCACTAACCTCTATAAATACAACATTAAGGACGAAATCACTATAGACTAAAGACTTATATACTCTTTGCTAAAGACATAATATATTTAATTTCTTATGAAATAACGTCACACAATAGACTTTTAATTACGGCAGTATATTTTAAGTCTATGCGTCACACATAATACTATTGTAATTGGGATGTCATTTTTCTATTAAATAAGGAGATACAAGTGTATTTAGTCTCATGTTAGTCATAATTGGTCATAATATAAAGAGATAAAAGATGACGACCAAAGAGAATATAATCACTACGTTTAATGACGACTTGTCATTAAAGCTCTACGAGTAAATTACATGCAACATCTTTCAATAGTGTTTTTCTTTTTATCTTATTTAAAAATTATCAAATCAAATTATCTTATTTATTTATTTAACTATGTAAACAATAACAGGAGAAATTTTTAAAGCAATTTTGACGTATAAGCATTTATATATTTATAAACTATTTATAAGAAGTAATTGATTTATAGATCACTCTCCAAAAAATCTAGGAAATACCGTTTCATATTAATTATTCCGCAATAACTTTGTACAAGTGTACTCAAACGACTTAAAATAACCTTAAAAAAATAAAAAAAAAATACGAAGTTATCTGTGTTCAATTACACGCATAGTTCTTTGTCACTAATTTAAATTCGAAAATTTCAAACAAAGCAAAATAAAAAAAAATAACCAGAATTGTATTTCTTATCTTTGTTTTGGTGATATGTCGTTAGCAAAAAGAAATCACACTAACACACTCTTTAGTTTAAATAACTATTAAAAATAAAGAATTTTATGTTATCTTAGATTTTTTTTAGATGGCGCTGTAAAATAATGTAAGATGTAGATTATTGCCGCTTTTCTCAATGAAATCGAAACGGTCGCAAAGTTTCAGATTTCATTTATGAAAATATACTTTTTGGCTAATGGGCTCATCAGCAACTATTTATTAAAATAAACATCTGAGGAAATGAAAGACAACCGTCCTTTTTTGCACTTCCATAGTCGAATAAATATGAGCCTTTAAGTAAGTAAATATGAGCCCAGGGTCGTTAAGTACCAACATACCAATTTTTACGAAAATCCGTCTGTAGTTTTTGTGTGAATCGAAAATACACAGACAAGTCTATGGACACGACTTTGCTAAAAATTATTGTATTGTAATTAATTCCTATTTGCATAAAAATATAAAATACATTGTGATTAGAAAATAATTTATCTGTCTGAAATATACATTATGTTTAATCCAGATGTCAAAGTCAGTTATAACATTTTCTCTTGAAAAGTCAAATTTATCGTAAGTTGTTGAACAAAAATATAAAAATTATTAAATGAAAATCATGATAATATTTGCTGATGTGAGTGTATTAGATCAGGACCAAATAAATTTCAGAAGAAGAGCATTACGAGGCGTGGAGCAGAAGAGCGGTGGCCTTGTTCTTCAAGAAAGGCGACAACGCTCTCTTGAAGAACTACAGACCGATTTCCCTTCTGAGCCGCGTCTAGGTGCTGTTTTCGAGAGTCATTACGAATCGTCTCGCACGCAGACTTGACGACTTCCAGCCTCCCAAATAAGCTGGTTTCCGAAAAGGCTTTAGTACCATGGACCACATACATACCCTGCGGCAGATTGTACAGAAGATTAGGAGTATAATCTGCCACTTTGCCTTGCGTATGTGGACTATGAGAAAGCCTTAGATTCCGTCGAAATTTGGGCGGTGCTGCAGTCCCTTTAGCGGTGCCAAGTTACTGTCGGTATATCGAAGTGCTGAAGTGCTTGTACACTAGAGCTACGATGGCTATCCAAGTACAGAATCAGAGTACGATACCTATCTAACTGCAGAGAGGTGCAAGACAGGGTGACGTTATATCCCCGAAACTCTTCATCGCATTGGAAAACGTTTTCAAGCTACTGGACTGGAAAGGATACGATATTAACATCAATGGCGAGTACATCACTCACCTTCGATTTGCCGACAATATAGTCCTTATGGCGTAATCGCTGGAGGATCTAAGCACTATGCTCAGTGACCTCAATAGTGTCTTCCAACGGATAGGTCTTAAGATGAACATGGACAAAACAAAAATCATGTTTAACGTCCATGTCACACCTATGCCGGTAGTTGTTTGGAGCACTAAGCTCGAAGTTGTTGACGAGTATGTTTACCTAGGACAAATAGTCCGACTAGGTAAGTCCAATTTAACCGAGAGGTCAATCGACGGATTCAACTTGGCTGGGTAGCGTTCGGGAAACTACGACACATCTTCTCGTTAGACATACCTCAAAATCAATGCGTGTTGCCAGTGATGACTTACGGATCTGAGAGGTGGTCCTTCACTGCTGGGCCTATGAGGAAACTCAATGTCGCTCAGCGAGCTATTATTCGGCGTGTGCATTCTGTGCGGGCGTGAAAATGAACCATTCGTGGACAGACATAACACTACAGTGTGGCACTACGATGTGTACTTAACTTGTATACTAACTATTCAATGTTCCTGGCACATATTACTTTAAGTAGTGGGCTGTGAATTTTTTATCTTAATCTTTTGTTTATATACGGCTTTCCGTATGTTCATGTATAATAATGTCCTCCAGACCGAATTTCGGTCACGGTGGCCAGTCTCAACGGAGGCTAGCTATCTGCGCGGGGCAGGATTATAGTGTC
Organism: Parnassius mnemosyne; assembly: GCA_963668995.1. Classification (NCBI taxonomy): domain Eukaryota; kingdom Metazoa; phylum Arthropoda; class Insecta; order Lepidoptera; family Papilionidae; genus Parnassius; species Parnassius mnemosyne. Next base: position 11,713,658 of record CAVLGL010000046.1, on the reverse strand, counting down.
CATCTCTATTAGTTTGGGGATAACCCCACAATATCATAGTCCGATTGGACAGTTATACGTCACGACCGGAAATAGGTTAGGCGCATAACCAACGGCTTTAGGTACTTTCCGAGGCACCGGGGTACAACACCACCAAATTCCTGGCTTCGGGCTGTTACTGTGCATATTTTGACAGAAAAACCCAACTACAGATTTTGTACCGACCCGGGATTTGAACCTCAACCAGCAACCACCTTTACGATTACTAGACCAACGAGGCAATCGTTGATGAAAAATGTTGAATTTACGAGTATATATTGCAGACAGTAGTCAAAATGCTGCTACTGTTTGCGGTCGTATTAATTTTGAAGCTGACTGCACTCGCACAGGCTGTGTTCTGCAACCAACAACTTTAGTAACATCGAAACATCGCATGCGAAATGTGACCAAATATGTAACAAAAACCCTGCGGTTCCCGTTAAGTGCGTTATCAGAATCAGTATTTAAACATAAAGAAATAACTTTTTTCAAAAAACTTGAACATTAAAAAAATGTTTTAATAAAGAAAAATAGTTTGCCAATTCTATGGTTTTATTACCTCTGCATTATCCGGAGAATAAGAGGATTGTGAAAGACCCCCCTTCACTGATGCTCGTGTCAGTTAGAGGTAATAAAACCACATAAAATTTGCAAATTATTTTTTTTAATTAATATTACATTTTTTAATGTTCAAGTTTTTTGAAAAAAAAAAGTTATATCTTTACGTTTGAAAACTGACACTGATAGTCTGATAACGCACTTAAAGGAAATCACAGGGTTTTTATTACACGTTGTATATGACGAATATGAAACTTCCCTTACCTTTTGTATAATTAAGTTCTGTGTGCTTCTTTGTGTATATTTTACACTTTAAGTTTATTAATAAGACCGACGTTAAAGAAGTTCAAAAATAGCGCATTCTTTATATATTATAGCGTGTTATGCATGTATATAGTATAGTATATTAGTATTTTTCATAGGTATCTGTTTTCAAATGTATAAATATTTATTGGTTTAGTACGTTACTCCGTTGTTACATTACATTACAACCTATTAAAGTCCACCGCTGAACATATGACTCTCCAAAGATTACCTTACAAGATATTTGCCATAGTTGCAATGCCTGGTAGACGAATGCTAGTTTATATATAAGTATCCGCCATCAGTTGGTCGTCAGAATCAGAGAAACCTTTCAATGAGTATGATGTACCGTGTGTAGGTGTGGACATTTATAGAAAAATATTCCTTATTCTCCCTTTTGTTTACAAGATAGTCCTGCCTTTTTAATTTTATCGGGGTGTTATAACGACTTTTGTGATTATGCCAATCCCACTGTAAGCTTATGTTTTTATACCATAAAAACTAATTTATATCGATCAAATCTAATGTAATGGCGGGGACGATCTTAAACATGTTCACACACTGCAGACTGCCCAGACCACAAATCCTCGCAAAAGAACACCGATTCCTACCAAGACTGACTCGCGAGGCTATTGAAATTAAAAAAAGACATCCTAATTACAATAGAGAAGATGGATGGGATCTGCCAGCTGCTTGGGATCCTATAATTAAAAACATTAAATCCAAACCCAAGCATACCACTGCAAGACTCCAAGGTACTTTAAGCTCCTTCTGCGTAGATCGGACCAATAATTAATATTCAAAATTTGAAGGTAGCCGGGCTAACTATGACATCAGGACGTCAAACACCTCAGTCCCCCTTTAACCATGGGTGCTGTGAAGCATCCGAAACGTCGGTATTTTAAAAGTTCAATTAAACGCGATAGAATCCGTAAAAAAAAATTGTTTCATTTAATTAACGCTTTTATGGTTTCTGCGTAAGATAATCCATCACTTTCGATGGATATCGATAATATAATATTGGTAGTTATCTTATATAATGTGACATATTAGTAGTGGATATTCTTTACTGCGACATTACATGGTAAGGAATGTACATAAAAGGATTATACAAAGAATAAAAAAAAATGTATATCCCTTTAATAATTATTATTTATAACGATTACATTTTTTGGGTTGTAATTTTTTTTCGCTAAACCCTACATATTTTTCTGAAATAAAAGTACTTAACTTAGGCTAAGTTACTCCTTTTAAAATTAGCTATCGGTCAGTGCAAATCCCGTCAAAATCGGTCCATCCGTTTCAGAGATTAGACGGAACAAACAGACAGACGGAGAGACAGACAAATAAATTAAAAAATTGTGTTTTGGTTATAAGAACAATATATATTTTCATACACACTTAGTAAAAGGCTGTTATTTTAATATTACAAACAGACACTTCAATTATATTTATTTGTATAGATGACCTTACAACGGTACACAGATAAAATTTTACAGACTGCTTTTAGGTAATGCTGCTCGAATTACAAGTGCGAAGTTCAACCTATCAGTTGAACCTTGTTTCCCTATCAGTTGTCGTTTCTGGGAAACCGTTCTATATTTCCTCTAGAGAGCGTGGTAGCATTTCTTGAAGAAAAAGACCACCGTACTTCTGCTCCACGCCTCCGGTGTAGTTCCACTATGGAGGACGAAATTAAAGAGCTTTGAAGGACTTCAAGTACCGGTTTTCCACCCGCTTTCAGAAGCTCCGCTGTAATTCCATCCTCGCCGGTGATCTTGCCGTTTTTAAGGTGCCGGAGAGCCGTCTTAACCTTACCCATTCTGACGTCCGGAATATCATCGGAATAGTGTCGGATAAGAATTTTCTCGGATCGTTATTCAAACTTGCATGTGGCTCTAACGATGATGTTTACAGCTGCCCATGGAACCTCTCAATCCCACTGAAAATCTCAGGTGTCCCGGAAAGACTTTGGATTGGGAAATATATTTATAAATATAATATTGGGAAATATATTCCATAACTAAGTGTAGCAAAATAAGGAAAAAAAATAATGTAACTGTTTTAGATTGTGACATTACTTAGTCCACTCAAATGGTAATAAATATTTAAAAGAAAGTAAAAACCGACTTTAAAGAACTAAAGAAAATAAAATAATTTAAATTTTGATGTCGGCTGTCGTCTGTGGAATCGATTACCACTAGCGATTTTTCCGGACCGATACGACTTAGGGACCTTCAAGGAAAGAGCTTACTTCTTTTTAAAAGGCCGGCAACGCATCTGCAATCCCCCTGGCAGTTGTTCATTGCCGCCCAATGTCGTTTGCCCCCTTTTGCCTACTGTTGGCAGAAATACGTAAGAGTGTACCTACCTAGGATGTACCTGGTATGGTGTACTAGTCGTAGACTTTGGCAGTTAATTTTGTTTCAATATTTTTAATGCTATATGTATTTATTATTTTTATAATAATGTATTTTTTTGTATTTAATGTTTTTATTTCATACTATATATTTAAGTTTAGTTTAGTAAATCTAACTTTGGCTCTGTTTGGATATTTTGCAGTAGATTGTAGCTAGGAGTGAGTATATCCGAATTTAAAGCCTCTAAAACCCGACAGCTTGAATCGTCGTTATACGGCTTTACAAATATCTTTATTGAGGTATTTACCTATAAAATTGTCATTCTGCAATACTGGCCATTTTAAATAAAAAAAATATTTTTTTTATAATGATTTCTTATATTTACGCAAACACTTCACATTTAAATAAGACTAGTTTTTACGGATTTAGTCGCATATATTAACTTATTTTATAATCTCGTCGTTTCGAGAACTTTACAGCATACATGGCCACGGGCTCACATCTGCTTGGAATCTTATCTATAATATAAAAATGAATCGCTGAATGTGTTGATAAGCGCGAATCTCGAGAGCAGCTGAACTGATTTCGCTAATTCTTTTTAAAAAAAAAGTAATATTACAGCCTATATACGAGTACGTCCTACAGCAATGCAAAGCATCATTTAAAATCCGATAGCGTTTTTAGAGCAAAGAAGTATCCGTGCTGCCTCAATGCATGTTGGTGAACTTTACTTGTATTCGAAGTATTAAATAAAATCATAGTATAATTATAGTCGTTAAATTTTGAAACACGGCCTGTGAGATAGTTGCGATATTGTCAAGTCGATGTTTTTATAAAGCAAAATTGACACAAGCATTCTAACAACGTAATTAACTAAGAAATAGTAGAAGTTTGTAATAATGAAAAGGAAACTGCTGAAGTAATTAACGTAAACAAACAAAACGTCACTCAGTAACGGAGTTCATTGTAAGTTAGTCATCCTCGCAATTGTATTCAGCGACTTGTATATCCTCCAGTAACAAAACAATGGTTCTGTTTTATGTTTTGTGTTTCATTTAATTAAAACTGACTCCTAGCTACAACCTACTGCAAAATATCCAAACAGACCCAAAATTAGATTTACTAAACAAAGCTAAAATTAAAAGTAGGAAATAAAAACATTAAATACATAAAAATACATTATATAAAAATAATAAATACATATAGCTTTAAAAATATTGCAACAAAATTAACTGTCAAAGTCAACTGGTAAAACACTCTACCACGTACATCTAGGTATGTACACTCTTATCTATTTCTGCCGCCAAGTGTAGTTTATTTTTTTTTTATATGAGAGGGGGCAAACGAGCATGCCGCTCACCTGATAAGTAAGTGACCACCACAGGGGAATCGCAGATACGTTGCCGGCCTTTTAAAAAGAGTAAGCTCTTTTCTTGAAGGTCCCTAAGTCTTATCGGTCCGGAATAACTGCTGGTGGTAATCGATTCCACAGACGACAGCCGACATCAGAATGTAAAATTATTTTATTTTCTTTAGTTCTTTGAAGTCGGTTTTTACTTTTTTTTTTTAAATATTTATTACCCTTTTGAGTGGATGAGTAATGTCACAATCTCAATGTCGTCTTAACAGTTACATCAAAAATTTCTTTTCTTATTTTGCCGCACGTAGGTATGGAATATATTTCCCAATAATATATTTAAAAATATATTTCCCAATCCAAAGTCTTTGCTAGAGATCTGCCTGCCAGAAAGTGCCAACTGTCGAGGCTGAAGACCGAGTGTGGCAGCGTCGTTTCCAGGACACCTGAGATTTTCAGTGAGATTGAGCGGTTCTATGGGCAGCTGTATACATCATCGTTAGATCCACATGCAAGTGTGAATAACGATCCAAGAAAAAGTCTTATCCGACACTATTCCGACGATATTCCGGACGTCAGTATGACGTCTTATGAATCGTCAGTATGAATCGTCAGTATGAATCTTGCTCATACAGATTAAGACGGCTCTCCGGCACCTTAAAAACGGCAATATCACCGGCGAGGATGGAATTACAGCCGAGCTTCTGGAAGCGGGTGGAAAACCGGTACTTGAAATCCTTCAAAAGCTCTTTTGTTCCGTCCTCCATAGTGGAACTACGAACTGCGTGGAGCAGAAGTACGGTGATCTTGTTCTTCAAGAAATGCGATAACGCTCTCTTGAGGAACTACAGAACGATTTCCTAGAAAAGACAACTGATGGGGAAACAAGGTTAAAAGTTTAAAAGGCAGCCTCGTACCGGTAGCCGAAGTATAGGGCCATCCCCCAGTAATTGCGCGCGATGACCTGGTAAGACATGCGAAAAGTCGATGGATGCAATTGCAATTTAAATCGGTCTACAATTTATAAAGGTATCGAGTTACATACATACAAAAAAGGACATACACTCAAATTGAGATTCTATACCATTCTTCTCTTATTCCACATTTAAATTAAATTATCACCACCAAATATATTTTTTTAATATTTTCATACCATATACTTACATACTTCAAAAATATAATAAATGAAATAATATATCATTAAACGATGAACTCGAGAACTGATTTATGCAAAATGTACGATGCTAACCAAACTTTAGAATAGCATGAAATGTTCAGTAACATCAATTATGAAGTCATTTGGAGTCGAAAATTGTTTCAGATGTGAGGTTTTAGAGTGAAACTAAATATTTATTATTGAATATATATTACGAATGAATGGATGAAATGACAAATTATAATTTCATTATTATCAAGACTCATTTGTGTTAAGTTTAACTTGAGTTCTGAGCTAATCTTGGTGATGGCCACCAATTAAATTCTCCAATTTAAAACTAAAAGAAGCTTCGCCCTCAATATAAGAGACTGTGCCAGTAAATGGAAATATTTGTAATTTCGACAAGACCAACCGACATTTGAGGAATGAACCACCCTCTAAAATGTTTTGGTGTTAAGAATAGATTTAAAGTAAACAATAAAACTAATAAAATTTCGTGCTGAAAAGTATATTTCACCTTTTTTATATAAAAATTATCAGGGCTGGAGCCCCCCAATGCCAGCTCCTTACACTTGACCGCATCCAGCGCAGAGCGGTTCGAATCGTCGACGACCGAGCTCTTTCCGATCGGCTTGACTCACTGGCACTGCGTAAAGATGTTGCATCTCTCTGCGTATTTTATCGCATCTACCACGGGGAGTGCTCTGAGGAATTGTTCGGATTAATTCCAGCCGCTCAATTTCACTATCGCACATTGCGACAAAACTCGCGACACCGTCCATAACATCTCTATGATTGGGGGTCCACCACTGTGTGATTTAGAAGGAATTTTCTTCCTCGCACAACTTCCTCGTGGGATCGATTACCACCAGCGATTTTTCCGGACCGACAGAGACTTTCAAAAAAAGAGCCTACTCCTTTTTAAAAGGCCAGCAACGCATCTGAAATCCCCCCGCTCGTTTGCCCTCTCTCTTGTAAAGAAAAATACAAGTTGAAATACAGCATTTATTAACCTTGGGTGCTAATAGCTAGTAATTTTTCGATACCAATAAAGGTCTTCAATTCTCTATATTCACCTTATGAAACACAACAGGATTAAGTTGCTTATATAGCACATTTATCGGCTTGGTCCTTCTCCGGTCGAGGTGACTCAATCTGCAATCATAATATAGCAGCCGGACTCTACTATGTATTTAAATACAAAGAATATAGCTCCGTTTGTGCTTCTATGATAATAAACGGTTTGTCACTCTAATATTATAAAACAAGTGTGTGCCCAGCATGCGATAAAAGCCTTTTACTCGTATGTCAAAAATATTCGCGGGCACATGCATAACAACTTACCAATGTATCATCCTAAGAGGATTAAAGGTATAGTATTATACGTTAATGTTTATATATATATATATATATATATATATATATATATATATATATACATATATATATATATATATATAGCAAGCTTACGATTTTTACTTCGCTATTCTTTCTGCTACAATAAATATTTACTACGGAGTTCTTTCCATTGGAGTTCTTTGGAAAGTTTAGAAGCTTTGCATTAAGATTATTACGCTTGTAGGGTCCTCTTTGATGATTTCGTGGATTTGTGTATTTTTTCCTTCACAACATTTATTCACAAACGTTTATAAATTTCGTTCATGATCTTATTACGTAAACCTTAAAATGTACATGTATGTACTAAAAAGGTTATGTAGATTGCAATTTGAATTTTATTACTTACCGCTGGTATCACCAAACTTTTAATTTCTTAATTGCTTTTGTACCAGATCTCGGTGGTGAAGGAAAACATCGTAAGAAACATGAAGCCTTGAATTGTAATTCGTTTTTTTCTATTACTTCATATTTTATTTATATAGTAACATGAAAATTGTCCGGTATGCGAAGGCTTTTTTTACGTAGATTACGAACGGTAGAGCTATGCTGCAGCTATATAAGTAGCATAGTTGTAGCACGAATGGGTCGGTTCGACCGGGGAAGGACCACGCTCTCACAGAATACCAGCGTAAAATAGTAACTTAACGCTGCTGTGTTTCGTATGGTGAGTGTAGAGAATCGTAGACCTTTTTTTACTGGAAATGAGGCATTCCATCTTAGTCCTCACGGATGACAACGCATCTGTATTTTGATCATCATGCAAGAAGTTCACGGAGATGGCTTTTTTATAATATAGGTACACTATTTATTACTTTAATATTTATTGTAAATGAGCGACAGTAACCTGATAATCTATGATTTTAAATAAAATAGTTGTAAGCTTGAATCCGATTACTGTTATGAACTATTTCTAGTTCAAGTGTTTTAAGTTAACTACGCATACACTGACGCGGCTTGTTGACTTATCGAACTAGTTAAATGCTGGCGTTGAAAATTATTGCTCCTGGAAAGACTACAGTAATGAATTCGGAGAATGCGAGTCAGTACTTTAAAGATAGATAAAAAGTTCTCGAGTTGCTTACAGTTAATAAATAGTAGAAACGTTTTTGAACAGTGAGATATAAATATAATAGTATTCTTATTTATATTATTTATAAATATTTATATTTATTTATTTAAAGATAAGAATATTCCATGCGTAGTATTAGCGTAAATGTAAGAAATCATTACTTTGAATATTATTTTTGAGGTTTAAGGAATTTAATTTCCAAAAGAGTTTAAGAGTAGAGTAGAGTCACTTATATACTGAAAACATAAAAGAAAAAGTTAACAAAAAAGTGTTACATTTGTTAATTTTGTCTTTGAGTGCATTGAGTAGGTATAACATAGATTGCAATTGATATAATTCCGTAACCTTTGAATTTTCATCTACTGGCTTATCAAAAGTCCACCGTTAAAAACTTCCTCGTGATTTCCTCATAAGGTAGATTTTGACATCGTTGCCACGTTTGACCCTATGTTACCCAGTGTCTATCGTAAGAGACAACAGACGGAAACTGAAACGGTGATAGAAAGAAGCAACTTCTGATATTGTTTTAATTGTAAAGAAACTCGCCGACCAAGCATGGAAAATAAAGGACAATTTTAAATTAAAAAATAATAGGCCTGCGCGGCTAGAAAGTGGTATCAAATTACCTAAATAAGAATATTATGTAGTGAATCATGAGCGTTTAAAATATAAATAAATATTAGCTACATTTTTGAAGGTAATAACTTCAACTTTATAATAAAGCAGCATAAAATGATTGCTTGTTTTTTTTAGAATATAACAGAATGCAGTTAATTTTTAAATGATGTGAAAGTGAAAAGTATTCAAGCGCGTATTTTATAACAGAGAAAAATGTAAATAAATGTTTTTTTTTCAACGATACATTTGTAACTTCAACCAACAACTTGTATACTATTGTACGTGCACTGTGTACTCGTAGATTATAATATACAATGTCAGTTTTTAAAGTGTAATATTAATCAAACAACACGAAATATACGGCTTGGCGTAATATCCGGAGGTTGCAATATTTGAACTCGACAGCAATTGCTCTTGCCGACACTTGAGGATAACGCGTTACGTAATAAATTGGCATAGCTTTGGGAGTGTTTTTAATTTTAGCGCAACACTATGCAGTTACGTACTGCAACACATACACATCGAACTGAATATCGTTTATTTATAGCCAATTTTACATTTTAGTTAGTTTAATTTAGTTTAGTTTAGGCGATGGATAAAGGTGACTCAGGAATATTCCTAAACGAGGCCCAGCAGTGGACTTGTAATCGACTGTAATGATTGTGATGATAAAGATGAAAATTAAATTGCTACGAAACAAATTATATATAATTAAATGGAAAAGTGAAAACATTACTTTTCGCTACAAAGGTCGTAATCGTTAGTCTGATAAATGAAGTGTCTTTTATCAATAATAAATAATACATGTGTTATTTTTAATTAAAAAGATTAATTGCAATCTCTTCATGATTAGATCCATCCGTAAGTTAATTGGCTACAATTAAATGTCTACCGTATAGTGCTTTGTGATTTACGCACGTATTTGCCGATTTTTTTTTACTAATATTTTTTATTGAGAAAGAACATATAACAGATGTGAAGCAACGACTTTCTGGGAACTTTGAAGCCTGTGAACATGTTCAAGTTTAACCCCGTCGTTACAACAGATTTGATAAACCACAAATTCAAGAAGATGGCTAGGTGCTACTATCTGCATGATATCATAAATAGATAATTATTGGAATTAGATTGAAACCCAAGCATACCTTTGCAAGAATTCAAGATGTGGTAAACTCGCTCTGCGTAGGTTGAAACATAAAAAAATATCTAGAAGGTAAAGATAATCCGGGTTCACTATGGCATTAGACATCAGGACATCAAACACCTCGGTCTACTATGATCATGGACGCTGTAGAGCACCCGAAACATCGGGAATTAAAATAAGCCAATGTAAACAATATTCTTGCTGAAAGTAATTTTTTATTTACTTATGTTCGTGTATGTTTAATATGAAATGAAAATGTTAATTAAATTCTAATTTTCAATATGCAAGCGCTTTGCATATGTAATCCGATACGTGCAATATTTAGACGACGTTCAACATGATTCGTCTGGCTCTAATATCGCTATGATGATAAAAGAGCGCAAGAATTTTATAAGACTCGATATATCTGTATATTGCAAGAATTCTTTCAATTGCAAGAAGTATTGCACGGTAGAGTTACCCATGAAATAAATTATGACTGAATATAAAAGTGCACAAATGAAACTGTTTTTCATACAACTGTAATATTTAATTTGTTTACGTGTATTCTATACTTAGCATTTGAGCGAGAAAATAAGCAGCCCTCTTATCACCAGCATCATCAGTCAGTCACGGATAGTTTTTTACGAAGTCTCTACAGAAAATGGCACAAATACCTACACATCTCTCAGAGACTCACATATGGGCTACTTACTTGCTTCAGTTCCCTCTGAAGCCGCCCCTGCTTTAAGCGAAAGTATTCCCACATTAAAGCTTTACCTCTCTCTCAAGCATCCAAAGTCATACCGTCGGGTAACCTGCTGCTCTAAATATTCTACAAAACTCTAAAACCAAGGGAATATTTATAGAGACGAGCTATTCAGATGAAATCGTTCCGAAAACCGTGACTCTGAATACCATATTATTATAGGGTTCCGTTCTCCATGGTGGCACTACACCGAAAGCGTGGAGCAGAAGTGCGGCGGTCTATATATATATATATATATATATATATATATATATATATATATATATATATATATATATATATATATATATATATAGAGAGAGAGAGAGGATGTATATATTTTAACCTCATTACGGGAATTCTGTCCTTGTAATGGCGTCGAAATACAAGACGTACTTCTACGTGAGTGGAACATTTTATTATGAAATTGTTGATCAATCTCTTTGCTTTAAATATAATATATAGAGTCAATTTTATAAAATATTATTGAATACGTGCTCATTCAGAACTTGTATATGCTCTACCCTCCATTTGTCGAGTAAAGTATCGTAAATCCCTTTTTCTAAACGCCGCCTTACCCAAAGTATGATCCAAAACGTTGTTTTATTTTACGATTTTTCGTAAACAATTTTGCTTTTTTAAGCAATTAGTGATAACGGTAGCTAAAGCGGTTATATAAACATCAGCTATGTTGTTGTTTAGGTTGAGTGAATATATTGATATATAATATGTATATAAAGACAATAATATGCTCGTATAATACTCGTAGCAGTCCAAGCAATCTATGTCCGATGTAACTCTTAGACTCGGTGTCGACAGGACACGACATGGACGGAAATACATACGTTTTAGTTGTGAAGTCGTGGTGGATTCGAATCCACCAATCTACTACTGTCGTGAACCACTCCAAAAGCCTAAAACAAGCATCCTAACCTAAACTGACGTGGTTAGCGGGAGTATTAGTAGTGTTTATAGCACTGTTACTATTATTTTTTTAATTAAAAAACCATAATATACCTAATGACTGAAGTCTACCAATGAACCTGTGAAATAAATATAATATTTGTATACGTGAATTAATTACATACTGTGACATAATATAATGACAATATCAATATGCATTGTTACGAACGAAATACAGTTTTTTTAGACAAAGGATACGTCTTTACAGGTGTATACATCATTATATGAAGAAAAAAAAAAACCAAACAACATACATATAAACTCTAAACAAACACAAAAAAAACTAATTGAGCAAAAGCACCACATCCAGTAAAAAATGCAATAAATAATAGTTTAGAATCTATGGGAGAGGCCTATGTTTTTTTTTATAGGAGAGGGGCAAACGAGCATGCGGCACACCTGAAGGTAAATGACTACCACCGCCCATAAACAACTGCAACACCAGGGGAATTGCAGATGCGTTGCCGGCCTGTATATGTTCAGCAATGGACTTTTATAAGCTTTAATGAATGAATGGAATGGTAATGGATACTAATTTTTAGCTTGCAACGTAACAACTGTACTGAGAAGCGCCAGCTCAGTTTGAACTTGACGCGAACACGATGTGGCGTCGAAATGCTACGGCATAACTAAGGACACCGCGGCATAGTTTTGTCAGCATAGACTTTGTCACTTACCTGTGGAAATGCCAAAGGATCCCTTGTAGTTCTGTCCCGCCAGTACGATTACATCGAGGAAAAGTAGGTGGTAAAGATATTTTAATACTAAAATAGTATTGACTTTCCCAAAAAGTATTAAATAACAAGGCAAAGGACAAGATTGATCTTTAAAGATAAAAGTTGTATATAAATAAGGAAAGTGAGATTAGAACCCGCGACTCGATAGTGACACTCTGACTTCAAAGTCACGTTGTATTTAATTTTTTTTAATAAATAATATTTTTATAATTATTTAAAATTTTTGTTTTTAAACGTTATTTCCATTATGAACAATTTTGTATCCTAAATTAAATCGAATTCAGTAACATCTCGGTCAGAAGGTAAACTGCGGAAAATATTCATTTGTTGTGGAAATTTTATTGCCCAAAGTGAAGCCCTGGGCAGGTTTATATAGAGTAATAATATTGCAGAACATGATTTAATTGTTTTTCAACACTTTATTTTGCAAAACGTATAATAAAATAGAAAACATGAAATGTCATAAAATGATAAATTTACCTGTTCAAATCAGTATAAAATACTATAAAACAGTTCTTATTTTTACAAGCTTTTATCTAACTTGCAATGTAACTATGTTTGTTCGGGTGGAATCTTGCAAATCAATTTTGAAGCAAATATCTTCAATCAATTGAGCTGAAATTTTGTATATACACGTTAAGTTTAGATGACAATGCATGATTAGCTGTGTGACATCATTCTAAATCCAACATGGCGGAACACCCAAGATGGCGGACTAGTTATTTTTAATGCACTTCTACAATATGGATATCAAATGAAAGGGCTTGCTTAGTGTAACTCGAAAAATAAAGTGACGTCACTGTAAATCCAATATAGCGGACTTCTAAAGATGGCGGACTAAGTTTTTTGTGCTTTCCTACAATATGGGCATCAAATGAAAGGATTTGCTGAGAATACGAATGCGGTTACTCGGTTACTCCAATCCGTCTGAAATTTTATTGTACTGGGGTTTTTGTAGTCCTCGATGATGATATTGAGGTCGAATTGTTCGAGTCTGTAGCATCAGTTGGTTAACTTTGACTTGTATAATTTGGCGAGATAGGCGTCAACAGCATTGGCTTGCAACCTGTCTAGGAGAAGAGTAACTTCAAAATCGAACCTGGAACTGTGTTTCGTAAGGCACAAGTAAGCTTCAAGCTAAAATAAGTAGTGCATTTCTCCAAACACCCGAGTCAAGGTGAGGCCGTGCTGAAAACTGAGAATAGAATAGAATAGAATAATTTTTTATTCATTATAGATAACATGTGTAATTCTTATTGAAAGTAATTTTTTACTTTACCACTGGTTCGAAAAAATACCCTCTGTCCTGGGAAGAACCAGCAAGAAACCCAGCGGGACCTTTTTAAAGCATGTTTTACATTAATAGTTGGTACAAAATTTATTTTAGGAACAGCTTGGAAGCGACCACCTCATTCCCAGGGGTTATTTTATCAACCATATATTAATTTATACTATATTAACACTTTTTGTACAGTTTCAATTTAACAAAACATTTAAACTTGGTAATAGAGAGAGCCTGTACACTTTCCGGGACCTTGATGTAATAGCGTATACATTGCCCCATGAATGAATTACTGACTCTGTGGAGTTGAGAAACTGGTATCACTAGCTTGTGTTTGTTCCTAGTGTTTACAGAATGTACATCACTTTTTTTACTAAAACTACCTTTATTTTGGGAACATACGTTAAATTTTCGTAAATATATTGAGAGGCCAAAGTTAATAATTTTATTTCTTTAAATTTATCTCTAAGAGACTCTCTCGGTTTTAGATTGTAAATAGCTCTAATGGCCCTATTCTGTAAAACAAAAATAGTTTCTGAATCAGCGGCATTTCACCATAGCAAAATCCCATAAGACTTTATGCTATGGAAATAACTGAAATAAACTAATCTAGCTGTCTTGACACTAGTGAGACTTCTAATCTTTTAAATAAAACTAATTTTACGGATTTTATCGCGTATATTAACTTATTTTACTTTCCCGACGTTTCAAGCACTTTACAGCACCCATGGTCACGGGGGGACTGAGGTGTATGACGTCCCAATGTCATAGTTAACCACGGCTACCTCCAGATTAAAAATTATTAATTTTTGTTCCGATCTACGCAGTATGAACTTACAGTATCATGAAGTCTTGCAGTTGTATGCTTGGGTTGGGATTTAATTTTATTAATTATGGGATCCCAAGCAGATGGTAGCACCCAGCCATCTTCTCTATTGAAATTAGGATGTTTTTTGATTTCAATAGCCTCGCGAATCATCCTTGGAAGGAATCGGTGTTCTTTAGCGAGGATTTGTGGTCTATCAAATCTAATGTAGTGACGGGGGCGATCCTGTACGTGTTCACAGACTGCAGACTTCCCGGAGCGTCTATTCTTCACATCAGCTATGTGTTCTTTAACGCGGGTTTTAATGGATCTTTTAGTTTGTCCTATATAAGAGAGACCACATTCACAATCCAGCTTGTACACTCCTGCATCTTGCAGAGGAATATTACACTTGACTGATGGTAAAAACTGACTAATCTTCTTCGGCGGCTTGAAATATGTTTTAATGGAAGCACGCTTCAAGATGTAGCCAATCTTGTCAGTGACACCTCTGACATATGGCAGTACAGCAGGCACTCGCTCGACTGTGGCCGGCTTCACTCGTTCACTGTGACGTAGGCGCGGGACCCGAAGCTTATTGTCGTGCAAAACTTGCTTGACGTGTTGGAGCTCGGCGGCCAGGTGTTTACTGTCACAGATCCCTCATTCAGAGAGCACGAGCCACGAGCAGAGGCCACAGTCGAGCGAGTGCCTGCTGTACTGCCATAATATGTCAGAGGTGTCACTGACAAGATTGGCTACATCTTGAAGCGTGCTTCCATTAAAACATATTTCAAGCCGCCGAAGAAGATTAGTCAGTTTTTACCATCAGTCAAGTGTAATATTCCTCTGCAAGATGCAGGAGTGTACAAGCAGGATTGTGAATGTGGTCTCTCTTATATAGGACAAACTAAAAGATCCATAAAAACCCGCGTTAAAGAACACATAGCTGATGTGAAGAATAGACGCTCCGGGAAGTCTGCAGTCTGTGAACACGTACAGGATCGCCCCCGTCACTACATTAGATTTGATAGACCACAAATCCTCGCTAAAGAACACCGATTCCTTCCAAGGATGATTCGCGAGGCTATTGAAATCAAAAAACATCCTAATTTCAATAGAGAAGATGGCTGGGTGCTACCATCTGCTTGGGATCCCATAATTAATAAAATTAAATCCCAACCCAAGCATACAACTGCAAGACTTCATGATACTGTAAGTTCATACTGCGTAGATCGGAACAAAAATTAAAAAAAAAATTAATAATTTTTAATCTGGAGGTAGCCGTGGTTAACTATGACATTGGGACGTCATACACCTCAGTCCCCCCCGTGACCATGGGTGCTGTAAAGTGCTTGAAACGTCGGGAAAGTAAAATAAGTTAATATACGCGATAAAATCCGTAAAATTAGTTTTATTTAAATGTGTAATGTTCGCGTAAATATAAGAAATTCTAATCTTTTTATAGCACAGACTGCAGAACTTAGTCTGCTTGCTAGTTTGGACATATGGGGGCCCCACTGAAGCTTTGCGTCGAGAGTGATGCCAAGAAAAACAGTGGATTCAACAGGGCTCAGTTCTTTCCCATTTAAAAACACATTGGTACTCAGATTTTTAACATTCGTTGTGGTAAATTTAATACATATAGTTTTATTTTCGTTTAAATGTAGATTATTAACGTTAAACCAATGTACTAATTTTGATATAGCATTATTCACTTCGTCACATTTAAATGATTGACGTTTAAGTTTAAAAATCAAGGAATTATCATCAGCAAATAATACTATATCATGATTATCCCCTACAAGAGAAGGTATGTCATTAATATATACTAGAACTAGGAATGGGTCGAGAATGGAGCCCTGAGGGACACCCATTAGTACAGGTGACCCGGAAGAACTTTTACCATTGATAATAACTTTCTGCATTCTATTACCTAAATATGAAATAATAAGTTTAAGCGCTGTGTTCTTGGCACCATAGTACTGTAGGTGGTATCAGGGTGTAACATGATGTCAATCTGTCTGAAATGTTGGTGTACTGGGGTTTTTGGAGACCTCGAATATTATATTGAGATCGAATTGCTCGAGTCTGTAACATTGGTTGGTAAACTTTGACTGTCCAAAGGTCTGGCGAACGGTGCCATTGGACATATTACAGAAATCATATGGCCCTGCTTCCAGAGAGCACAAATGTATGATACTGACATACCATCCGTCCGTATAGACTTCGATAAAAACGGTGTTCATATAATTAAACCCAAAACTGTAAATTTACCAGCAAAATATAATCACGGCACTGCAGAACGAAGAAAGCTGCCAATTATATTATGTTAGAATTGCACAGTACACAAAATGCAAGGTAGTACTGTCGACCATGCCGTTGTATATTTAGGTTCGAAGCTCTTCTCTGCTGGTCAATCATACGTGGCCTTAATTAGGGTAAAATCATTAGAAGGTCTCCTTATTGAAGAGTTAGACTGTTCAAAATTAACCGACAACAACCTTTTAACAATGATGCGTTTAATGAGATGATTAGACTCAGAAACTTGTCCAGTGATAAGGAAAAAGTAAAAATAAATTAAAATTAAAAAAGAAATAAAAACAAGCTTTTATTTAAATGCGCTAAAAAGAATAAAATAAAATTTTCCTTTAAAACTATTACTATCAACTTATAACGTCATTACACAATTTATATGATACAAAAGCTTGTCGCGCGATTTACCTGTGTAAGATAAACAGAATCTGATTGATTTTAATTTAAAATTTTCAAACTAAGTAAATACGAGTAAGTACCTAGTTAGGTCATAAGTATTGTCACTTTTCTTTCAGAATGCTGGCCACAAAAAAGTTTATTGAATTCGAATTTTGAATTGTTCATGAAAATAAAACTGTATACTTTTTAGAATTTTACTCATTTTTAAATATGAAGTGGACGCTTAAAGAAGACCGTGTTGCAGTTATTGCGTTGCATCGTTGCGGTTACGCGCCAATTCAAATTTTTGACATACTGAAAAATTTGAATATAACCAAAAGATTCGTTTATCGTACCATCAAACGAAACAATAAAGACTCTAGTGTAGATGGCAGGTCAAGAAGTGGTCGCCCTCGGTCTGTTAGGACTCCAGCAGTGATAAAAGCTGTGAAGGCGCGAATTCAAAGAAATCCCAAACGTAAGCAGAAACTGTTGGCCCTTCAAATGGGGTTAAGCAGAACCACGGTGAAAAGGGTGTTAAATGAAGACTTAGGGCTTGGGGCATATCGAAGAAAAACAGAACATCGTTTGTATGCTCGTCTAATGGACCTGAGACTGAAGAGATGCCGCGCTTTGTTGAAGCGGTACGCGGCAAAAAAATATCGGAAAATTCTTTTTTCGGATGAAAAAATTTTTACCGTAGAAGAGAGCTACAACAAACAAAATGATAAGGTGTATGCACACAGTAGTGAAGAAGCGAGCAACCGTACTCCGCGTGTCCAACGAGGTCATTTTCCATCCTCGCTCATGGTATGGTTGGAGTTTTTTATTGGGGCTTACCAGAGGTACATTTTTGTGAGAAACGTGTAAAAACGAATGCAGTTGTGTATCAAAATACAGTCCTGACGAACCTTGTGGAACCTGTTTCTCATACCATGTTCAACAACAGGCACTGGGTATTCCAACAAGATTCGGCGCCAGCTCATAGAGCAAAGAGCACACAAGACTGGCTGGCGGTGCGTGAAATCGACTTCATCCGGCACGAAGACTTGCTCTCCTCCAGTCCAGATTTGAATCCGTTAGATTACAAGATATGGCAACACTTGGAGGAAAAGGCGTGCTCAAAGCCTCATCCCAATTTGGAGTCACTCAAGACATCCTTGATTAAGGCAGCCGCCGATATTGACATGGACCTCGTTCGTGCTGCGATAGACGACTGGCCGCGCAGATTGAAGGCCTGTATTCAAAATCACGGAGGTCATTTTGAATAAACTTTAGTGTCATAAGAATCTATGTTTTGTTAAGTTCATTTTGGTATATAAATGGTTACATAATGAATAAACTTGTTTCAATTATTTTATATTAAACATGTGACAGAATTTATGACCAGACTAGGTATAAATGAGTAGAAACTTAAATCTCGCGACAAGCTTTTATATCATATAAATTATGACGTTATAAGTTGATAGGAAAAGTTTTTATAAAGCATTTAAATAAAAGCTTGTTTTAAAAAAAGTTTTTTTTACTTTTAATTTATTACAGTCCATCCTTATTTTACCATAAATATTGATTTGAAAATAATTTATTAACATGCCATAAAAAATACGTGCGTTTCCTCGATGAATGGCTACACTTAGCTTTTGAGCGAGAAAAGAATCATCCCTCTTGTCACCACCGGTGACTACAAATCTCGGAAAATATTTTATATGAATTCAAGTTTTCTTTAATTAATAAAGCATCTCTACTTATTCATTCCTCTATATTTAAGTAAGAGTATATCCGGTAACAGAAAATCATTCTCAATAATTTTGCGATGGGCTTTTCATGTACCATTCACAAATAATTTTATATATAGATTAGTATACAAAATCTATATATATCTATTAGATATATATAGATTTTGTATACTAATTAAATTTGGATTACATTCTGTTATTTGGAAACTGAGACAAATAATACAACGACATTACCATTTATTTATAAATAAATATAATCATAGCAAAGATGTTAGTTATTATATTATTTTGTATAAGAGAAGATATTGATATTAATTCCATCTTAGTCCTCACGGGTGACAACGCATCTGCATTTTGATTCACAAACAAGGATAAATGTAGATGTCTATGGGCCACAGCAACCACTTACAATCAGGTGAACTGTGTGCACGTTTGTCACCCTATCCTATAAAAAAACATGGCCTACAAATAATAAGTTTTCTGGGTCGCAATTCTACATATGTAAATTATGTGATAAAAACCTTTGCGATACAGGAGTAAAACCTAATGGAAATGATGTATGTTAACAAAAAACGTACATATTAAACTTTGAAAGTTGGTAGGAAATATTAGCAGCAAATTATCTTCCCGGAATGACTTTAAATGTCCGGTTTTTCCTAAGCAATCTGAAACGTTCTCAATTTAGTTTGCTTTTTTGTTACAAGACAAGACAAGTCTGAAAATCTTGTAGTTTGGTATGCTAAAAGCAAAACATGAGTAAATAAGAATATAAAGGTGTTAAAAAAACTTAAAACGAGCTACATGTTTTGCCATTTATGGCGTACAAAAATAAAACTTCGTATTTTATTAATTATACAAGATAAAAACTAACCCTGCGGACCTAGTTCTAGATGTGCAACAATAAAAACTAAAGGTTAAAAGAAATTCTAAACTGTTCTATATAATTTCAGCAAACAAAGATAGAATACGATACAAGAAACCGTTTAATGCGAGCAGGAAACATTTTGTAAACGAGATTGAAAATAACGTACGTAAACTAATCTAAAATTAATATATAAACTAAAATAATAAATTCTAACAGTGGTAGAGCCACGCTGCAGCTTCTGCTGTACCATGGGTGGGCCGGCTCGAACCGGGGCAGTACCACGACCTCACAGAATACCAGCATGAAGTAGAGGTTAACCTCTGCGATTCGCTTGGTGAGTGCGGGTGGCCGGAGGCCCAATCCCCCCCCCCCATAACATGACAGCGGAATTCAAAAAGAAAGAACTACCCTAGGAGTGTACAAGCACCCCTGGTAATGGAGTATCCCTCACTGAGCATCCAAGGTCAAGCTACCCGCTTCTGCCTGATCGTGAGTGTTAAGGCTGCCCCGCGTATTCTGGAGGGGGCAAAATCCCGCTCTATGCTAACACTGCACGGGGAAAACAGAGCAGACAGAGAGCAAACAGAGAATTTTCCAGTAAAAAGAGTCTCCGGTTCTCTACACTCACCATACGAAATTTACGCTGGTATTCTGTGAGAGCGTGGTCCTTCCCCGGTCGAGCCGACCCATTCGTGCTACAACTATACTACTAATATAGCTGCAGCATCGCTCTACCACGTAAAGAATGTAAACATTTGTTCAGTGTGGGATTCAAACCAATAGCCCGCATCGCAATGCTAAGCCATGGAGAAGTCTGTGCTATGGAGAAGTCTGATTTCAATCACCAGAATAAATTTTTATCCATTTATAACACAAAAGGCGGACTTAATGATAAAAGCATTATCTGCTAGTCAACTTACGTCTTAAGTCTTAGGGCAGTGATAGAGGTTGTTAATAGAATCAGGCGTTACTTTGTGGAAATCCATTATGTTAAAGATGTTAAAAATTAATTAGCTAAAATCTGCGTAATAAAATAAAATAAAGTGCCCTACCTCGTTTAAAGAGCAACTTGCGCCCTCCCTCAATTCCATGCATTATCTCCGTCGTCTATTAGGCGCCTTTTTACATCTCCATTTCACGGTTCATCTTGCTTGCTGATAAAGATGTAAATTCTTTTTTAATAAAAACGAGTATAATATCGATATCAATTGTTGCCGCTGACCTCTATAAATACAACATTAAGAACGAAATCGCTATAGACTAAAGACATAATATATCTAATTTCTTATGATATAACGTCACACCATAGACTTATAAATACGCCAGTATATTTTAAGTCTATGCGTCACACATAATACTACTGCAATAGGAATGTCATTTTTCTATTAAATAAGGAGATACAAGTGTACTTAGTCTCATGTTAGTCATAATTGGTCGTAATATAAAGAGACAAAAGATGACGACCAAAGAGAATATAATCACTACGTTTAATGACGACTTGTCATTAAAGCTCTACGCGTAAATTACATGCAACATCTTTCAATAGTGTTTTTCTTTTTATCTTATTTAAAAACTATCAAGTCAAATTATCTTATTTATTTATTTAACTATGTAAACAATAACAGGAGAAATTTTTAAAGTAATTTTGACGTATAAGCATTTATATATTTATAAGCAATTTATAAGAAGTAATTGATTTATAGATCACTCTCCAAAAAATCTAGGAAATACCGTTTCATATTAATTATTCCGCAATAACTTTGTACAAGTGTACTCAAACGACTTAAAATAACCTTTTAAATAAATCTAAAAAAATACGAAGTTATCTGTATTCAATTACACGCATAGTTCTTTGTCACTAATTTAAATTCAAAAATTTCAAACAAAGCAAAATATGAAAAAAAAAATAACCAGAATTGTATTTCTTATCTTTGGTGATATGTCGTAAGCAAAAAGAAAACATCACATTTCTTAGTTTAAATAACTATTAAAAATAAAAAATTTTATGATAGTTTAGTTGGTGGCACGTATACTGCCTTTACCTTATAAAGGGTTAAGTTGCCCAGGATCGTTAAGTACCAACATACCAATTTTTACGAAAATCCGTCTGTAGTTTTTGTGTGAATCGAAAATACACAGACAAGTCTATGGACACGACTTTGCTACAGATTATTGTATTGTAATTATTTCCTATTTGCATAAAAAGATAAAATACATTGTGATTTGCAAATAATTTATCTGTCTGAAATATACATTATGTGAAATCGAGTTGTCAAAGTCAGTTATAACATTTTCTCTTGAAAAGTCAAATTTATCGTAAGTTGTTGAACAAAAATATAAAAATTATTGAATGAAAATCATGTTAATATTTGCTGATGTGAGTGTATTAGATCAGGACCAAATAAATTTCAGAAGAAGAGCATTACGGGACGCCGTTATATGCATTGGCTGGCTAAAACTAGCAAGTTTAATTATTGTTTACGTTATTAAATATAAAATGTGTTATATGTATTTTATATTAGTAATTATAATGATATAGCTTAACCATCTTTTTCCAATTAAGAGTTCATTGCTAAAAGTAGGTCAACAAACTACATGATATTAATAAATGCGGTCTTGAAATTTTATAATACTTATTTCAAAATTTGATCCATCAGGACTTGAGATTTGCATTAAACGATTATTGTGTTTTTTTATAGGATAGAGTGACAAACGAGCACACAGTACACCTGATAATAAGTGGTTGCTGTGGCCCATAGACATTTACATCTATCCTCGTTTGCGAATCAGATGCGTTGTCACCCGTGAGGACTAAGATGGAATGCCTCTTTTCCAGTAAATAGGGTGTCCAGTTCCATGGACTTCCTGCATGTCTTACCAAATAAAAAATAAACTTATGTCAAAGTAACAGCTTTTTACTAAATGCATAATACGAAAGTATGTAGAGTACTGATAACAAAAAAAATCAATTTTGTCTGTCTGTCTGTCTGTTTGTTCCAGCTAATCTCCGAAAGGGCTAGACCGATTTTGACGGGGCTTTCACTGGCAGATAGCTCATATTACTACGAGTAACTTAAGCTACTTTTTTAGAAAAAGAATTATGATTCTGGGTAACTAGTTAAACCCAAGAAATCCAATCATAGTGAATTTCACGATGTCGGGGGAATAGCTTATTCAGTAATAGATTTTAGATAAACTCTAGATGTATTAAATTACTTCCATTTTATAAAAGTAAAAGTAAGCCTATATACGCCCCCTGCTAAACAGACACAGGCTTCCCCTCATTTTTAAGGGAGTTTTTATATATTCATACGCTAAGTGGTTTCAATACATGTGTACGGCGGATTTGTGTTTCAATGGCGGTTCACACCTTTTACGCTGCTTCTCGTTGTCTATCGGGGCCACGCCTTTGATTTCTTAGTACGTAAGACACAAGCAGCAACAAGTAAGTTCGACTACAGTTATGTTTTCATTAAACCAAATATCAAATGAAATTATCTTAACATTATTCTTCTTAATTCTTAAAATGAGATGTATGTGGTGTATAAGAATGGGCTAATACGGCCAAGCAATACTTTAAAGCAGATAAAATTATATTATTTTAGTATATTATTGCCCACAGTGGATAAAATTTTACTTTTTTTTGCAGATATCTGTAATTTTCTATATAATATTATTTCTATTAACATATATGAACAGCAATACAAGAATGGGCTATATTATTCAGATTATGACAATCGTTCCTATAGTACCACAGGTTTTACAAGGGGTCTTGTTATTCTTGGGAGCAGTGGAGGTTAGTCTTTCAAATTTATTCAATATGTTGAGGTATTTTATAATTTTTTTTTAAGAATAAGTATGATATGCGAGCGCACAGTCGATATGATAGTAAGTGGATTCAGTGGCTGATAAACACATATATATCTGACCTCGATTAAGAATCAAAATTTAGATGCGTTTTCAGCCCTGTGGACTAAGATAGAATGCCTCGTTTCCGAAGAAAGGGGCCTCCGGTTCTCAACACTTAACGTGCGAAACACAGCAAGCAACATTAAGCTACTATTTCAAGCTGTTATTCTGTGAGAGTGTGGTCCTTCCTCGGTTGAGCCCACCCATTAGTGTTGCAACGTTCTATAAGTAGTTGATGGCTTCGTAGCGCAGGTGCTAAAACGCAGGCACATTTGGTCGGTGTTTGTGTGCAAACAATTGTTCCGTGGGTGTCTGGGTGTCTGGACGTGTGTGTCTTGATGCAGTTCATATAAGAATACAATAAATATATAGAATGGAATATATAATTTTATATTATTCAATATAGTTTCGAATGAGAAGGAATTTATGATATAAAACATATAAAATATGTAAAATGCCTTCACAGTACAAGAGAAAATTCTACTGAAGGGGTAACGTTTTACAAAATAAAATATAATCTGAATCAGACCTACCATCATTGTTTTTTTAACATCTTAGTGACAAAGGAGCTCGCAGTTATAAAAAATATATATTGAAGCCAACAGACATTTGCAGCTAATTAAAAAAAAAAGTTTTATTGCGTGGAATTATCCGCCCTGAGGATTAAAATGGAATGCCTCATAGCTTGCTGAACTACTCATGCTCTCTTATTCTTTGAACAGAACAGAGAGAACAGATGTGAATGGGTTCAGCCCGTCGCTCGGCAATAATCCCTCAAATTACCGACAACAAGACTTCAAGATACTGTAAGCTCATTCTGCGTAGATTGAACCAAAAATTAATATTCCAAAAACTGAAGGTAGCCGGGATAACTGTGACATCGGGACGTAAAACATCTAATCCCTCCCCCCTTCCCCCCGAAACCATGGGTTCCTGTTAAGTAAATTAAACGCGATAATATTTGTTAAAAAATAGTTTTATTCAAGAAATAAAGACAAATTGACAACCTCCTCCTAATCTAATAATTCCAGGCGGAACTAAACGAAATATATAGCTAATTCACAACGTTCTGTATTATTACAAACAGTGGTTTATTGATAGACACGGGCTTTAGCTATGATTTATGAAGAATCCTTCTAACAAAAGCAGTATCTTAATTGTGGCGGTACAACCTTCGAGAATTTCATATTGACTTCTTTCGTGAAAGAGATTCTAGTTCAAATATGAGCCGGGAGAAGCGGTTTGTGTATAAAAATATTTTGTATACTTAAATAAAATTTAAATAGAAATGTTTCAAAGTAGCAAGCAAAGCTTATATAATGCTACATACTGATATTTAGTTCGATAATAACATTTATAAAGCCTACTAATGGCCTCCGGAGAAAACCCTCATTATCAGCACGTGCGGCAGAACTTGTATAACCTTCTTTGAATATACTGTTCCATTAACTCTCGTAAGTTGTAGCGAACAAACGTGTTTTTGTTTTAAAACAGTTTCAAGTAACCTATTATTTTCAGCGCAGAACAATAGCTCTACAAGTGGCTATGTCTATATGCATTATAATAGCTGCTTATAATACAATTTTGGGTATAATCGGTTGCATATATTTTTTACGAACTAGTTATTTGACTATGCATTTCATGCTTGCGGTTATGTTTGCTGTTCTTGCTGTGTCAATATTTAGTAAGTATCTATATGATGATATACTTATAACTTATATGTTGTTATATTTTAACATAAATATGGTTCATAATTATAATATGTTTAATCTAACCGTGTAATGGCAGTGTAAGAATATTCTCTACCCCATATCGTCTCTTGAGGTACAGAGGAAAATTGAAACAGTTTTTACGTGGTAGAGCCATGCTGCAGCTATATTAGTAGTATGGGTCGGCTCGACCGGGGAAGGACCACGCTCTCAAAGAATACCAACGTAAAATAGCAGCTTTACACTGCTGTGTTTCGTATGGTAAGTGTAGAGAACCGGAGACCCTTTTTACTGGAAATGAGGCATTCTATCTTAGTCCTCACGGGTGACAACGCATCTGCATTTTGATTTTTAATAGAGGATAGATGTAGATGTCTATGGGCCGCAGCAACCACTTACAATCAGGTGGACTGTGTGCTCGTTTGTCACCCTTATCCTATAAAAAAAAACAGTAGATGGGCAGTAGCATCTTCTTGAAAACAACTGATAATTATAAAAACAACTCGCCCCCAACAAGCGTTGCAATTATCGTAAAATTGCCACCATGAGCCATACTATGTGGAAGGCCTAGCTGTGAACTTTTATAGGCTATAATAAGAGATTAATGGATAGTTCATATAATAAAACAAAATCAAATTATTAATATTAAATGGCAACAATAAATGTTCTCTTAAAAGATTTTCTGTCCGATCCCTTAAGCTGTTAAGTAAAACACGCATGATTGTGAGCCATGGTTAAAATAGTGAATCAGTAAGGCTGAACTAGTCGGCCATTTTTCCACTTCAAGGTAGGTAGGTGATTGCTCTACCTTTTGATGATAGACGTCCTAAACTATGTCTGAAAAGACAGAAGGATACGTGAAGTCCTCCAATACTCACCAGAGGCAACGCCGTGGACAATTCGCTTTTTTAGCAGAATAGGACATAATATAAAAATCTTTATTTTATGTAAAGCCTTTGAGCCAGGATATATGTACTACACATGATAAATAACTAGTATCAACTAAACTAATTAACATAAGTTTAGAATAAATTTACGTCATCATCATCATTACAGCCCTTCGCAAGTCTACTGCTGAAAATATGCCTCTTTCATGAAATGCCACAAATATATAAGTTTTAAAGGATTGATAACTTATTCGTTATTAACGTTATACAAAACGTATATTTGTTTGTGTGATATGTAATAAAATATATCTGTTCATATCATCACAGACCTTTATCGTTAAGCGATAGCAAAAATAATCTTGTAACGATTACTTTCAGCCGTATTATGCCACGATATACTTATAATTCATACGTATAAAGGACTAATTGAAGCTTCCTGGAATGAAACAAATCCGACATAAAACCTTAATCAGGATAAATAAAGAGATGTACAAAAATATGAGTTTCTTTTTTATACAATACAATAACTCCGTGGTCTTATCCAGGGTAGCTTCTGCATCGTAAGTTTGAATTTTGGAAGAACTGTATGTTTATAATAGAACGTCTTCAGATCTGGCATTTTTTTTTACGCCAGTGTTTGATTACAAGATCACCTGTTAGTAAGTAGTAATGAAGTTCTAAATGTTAAATGGTACTGTTTTAGTAAATTATAGCCCACCATATTATATTGTGCCACTATACCGTGAAGTCTAAATCACGCTATCGAAGTTTTCGAACGACACTGCATACATATAGAACAAAGTCCGTACACACCACAGAACACTAATACTTAGTACTACTAATACGTAGTAAGTACCCTAACGGAGTACTACACGGAGCAATGGCCGCTTTTCAGGCTTAATGTCGGGCATGTTCAATTCATGTGGGTATTTGATAATGCGTCTCTGGAACGAGTCTCTGCTTAGGACCAATGAAGCGAGTGACGTGGATTTAAATTAATCCCTTATTGAATACGCAGATTTGATTGCTCAAGCCAACCCGTTTTAGCAAGCTGAATGTGAGTCAATCGAGATTAGTATGACTATTCCAGAGAAAACATGTAGCTTTGAACGTTAATTTAGTGCATTATAATGTGTCAAGTTTTATTTTTTTATTTGCGTTCTCTGGTATCCACAGAAAGCTATTACTCTCTACCAAGACAAAAAATTTGCATGTTGTATTGTTGTTTAAACATTTGCAATGTGTAGAAATTTTAGCAGGACTTTCAACCCTTTGTTTTTTGTAACTTTATGCTTTGTATTTATGTAACTTAAACTTAACCTTAACTTATACTATCATTAAAGCATATTCGAGTAATTTTTGTTATAAGCCTCACAAACATATGATGTGTGAAAAGTGGGTGCTGTAGCCCATAGATACAATCATAATATAGCTGCAGCGAG
Organism: Parnassius mnemosyne; assembly: GCA_963668995.1. Lineage (NCBI taxonomy): Eukaryota > Metazoa > Arthropoda > Insecta > Lepidoptera > Papilionidae > Parnassius > Parnassius mnemosyne. The sequence continues at coordinate 11,685,921 of CAVLGL010000046.1, read as the reverse complement.
GTTCTACAACGTATTTCTTTCGGGTTTTTAAAGTCAAACTTTTTTAGACAATAAACAGCAATTTTTTTGACAAATTGTATATTATATTTATAATATTGACTTTATTCCAAAAAAAGCTGAAATGAGTTACCACTTGAAGGATGGATGATGGATATCATTTAATTGAAAATATAAACTATTTTAACTAAATATTGCAGAAAGCTTTACTGCAACGACTACATGAAATTACTCATTTTTTTAATGATTTTGCTCAGAGAAATTGTACTCACTACTTTCGAGGTTTGAATTTCCTGGTATTTATTAATTTTTATTGAAAATGCTACTCTAAACGTGTAAAAATGTTTAAAATTAAACGGTAGGTTGCTTGTTATAATAGGAATGCGTGTAAGAGCACAGTCTATCCTTGTCTTCTCGTTTTTTTTATAGAATAAGGGTGACAAAACGTGAGGTTTGTCCTATGGCCCATAGATATCTACATCTCTCTTCGTTTGCGAATTAAAATGCAGATGCGTTGTCAGCCGTGAGGACTAAGATAGAATGCCTCTTTTCAAGTAAAATGGGTCTCCGGTTCTCTTCACTCACCATACGAAACACAACAGCATTAAGCTGCTATTTTACGCTGGTGATCTGTGAGAGCGTGGTCCTACCCCGGTCGAGCCGACCCATTTGTGCTACAACTATACTATTAATATAGCTGCAGCATGGCTCAACCACGTAAAAAAATCTCGTGATGAAATTGTAGAGTATTAAGCAAGGCATGTAAATTGTTAATCATCGGGCTAATAAAATTTGAAGTTTTATCTATTGTAGTTAACGCAGTGCATGCCAAGATTGCTTCTTTTACATTTTTTATTTCTGAATTGGAAATCTAATCCTTAAAGCTCAGATCACACAGGAGAGGTGCAACGGGAAAAAGCGATCTAGAAGCGGACCTGCGGGGGGCGAATGCATTTCAGTGCATGCTACACAAAAGTCCCGCTCAGAGTCCGCTGCGGAATAACAGTCGGCGATCGATGTGACAGCAAAAGTGACCGTATGGAAAACAACCACGTTTAGTTTTTCATATGGATTGCAAAATCAAGCATGTTAGTGGTGAATCAAGCAGTATTTTACTGCGGTCAGTGACGAATAACTTCAGCTATTATTAACATTATTGCAAAAGAAGCCCCTAGACGGAATTGGGTACACGTTTCAAATACGAAGATGGTACTTTTTGGAGAGTGCGAACGCCGTTCTCTCCAAAAAGTTTACATATAACATAATGCCGGATTTTCCTCAAATGTAATGAATATTGCATTTGCTGAAGAAATTATCCTATTTTTCAAGTAAAATCTAAGTTACTACTGCTAATTCAACATTAATTGCATGCGGCTAAACATCCGGACCCGAATTAACTATTAGAAAAAAACTTCTAGAATTGATCCCGTGGCACATTCACATATGCATTATGCTACTAAGCCACTATTAAACAATAATAATGGAGTCTTGTTATTAATGTAGAAATCTTCGTGTGGATTTATTTCATTTATCTATTAGAGCACATCAAATCTGTATTACAGATAGATAGTCTGTTTATCATGCCTTCCCCATATATTGCCTCCTCGGTCCTTCAACAGGGCTATCTCACTGTTTTAATTTTCCTCTTGTCGCCTCTTACAACACCTATGGGATGATATGGGCATCCTATTACGCTGCTACTACAAGATAGGTTCGGATTAAATTGCTAAAGGACAGTCGAACTAATGACTCAAATTATTAAGTTCCACGAATCGCTTCCTTCGAAATAAGTTAACATATTCTATAAAAAAATATAATATAAATCTGAAAATATTTTGTACATATTTTACACCTAGTATCATTCAATTTCCATTCTATAACTATTTACAGTCACTATTATATAACACCAAACAACAGTATAAATTATTGATAGTACTATTGTTACAATGACCGTACCAAATCCGGAGTTTTCGAAGCAATTTGAATTTATAAAAATACAATAAATGGAAATACTTATTGTTATCAACCAATTAATCACTAGGTGTATCACAGAACCCCATAAGAAAATTCGCAAAAGTACTTCGATTTCCTTAAAAATTCCAATAATAAGCAATAAGTTTGCCAACAATAATTCAGTCATATTAACGAATATACAAAACAAGTACGCTAGTATATCTCGTTTTTCTTCATAAACCGATCTCCACTCCGCTTCATTGATTACAACAGATAAAAGCATTGTTAGTCCAATAAGTCCATATATAACTCCAAATACTGCAATTAATAAGGATCCATATTTAAGTGGTATACATAATATGAAATCTTCAATTGTTATTAAGTCGTCCCAGTCATGCATTTGAAAACTATTTACATTTTTTATCGCGTTAATGATAATATTAAAACATATTTGGCATATTTGACACGAGGAAAATAAAAAAGTTTACATGTCTATGGCAACAATATAAATAGATATATTAAAGAATATGATCTTGGACAAATATTAAAGGAATATGGTTTTGTATAAATAAAATATAAGCTAAGATTGCTTATAAGTAAGAATTTTGTATTAAAATTCAAATATTTTAATAACCGCTTTCAAAAATTTATTTATCAATCGTCTAATCTACAAAATACACATATTTTTATTTTATTGAAATAATAAGCTTATAACATTTATATAATAAATATAGTCAATTATTATTCAATTTTTTTAAATACTACTAGAGGTTTTCATCTGATAACGGGAGATTTTAAAGCTGTAATATTCGAATGCACTTGGGGATTTCAATTAACTGCATTTTAATTTTCTTTCAATAATAAGTTAAATACCGGTAGGCGAAGTGTGGGACGGCCCCCCACTAGAGAATTCTCTTCATTATTCATTAATCCTTATTCAAATAAACGCCTTCATAACTACACGCATATATATATTATTTTTCATACTGTAAAAAATACTCTATTAACACCATAGACAATCTGACACAATTACTATTAAATGGTTTTCCTTTTGAGTTACAAAGCCTTTTAATACCGAAACTCATTAATGTTATAACTAATTACACATAATAAGATCAATATTCAAACAGCTGCTTCAAATATTTCATGCTAATTGAACCTAATTTCAATGAAATATTCCTATAAATTGCAGGCCATTTTCGTTCAAATATATGCCATTGATTTGAGCAAAGCTTATCTGGAAATCATGCAGAAACTATTTTGACATTCAATGAGACATTTGAATATTTATGCTTCACAGTATTCCACTCATGCACATATGTAAAATGTAGTGATTATATAGTTAATACATCCACGATTCTATCACTTGTAAAATAATTAAAATAACTGACACGTTATTTTAATGATCATTCCTTTAGTAGCGTACGTTTTTTTTATTTTATAAAATGCTTTATTTTAATGTCCGATCCACACTTTGTCTGTCAATTGTATTAATTATTGTTAATAAATAACTTTCCATAAATACCTACCTGATTAACAAGTACGTTTACAATTGTTTCCAATGTCCGCCAACACACATTGTGGCAGCACGGTGGACATTTCCTGTTGTAAAATCCTCTCCTAAATAAGACGAGGCATGCCTTAGGCAGAAGAGAAGACTTGGAGGTATATAGACTATAGCTTTTCATTGCTTTATTGTTACTATGCTGTGTTCTCATCGGTAAATTTTAAATTATTATTGATTAAAACCGAATCTGGTTGTTGTTAATTTATTTTTTGTATTTTTTTGTTAAAAAAATTCAAAGAAGTCATAATAAAAACCTTTAGAATCTATTGGTTCAGAAATAAGCGCTGTTGAATTTCGTAGTCAATACATTAATTCTATTCTTCTCATTGTTACTGGCGATTAGACCATTTAAACAACCACCGAGTGTGCTGTACAGCAGTAAGATTTGCTCTGATATCCATGTTTAGCAAGTGGATTTATATCGCGAAACGAAATAATTTATTCGTCATCATTGTCATCATCACAATCATCACAGCCCCTTCACTAGTTGACAATGTCAACTTTGTTGCTCTATCTACAAATTTTCTTGCACCTGTGAAATTACGAAAATTTATTATTAACTTCACCATGCAAGCTTCGGTTTATTTTAAATAACAGATTCCCTATAAATTGCACTTGCAAACCTTAATATATTTAAATAAAATCCGTTGCTTAGTAAAGCTATATTTTGTGAAAGTGTATAAACTATTCGTAAAAAATAGACATATTATGGTCGAATATTTATGACGTTGGCCAGACAGGTAGGCAAGCCTCACACTAGTAACGATACGCCCCGTTACCAGTCAGTTTTTAGGGTTCCGCACTCAACAAGGAACCCTTGTAGTTCGCCATGAACGTCCGTCCGTGAAATAAAATCTTAAAAAATATTTTTAATTTGGGAACTTCCCATACAAGTAAATGAAGGATGATTTTTTACCCCTCTATTCCATCATATGGGGTATCGTTGAATAGGTCTTTCAAAAACACTGCGAGTGTAGAACAACATCTTTTCGATTCAGGGGTCCGTTTGTGAAATATTTAGCTTGAAAGTGGTATTTTTTAAACCGCTGTCTTTGGAAATGTGAAAGTACACACGATAATAGTATATAAAATTAAGTTAAAAGGAAAACTATCACAGCTAAGTAGAATCAAGAAGTTAACGAATAATAGTTGACCAACTTATAAAATGCACTTGAATTAGTAAAAATTTAATTACAACTCCATAGAAAATTACTTACAGCTAGCTGCATTATAACTTTATAATGTAATTGTAAACTCTTATAAATAAATATTTTATATGACGAAAACGACTTATATGCATTACTACTATAGCTTTACTTTTTCATTTGCGGGATATATAATTATCAAGAAAGCCCATGTATTGTTACTGGCACCTACGGATCCCTACCTCTACATTTTGTGTGGCCCGCAGGTTTTATTTTTATATAAAATTGAAGTGACAAATGAACTTACACCTGATGGTAATTGGCTACTGCAGCCTATAACTGCGACTAACTTCAAACAAAGGAGGCTTAAAAATTATTTGAAGATAAATAAATGAATATAAGTAAAATTAAGGTTTAGCGTTATTTATTTACAGTCAATAATTGGCCAACTACGTAGCTTTATAGGAACTCTTGATTAAGTTGATAATAGTCACTTTACTTAATTGACCGCAGCTGAATATCTAAATGTTTTCTTTTGATTCAGTGAAAATTCAATACAAAGTGTGAAATACTTTTCTTAAAATTTCATTGCGTGTTCAAAAACTTATAGATCAACCAAAATGCAAACTCAACTTTGAAGAGCCATATGGCAACTTCTTACAGTTGCAGTACGAATGGGTCAGCTCGACCGGGAAAGGACCACGCTCGACTATTCAACACATTAGCAGTTAGCAAAATGCTGCTTGGAACGTATTTCATCTAATACGTAAATAGGCAGCAGTTGCCTAAAATAAAACAAAGGCTCTTACTACATTTACTACACATTTGATTTAGATAATAACGAATGTATTTTGCCATTTAAAATTTAGAAAATATTTGAGATAAAATGTACTATATGATCTGTCTGGTCAAATGTGGGTCAATTGAAAAAGTAGCCATTATGCAGCTGAACTAATCCCAATACGTATTTTTCCAATTTTTAGACATAACAACAATTATTTCGTCGCAATAATATATATTCCTAATCCTTAGAGGTTACGTATCTGTCTGTATACGAAGTCTGGTCTTCAAGTCTAATAAAACTTCTTACTGCGTTTTATATTTTTTTTATAGGATAGGGCGACAAACGAGCACACAGTCCACCTGATGGTAAGTGGTTACTGTGACCCATAGACATCTACATCTATCCTCAATAAAGACTCAAGATACAGATGCGTTGTCACCCGTGAGGACTAAGATGAAATGCCTCTTTACCAGTAAAAAGGGTCTCCGGTTCTCTACACTCACCATACGGACCACAGCAGCGTAAGCTGCTGTTTTATGCTGGTTTTCTGTGAGAGCGTGGTCCTTCCCCGGTCGAGCCGACCCATTCGTGCTACAACTATACTACTAATATAGCTGCAGCATGGCTCTACCACGTTAAGTATATGATTAAATATTTGAAAATTGTTGTGTGAAATGACGTATTCGTATACAAATATTGTGTTAAAATTTAAATTTAAGCCTCGACTGTGTACCTCTATTTTAGTCATGTGTAAAATTTATGTCATTTGTTATTTTATTTAACATACAAACAGAGCTGTTGCATAAAATGTTACCATTACAATTTACCAAAACTTTACTGTTGAACAAGGGAATTCCCCATAGATTACGTTTAGTAGTAGGATTATTTTATTACACTGTGCAGTCTTTACTAAAATCCAACCTGATGGTAAGTGGTGATGTAGCCTAAGATGGTGAAGCGCACTGACTTAGTAAAAGCCTATTCACTCTTGCCTTGAAGACATCCACATTGTAATCGGATGAAAACACAGATGCTGGCAACTTATTCTATTCCGTTGCTGTATGCATCACAAACCATTTGGTTCGAATGCGTGGCAAGTGAATAACGGAAGAGCAACATTGATTTTAACCAAATTCGGGTCACAAATAAGCCTCTTAGCACGCCATTCCATTTAGTCTAAAGCTGCTAAGTGGCATTTTGCAGCACCAGCCCATATATGGCAATAATCCATGCACTACCGGATATTGCCATAGTTTTCTCGCAACAAAATGTTAATTTGGAAGCGTAATGATTCATATTTAATTTCATGAACTCACAGCTGACAATCCATCTGCTTGTAAGTGGCCACTACAGATAACACACGTAGGCACACGCGTATGCGCACGCATATGTGCTCACACACACATGTACGTAGACACACACACACACACACACACGCGCGCGCGCGCGCGCGCGCGCACATACGCTCGCCCGAACGCACGCACGCACTCACGCACGCACGTCCGCACACATGTACCCACGCACGCACGCGCACACACACACAAACCTGGTACCGTTGTACGGTCCAACCGTACATTTCTGCTGGCGTTAACATTTTACGCAATGTATAGCGATTGCATTGCGTAGTTGGACAATTATAAAAACTGAGTTAGTTCACGTTTTCACCGTAAACGCGACGGACGCGAACTCATCAACATAAAATTTAACATTAACATTTAGCATTATTCAACATATTTTAATCTTATATTTTTTACTTGTTTATTAAACTGTTTTAACATAAAATCTAAATTATTATTGAACAGTCGTCCATTACCCGAACATTTTTGGTCCTTCGAGCGAAACATTAACATTTTTGGTCCTTCGAGTGAAAAATAAACATTTTTAGTTCTTTGAAAAGTGAATTGGACCCTCGCGTGTTTCAAGGACAGTGAGCTGACAGTGAGAACTAGCGAACTCAAACATAACAGTGGTCATCTTGCTCAACATCCTCAACATTTGGCTTGGCAAAACAGCAGCTTTTCCAGGTCAAGAATCAACGTGTCGGCAAGTTGGTCAGCAGCAGAACCAGCATCAGCAGTAATCAGCAGTGTCAAAGTAAGGTCTTTCCTTTTTTAACAGTTTTCATTTTAGTAACAAAATGGAAAACGTACACGCTAATCAGGTTGAGATTGTAGGAGCTATTCGTAAAATTGGTGTCAATATTAAAAAAGATGGGTCAGAGCGTAAAACAATAGATTATTTTAAAAGAAAACTTGAGGTTTTGGAATCGTATTGGCAAGATTATCAGAACAATCACAGCAAACTGGTAAAAAGTGAGAGTCGTACACATCCCTACTTTACAAATTCCGAGTACGACATTGCAAGGGAGCAATATAACTCGGTAAAAGAAATCATTAATCAGCAGTATCAGGATTTCTTGGCTAGCCAGAAATATTATCCAGCCCTTGAAGGTAAAACAAGTCAACAGGTGGAACAGCGTGGATTAGGTGAGCCGTCTTCAGGAAGGTCGTCGGAACCGCAAGAGGCTCTTCGCCCACAGGCACATCGAGGAACAACAAGTAAGTTAGATGACATGTTGCGCAAACAATATATTAATTTTAAGGCATTTAAAAGGTCTGTTAGTTGCATAAACATAGATAACATTACGGAAAAATGGGAATTCGAAGATTCTTTAAAAACATTAGAGTCGCGGTGGTCGGCTATAGATTCCCTGCATTGGGAAATTGATCATGATCTCAATGGGGACGACGAAGAGTATGCAACTACGTTTAGTGTGTATGAACAGGAATTTATGGATTTAAAGAGAAAACTCAATTCCAAAATGTGGTCTGTCAATCACCGAGAAAACAGTACGCCCAGAATGGATATCCCTACATTTAACGGCAATTATAACCAGTGGATACCATTCAAAGATCTTTTCACAGAAACAATTCACAATAACCTGTCGCTTTCAAATGCTCAAAAAATGCAATTTTTAAAGAGTAAGCTTCAAGGGGATGCCGAGCGTTTAATACAGCATTTGAATATTAGTTCAGAAAATTACGTAACTTGTTGGGAAATGCTAAGTCATAGGTTTGACAACAAGCGAAGAATTTTCGTATCTCACATTAGCCTATTGCTTGGTTTCCCTAATATTCAGCAGCAGGCGGTAAATCAAATTAAAAAATTACATGATTCAACTTTAGAGTGTTTAAACGCGATTAAAAACTTAGGCGTAGACATTAACACATGGGATCCGTTACTAGTACACATATTGTCGCAAAAATTAGACATGGAAACATATACAGGATACATAGAATCGCAAAAAAGGCCTAGAGATCTACCGGTGCTGCAGGAGTTTCTGGACTACTTGGAAAGCAAATTTACAACACTTGAATTATGTCGGCGAAAACAAGAAAATACATCAAAATTAAACGTTCAGTCTCAATATAACTTCAATAATTCATCATCGAGTAATAATTACAAAAAGCAATTCAATTTTAATCAAAATACGACGAACAAACATATTGCAAAATCATATAACGTTACTGGAATCAAATGTCCTCTTTGTAATGGTGATCATGGCATTTACAATTGCAAAACATTTTTAGCAATGCCAAATGGAATTAAATTAAAAACCACCAACAAATTGAAACTTTGCATAAATTGTTTATTTAGCCACAACGGAAATCCATGTATTTCAACACAAAGGTGCCGTAAATGCTTGCAGAAACATAATACTCTGTTACATGACGCGTGCACAAAGTCCATATCCGGTACACAGGTTGCGAAAAAACTTATCGAGTCCGTGACAAACACTTCGCACGTATCACAAAATAATTTTGGAGGAGAAGTTTTGTTATCGACAGCTTTGGTGAAAGTTAAGGCGTTAGATGGAACATATCAGATCAAAAGGGCGTTGATAGATCAAGGATCCCAAATTTCGCTCATTTCGGAAAATGCCGCACAAACCTTAGGCCTAAAAAGACAGCACTGCAAGGGAGTTATATATGGCGTCGGGGAAAAAGAAAACACTTGCAAAGGCATGTTAAATATTACGTGTACATCCATGTTTAATGATTATTCTTTCAGCACTCATGTTTATATAATGAACAACTTAATTAAACATTTGCCAAACCAATCGTTCGCAAAGCCTTCTTGGTCATTTATAGAAAACATAAACTTGGCTGATCCTGAGTTTTATAACAGTCGTCCCGTGGACTTACTCTTCGGTGCTGATATTTATTCTATGATCATGTTAAGTGGCATTTCAAAGGGAGATTCATCGCAGCCTATCGCACAACAAACGCAGCTAGGGTGGTTGTTGTGTGGTAATGTTAAAACATTTCAATGTAATGTTATCACAAACGACATAGAAAACATTCAGAAATTTTGGGAAATAGAACAAATAACGGAACATCCAGAGTTGTCTTTAGAAGAACAGCATTGTATACAATACTATACTTCAACTACGAAACGTCTTGAAAATGGTCGTTATGAGGTTAGGCTACCCTTAAAACCCGAAATTAAAACAAAATTGGGATCAACAAAATCAATGGCAATTGCACAGTTTCGGAATTTGGAAAGAAAACTTGTAAAAAATGATAATTTCGCGGAAAAATATAAAGCCTTTATTAAAGAGTATGAACAATTGAATCATATGAAACAATCAGACGGTCATACGATGCCCGAGTGTTATCTTCCTCACCACGGTGTCGCGCGTGCCGAGTCAATGACCACAAGCCTTCGGGTCGTTTTTAACGCATCAGCAAAAACTTCGAGTGGATACAGTCTTAATGATTTAATGTATAAAGGGCCTAATTTACAACAAGATTTACAGTGCTTATTATTAAAATGGCGTCAATATAAATATGCTTTCACCGCGGATATTGAGAAAATGTATCGGCAGATTATGGTAAATGAACAAGACCAGCGTTATCAAAAAATTATTTGGAGAGAGTCACCGGAACAACCTTTGCAATCATACCAACTTTGCACAGTTACATATGGCACCAAGTCTGCACCATTTTTAGCAATGATGACGTTAAAACAGCTAGCAGAAGACGAACAAGCAAGCAGAACCTACCCGGAAGCATCATTGGTTTTAAAAGAGGCTTTTTATATGGACGATCTCGTCCATGGAGCTCACAGCATTCAGCAAGGTAGAAAGTTGTTTAAAGACTTAAACAGATTATTACAATTAGGAGGATTCACATTGAGAAAATGGGCGTCGAATAGCAATGAACTGTTTCATACCTTAGAAAAAAGTCAGATCAAAGAAGAAAACATAATTTTTAATTTTAAAACTGAACACGCAACAAAGACGCTCGGACTCTGCTGGTTAAGCAACAGGGACACCTTTACTTTCTGCTGTAACATGTCTATTCAGGAAATTAAGCCCACAAAAAGATGTTTGCTTTCCGAAATTTCAAAATTATACGACCCATTAGGCTGGTTGGCACCTATTTCAACAAAATTAAAAATATTATTTCAAAATGTATGGAAGTTAAATATTTCTTGGGATGAAAAAATACCAGAAAACATACAACAAGAATGGCGGAAAATTCGAAGCGATATGAATGATATTCAAGAATTTGAGATCCCTCGATGGATAGGGTGTAAGGAAAATGAAGTTTTCGAGTTACATGGTTTTAGTGACGCATCCGAACATGCCTTTGCCTGCGTCGTTTACGCAAGGACAAAAAACCAACCTGAAGCAGTACTTTTAGCGGCCAAAACACGACTCGTACCAAATAAAAAAGAGATATCATTGCCTAGGTTAGAGTTAAATGCGGCTCATTTATTATGTAAATTGATAAATAAAATAAAACAATGTATGTGTCAACATAAAATCGAGATATATGGATGGACGGACTCCATGGTCGTTTTAGGTTGGCTTAATAGGGATCCAAGTCGTTGGAAAGCTTTCGTTGCAAACAGAGTTAAGTATATTACTACAATTATAGCTGCAAGCCATTGGAGTTACGTTAAGTCGAAGGAAAACTCTGCGGATGCTGCAAGTAGGGGGCTATACGTATCACAACTTAAAAACAACCAATTATGGTGGCACGGACCCACATGGCTACAAACATTTTCTTATCGACCTAATGAAAAACAAGTTTATCAAACAAAAGAAGAAATTCGATCAAAACAAACAAATTTTATACAGAAGGACATACATAACAGTATTATATATACATTATTAAATAAATTCAGTTCATTTACAAAAATAATTCGTATTGTAGCATGGATATTACGTTTTTTGACACCTAAGCAGAAAGGTAAACAATGGCCTAGCTACCTTACGATACGGGAACTAAAGCATGCAAAATTAGTTATTATTAAACATGTTCAGGAAAACGATTTTCAAGTGGATATAGAATATTTATATAAGTACAACACAGTGCATACGAGTAGCAAATTACGGAGTTTGAATCCGGTATTAAGTGAGGGAATACTTAAGGTTGGAGGAAGATTAAAAAACGCCAACATCCATCACGATATGATGCACCCTATATTAATACCTCATAAAAGTAGATTGACGGATCTTCTAATAGATCATGCACATAACATGACATTTCACGGTGGTCCTCGACTTACTTTAGGTTGGTTACGTCACAAATATTGGATTGTAGGAGGCAACAGAGCCGTTAAATTACGTTTACGAAACTGCGTCAAATGCAGAAAAAACAGTCCCTCTACACAACATCAATTAATGGCTGATTTACCAGAGTCAAGGGTTAATCCAGCACCACCCTTTCAACACACAGGCGTTGATTATACGGGTTTCGTTGAAATAAAATCAAGCAAAGGACGAGGAATAAAAACTACCAAAGGATATATAGCAGTTTTTGTGTGTATGGTTACCAAAGCCATACACTTGGAATTAGTGTCCGATTTGAGCACCTCAGCATTTTTAGCAGCGCTTCGTCGCATGGCAGCGAGAAGAGGAGCTCCACGTCATATCTACAGTGATAATGGCTCAAATTTTGTAGGCGCTAATAGGATCTTGCAGGAAGAATACCAACAACTTCAACACATATTTAACAACAACCTTTTGATGGAGCTTTCAGAGTTGAACATCGAATGGCATTTCAATGCTCCCTCGTGGCCAAGCGCTGGAGGTTTATGGGAGAGAGCTGTGCGCAGTTTAAAACATCACCTGAAGCGTGTGGTTGGTGATCAAAAGCTAACATACGAAGAATACTCGACAGTTTTGAGTCAGATAGAAGCGTGCTTAAACTCAAGACCCTTGTGTCCGCTAACTGAAAACGTAGAAGATTTGGAGTTTTTGACACCTGCACATTTTTTAACAACAAATGTAGGTTCCACCATAATAGAAACGCCCGAAGATGCCAGGACAAGATGGCAGCTAACAAAACAAATATTTCAAGGTGTGTGGAAAAGGTGGAAAGCGGAATACCTTACTCAATTATCTAGTAGGAGTAAGTGGCTAAGACCGCGACCAAACATGAAGATCGGTGATATGGTCATCATTCAAGACGACAACTTACCACCAGGAAAATGGGCGATGGGGCGAGTAGTAGAACTTCACCCAGGTAGCGATGGACATGTAAGAGTGGTAACATTAAAAACAAAAAACGGTAATCTTAAAAGACCAGTCAGTAAACTGTCATTACTACCCATTGAAACATCATCACAACAAAATGAACAGAAAGACAGGTCGAACAACTTTACACAAAAAATAACCCATAAACAAGAAAAGAAGCTACAAGGCACCCGCTCCAAATTCAGCTCTATTGTTATGAGTTTAATGTTTTTTATATGTTTATTTACACCAGCATTTAGTACAAGCTCATACAATATTACAACTTTTGATAATAATCAGTCAATTTACTTCGATCCGATAGGTAAAATGCAGATAATCCAGGATAAATGGACACTTATTGTGTATTACAACTTAGAACCTTATTGGGAAGGAATTAAAGCATTTGAAATATTTTTAAAACATTTAAACGAAAGATGTATGAACATAAACGCAGATCACTTATGCCATATGATATTGTTACAACTACAGCACGAGTTCTCGGAACTGCAATACTACAATGAGCTCCTATTGAATCAGCATTTCGTCGGACGCTCCAGACAGCGACGGGGACTTGTGAATGGAATAGGCTACTTGGCAAATAGTTTGTTCGGCGTACTGGACGAACGTTTCGCGGAACAGTATAGTAAGAATATTGAACTTGTTAGACAAAACCAAAACCATTTATTGAATTTATGGAAGAAACAAACGTCTGTATTGGAATCTGAATATAATTTATTAAAACGTACCGAAGATTTGGTAGCCAAACAACATAAAATTATTAACAGACATTTGATAAACTTGGAAAAACAGACCAACAACATCCAAAAGGAAATAAAAAATATGTCAATGGCGCAAGATTTTACTATGTCTTCTTTAATAGCCAGCAATATGCTTCAAAATATAAAAATCACTCAGGAGAATCTTCTTGAAACTCTAACAGACATATACCATGGTCAATTTAACATGCATTTATTAACAGCCGAACAACTTCGAGAAGAACTCCACATAATCTCTGGTCATTTAACAGAAGATATAACATTACCAATAGAAAATATACAACAAGAAGTTCATAAAATTTATAAACTACTTAAGGTCAAAGCTAGAATGATGCAAAAATATCTTATATTCGAGGTAATATTTCCCCTTCTGAATAGAGACAAATACAAATTATACAAAATTATAACAATTCCTCACCAGGTAGAGAATAATATAGAGATAAGCATTTTTCCAATTGCAGAATACACAGCTATTAGTTTACGAAAGGATACTTATTTAAAAATCACAAACAAGGACTTATATTTATGTTTACATGAGGAGGATGTTTATTTGTGTCCTATCCGACAGCCCATTTACCATCTTTCAGAAGACAAGAATTTTTGCCAATTAGATCAAACAACAAGTAGATGCAGGATCTATAAGACATCTTGTACAAATAAATGGCTACCGCTGAATAACCCTTCACAATACCTATTCCACTGCTGCAACACATATGATGTTAAAATTATTTGCTCTGATCGTGTAATTGGGGAACGCCTAACTAAGGCAGGAGTGATATCTCTCGATAAGGGATGTTTGCTAAAAGGTCAAGATTTTACGTTGCTCTCCCACCAAATTTACACCCATCAAATTGAGATGAATAAGGACTTAATTCTTCCAAAAATTGACCCATTGAATAACATCGTCAAAATAAGCATACCTTTAGAAACATTTGACGAAAATGACACCAACTTATCAGATTTGAACAGTTCCTTACATAACTTAGACCGTCAAATAAAAGACCTGAAAAAGAATAACGTGCAATTAACAACATTATCGTCGCACGACATCCATCACTATGCAATCAACTACGTGTTAATCGGAGTGGCAGCAGTGTTGGCGGCGGTGTTCGTGTGGAGATGGCGGCGGCGGCGGCGGCGTGCACCCATCTCCCCAGACTTGGAGCTGCAGTCGGCGAGTAGTGTTAGTGCGGTGAGTGCGCGAAATCAAAGAAAGGCTTACCGTAAGCCTAGTGTTTTCACAGTGAGTGCTAGTGCGCGAAATTGTGATGTTGACCGTCAACATATGGGCAATATAGGTGATGTGTCGTGTGAAATTGAAAAACAAAACAAAGCGTGTTCTCCCATACCGCAAAGACATTTTAATATCTAATTATAAAAAGAATTGTTTAATAATAAGTTAGATACTGTAACCATTTTCATCTTACAAATAACAATCATTCACTAGGTTAAGTTACAAATTGTTTATCACCTTGTTACTTAAATAAGATCATCTCATCAATCACATATCACCTAACTTACATTATAATCATCTCTTCACATTTTGGCCCGGCAGCATGTACGGTCCAACCGTACATTTCTGCTGGCGTTAACATTTTACGCAATGTATAGCGATTGCATTGCGTAGTTGGACAATTATAAAAACTGAGTTAGTTCACGTTTTCACCGTAAACGCGACGGACGCGAACTCATCAACATAACATTTAACATTAACATTTAGAATTATTCAACATATTTTAATCTTATATTTTTTACTTGTTTATTAAACTGTTTTAACATAAAATCTAAATTATTATTGAACAGTCGTCCATTACCCGAACAACCGTCAAGCTGCAGCTGTATTGCAGCAATTAAAATCAAATTACCAATGAGAGTGACAAGAAGCGAAGACTATTTATAATGGTCAGTTATTGCCTTCATGAATGACAACATATTTATTCGCTTAAGTTAGGTGCCTATATCACAGCATCCACTTAACATCGGGTAAACTATGTGCTCTTTAAGCTTCTCTTACTTTGTAAAAAATGTCTTCTTCAAAAAATGTTATTTCCTCACGTTATCGTAAAGCATTTACTTTTAGTCGTCATGTTCGACGTTATATAATAAAGTTTTATATTTATGTTGCTTCTCATATAACACGACCCTTGTCGTCTTTAAATTCACTCCTTTAGGACACGTTAAAACCGTGTATTTCATTTTAAATGTTTGAACTTATTATGATATAATTTTTTTTTATTTATTTATTTAAGCTTTTTCAGGATAAGCAGAGATGAAAACATGGGAGTTAGTGTAGCAAAAGTAAACTAATAATGAGAAAAAAAAGGTGACGAATTTCGAATAAACCAAAAAATGTCCTTCTATATATACAAGTCTAAATATATTAATAAAAACGTACACAAATATATAAATCTACTTAAATACATTAAATATATAAAAATATACGCGGTAGAGCCATGCTTCAGCTATATTATTAGTATACCCCTTTTTACCGGAAAAGAGGCATTCCATCTTAATACTCACGGGTGACAACGCATCTGTATTTTGATTCTTAATCGAGTATAGATGTAGATGTCTATGGGTCACAGCAACCACTTACAATCAGGTGGACTGTGTGCTCGTTTGTCAACCAATCCTATAAAAAATACATTATATTATATACATGTATATGTACATATATCTGTGCCATGATAAATAAGGAAAATATGTGACGATTAAATCATTCTTTACAAAAAGCATTAATTCACACTTAACGAGAAAGTAAGAAAAAAGTAACTTGTTGGAAGCTTTTTTAATATTAAGATGTATTTCGTTCCAGAGTCTTATAGCTGTAAGAGCGAAAGAGCGGGACATATAACCGGTACGGAGTAAAGCGTTAGCAACTTTAGATTATCCGAAGAATGGATAAAACAGTAATGACTATCTCCTAGGTACTGAAATCTAAATTTCAAGTACTCAGGAGCACAAAGATAGTGATATGACTGAATAGAATTTCGTACTCGTATCATGATAAGTTGGAACACGTACACAGCTATTATTCATTTTTTAACCAATTTATATTTTAAGTCGAGATTTTTTCTTCTTATTTAATACATACTTATTTTATTTTATACGTGGTAGAGCTGTGCTGCAGCTGTATAAGTAGTAAAGTAACACGAATGGGTTGGCTCAACCGAGGAAGGACCAGGCTCTCACAAAATACTAACGTAAAATAGCAGCTTAATGCTGCTGTGATTCGTATGGTGAGTGTAGAGAACCGGAGACCCTTTTTACTGGAAACTAGGTATTTCATCTTCGTTCTCACGTGTGGCAACTTTGATTCGTAGTTGAGAATAGATTTAGATGTCTATGGGCCACAGCAACTATTTCCCATCAGGTGGACTGTGTTTGTTTGTCACCATTATGCTATAAAAAAACAACAAAGTTTTGGGTGTTGAAAGTTATATTGCAGTGTTTTTATTAAAAAAAAGTAGTTTCTATTCATTATTTACGATTTTTTCAGATTTATAATGAGAGATAATAATGGATCCGTAAAAGTTATGTAATAATATAGCGCTGGTCCCTATTAAGGAAGTAGGATCCGCAAATATACGATTTTTCAGGAGAGCGGTTTGAAATTTTGTTTTTAAAAAGATATCCTGTAAAGTCTAATATTTGAAATTTGAACTATTTATACTTCAGAGAGATATCTTTTTATGTGTAAATCTTTCTTTGTATAATATGTTTACGTATAAACAGAGAAAAACTATATATGACTCTAGTGAACGTCAGTTATTTGAACAAAATTATCGGATATGCCACATACTACTTTCTTATCAGTTTACCTGCAACGCCTTTTGTCGATTGTGTCCATTGTACCAGTTACTATATTTTAGCTCGGACTTATTTTGAACTAATTGGCGTATGATGATATTGTGCAGGAAAATCTAAATTAAAACTTTAAGTTTTTTTTTAATTAATAAGGATAATAAAAACGTTATAATTTAAAGAAAAATATGAGACGCATGCCTTTATTCAAAACGGTATCATCCTTAACGTTATTAGCTAATCTTTAAAATAAGAAATTGTCAAAATAATCACAGAAAAAAAAATCGATTTCGCAATGTTGTTATTTTTCTGCATAAGGCATGTATTTTACGATATTTAAAATTATTAGGTAGTATCATAATTTTTTGCAGATAACTTATTGATGAGATAAGAATATAATTGAAATCGAAAACACCCATGGTCGTCAAAATACCAAAATATAACTTATCTGATAATATGTTATTGTGATTTGGTACTTTTTTAAATAATTTTCGTAAAGACCGTATTAAATTTTATTCATGTCATAATTTTGTTACACTTAGTAAGTAAAATATTGTTTTAAAATTACGAAGTTGACTGCTGGTAGCATTGGACAAAGCTCAGTGGCTTAAGATGTTACTTATATATAATAATAATGTTATTCTTCCATCTTTACAGCCTATTAAAGTCTGCCGTTGGAAATACGACTCCCTCATAAATGGTATCATATAGGGAAATATTCCTGGCGAATCTTCCCTATATGTTTCATGAAACAGATATTTATAGGTAATAAATAAATTAAAAAAGGCATTACAGATAATCTCCGAAGCAAACCCTACATTATGCGTGCCCCAAACACGCACTCGGCAAGTTATTTATTTTAACAATGGTTCTGAAAATGAACCTCCATTCTGAGCAGCACTTTCAAAAACTCAGCGGGCGTTTTTCCAAGTGCCAGTAATCTTAAGAGTAAATTATTTCATTAATAATTAAGTTTTTCATTAAATGAAAATTTATTTAAATAAACATATTTATTTCGTGTTTAATCTGCGATTGACAATATTAAAGATTAAACACAAGAACGCTTTAAGATTTTGTTCTAATTAGATGAAATACTTATAAATCTTAAAATTGTTTGTTGCCTTTGATGGACGAGTAGAGTAAATAGGCCTATCAAATATTTTCAAATAATTTATTTCATGAGAATCTGATCCTATTTAAGTTTATTGAAATTAAATTTTATCTCGATTAAATTTCATTAGAGATAAAGGCTGGACATCGTCTAGTTCAGATATGAAGCCTTTGGAATGCAACTTCTGGTCATTATTGGAGGAGGAAGAATCAGAAGTCAGAATTAGTCGCACAAGAATTCTTCAGGTCAGTGACTAAATTCCATATACAGATATTATTTAAGAAACATTTTTGACCACTTTGCATATTTTTGTTAAATAACTGCTTATACTTGTATAAATATAAGTAAAAATATATTCACATAAGTTTTATTATTAACTAATTGGTCATTTAAATAAGATATGCATTTTAATGTCTAACAGAACTCATGGTAAGTAAGTAAGTACGTACGAAAATTTATATTCCAACTTTAATCTAGTAAATGGATGAAAGGTCAACCTCATGGAATATAGTGATATTTTATGAGAGTAAACAACCGTCTATACTTTCGAGGTCACATAAGATGTGATCACTCTGAATAACATGATTCATATATAGCTTCCATCTTTTATAAGTAAAGTTCAAAGGCCGAAGTAATGTTATTTACCGAGAGTATACTGTGGTGTAGTATATTTTTTAAGTTTGAAATTTTACGTCTAGATGTATTTAGTTAACACTCATTTGCAATTACGTAAAATAAAAAAAATAGTAGAATTTACACTCGAATAAGAGGAGAGCTTGCAGTAGGTGCCTAAAGATATCTCAATTGTATAACTTGCCTGCGCGGTCAAAAATGTAGAATATTTTATAATAGTCGATTATTGTATTATTTTTATAGAAGTAAAAATTACAAGTTAGCTTATAGTCCATCTGATGGTATGTGAAAGCGTTGGCTGCAAGACTGCTCTATCATCAATTAAGAATCAAATTGAAGATGAATTTTACCCCAGAGGATCAAGATGGAACGTCTCGTTACCCATAAAATGGGTATATCCGATTCTTGCAACTATCTTTGTTTTTTTGTTTTACATTGGGAAATGCCTACGCATACCCGCTACGCGGGGCTAGGTCAGGTTATGTTGGACTCGCACCGACTAAAACCCAATGGTGTTCCATCATAGTCGCATATTGGCAACGCCACGGGAGTACTTCCGGACACATCCGCGGCCACACCATGCCGCCCCATGGCAACCTCTCCTCGGGAGAGGACAACTTCTCCCCCATCTCAAGCTATAATAATTGGCAGTGCTCAACAACTGTGTAAGCTTGACGTGCATTGCGTTCCACCTGTCACGTTTGATAGTTCTATCATACCTTATTCTGACAGCATTAAAATCTGGGTATCTACTTTGACACAACCTTAAGTTGCTCCACCCAAATTCAGAATATTAGTGGTTCTGTTTTTGCTAAGATTTGTGCTTTGAACCGTCTTAGGAACTTTCTTCCGGTCAAGGTAAAGATAACTCTGGTGCAATCTCTTATTTTGCCTATTATTGACTATACTGATGTATGTTTTTCTGATCTCAATGAGGTTTAATTTGATAAGCTGGATCGTCTCGTCAATAACTGAATCCGTTTTATTTTCCGTCTTCGCACGTTTGATCATGTATCCTCATTTCGCACTCAGCTTAAATGGCTTCTAATTCATCAGGGAAGACACATTAGGACACTTAACACAGTTTTTTCTATTTTATTCGATAACCACTATCCAAATTGTCTAAAACATAAGTTTCAGTTTCTGCGGGACACTCATGACAGACAGCTTCGTTCATCGGAGACTCTTGCCCTCTCTATTCCTCTTCACCGTTCGAGTTTCATATCTTCATCGTTTGCTGTCCATGCCGCACGCCTATGGAATGACCTGCCTAAAAATGAAGACAACCTACCTGCAAACAAACATTTAAGAAGAACATGCTAGATCATTTTCTAAAACTGTTTTACAAGTGCTAAGTTGCGTCATCATTAGTATATTACGTATCTTTATGTATCTTGTATTATATTATATTTTCTTATAATATATAAATTTATATACTTGTGTATATTGATATATGTATGTATGTATATATGTGTGTGTATATGTATGTATATATTTAAATGTTTGTATAATATGTATATGTATGTGTATATGTATATTTCTTTGTAACCGCCTTCGTAGTTATATCACTGCCTTAAGGTTGACTGGCAGAGAATGCTTTTAGAATTAAGTCCGCCTTTTGTTCCTTTACTTAATGTGTAAGGTTCAATACAGTTTAAACAAATAAATAAATCTCCTTCCCAGAACCAGACCACATGAAGTGCCTTCTACGGCTGCGCGTCATGTGTTCTGGTTGCCTAAACTCGGCACATCTAGTTCTCTCCGTCGAGGAGTTCTAGTGGCAGTCTTCAAAGTACACCTTTAAGTCACTCTATCAATTTCGGAGGTAAGGTCTCATCATAACTTACAAAACGAGGCCGAACTCGGCACATCTAGTTCTCCTCGTCGAAGAGTTCCAGTAGCAGTCATCAAAGTACACTTTCAAGTCACTCTATCAAGTCCGGAGCTAAGGTCTCATTATAACAAACAAAACGAGGCCAAACTTGGCACATCTAGTTCTCCTCGTGGAGGAGTTCCAGAAGCAGTCATCAAAGTACACTTTCAAGTCACTCTATCAAATCCGGATGTAAGGTTTCATCATTATTCACAAAACGAGCCCAAGCTCAGCAAATATAGTTCTCCTCGTCGAGGAGTTCCAGGGGCAGTCTTCAAAGTACACTTTCAAGTCACTCTATCAAGTCTGGAGGTAAGATCTCATCATAACTCACAAAACAAGCCTAAACTTGGCATATCTAGTTCTCTTCATCGAGGAGATCCAGTGGCAGTCCTCAAAGTATACTTTCAAGCCACTCTATCAGGTCGGGGGTAAGGTCTCATCATGACTAACAAAATGAGCCCAAATTCGGCACATCTCCTCGTCGAGGAGTTCCTGTAGCAGTCATCAAAGTAGACTTTCATGTCACTATATCAAGTTCAGAGGTAAGGTCTCATCATAACTTACAAAACGATCCCAAACTTGGCTATCTAGTTCTCCTCTTCGTGGTGTTCCTGTTGTAGTCATCAAAGTATACTTTCAAGTCTCTCTATCAATTTCAGAGGTAAGGTCTCATCATAACTAACAAAACGAGCCCAAACTCGGCACACCTAGTTCTCGTCGTCGAGGAGTTCCAGTAGCAGATACCGACACAGCTTGAGATCTATAAAGTCCAAGACGTATAAGTATATTTATATATAAATTCTGCGTGCTTTTAGGGAAACAAAATATTGTAATTGAAATCTGTGATTATAAAAATATTAATACCTTACCTTGGTCAAGTATGTATCAAAGAAGGTTTGTCGAATCGAACTAGACGACGAAAGGATGGCGTCACTATATGCAATATTTATGAAAAATATCCTTATTTTTTAATGTCTTAAAAACACTTAAAATACCTCTCTAGGTAGCCACAAAAAAAAAGTTATTATTTTATTATTGTTTTTGTAAATGTTCCGAAATAATTTAGAATAATGTTTTCAGAACGCATTGAAACGCCCCTAATGAAATTAATGGTCATTTCATGTATGAAAGGACTTTGTATTGAAAGACTGTAATTATTCACGTTTATTTGAATAGTTGTTAATTGTAATTCAATTCAATTAGTATTTAGTACAGAGCAAATAAAAAGAGGAGGTGTTGTAATTAAATTTCACTATGTAAAAAAACGTGACAATTTGCGGAGTGAGAGGATGTTAAGCTCCGCCCACTTTACTATCTTCATCTACCGATAAATAGTAAAAGTACTCGAATCGTTCCATATCGATGTTGCAATGTAGTTTAGCTACCTTGACGATAGATGGCGGCCTGTTAGCAAAATGATTATACAACTATAAAAATAATATTTTACGATTAAAAATCCTTTAGAACTGAATGCAAAACAAATTTCAACACCTTCGTATGATTATTTTACCAATACTGAGCTCTACGTGACTTTACATGATTAGTTCCCATGACACAAAGTGCTACCATCTATTTGAAAGCCGACGCAGAAATGTAACACAACATTTCATCCTTTTCTTCTTAATACTACGAAAAAACACCGATTTGCGATTATCGACACATAAGCACACAGGACAAACGCTGACATACTAAGTATAGCCACGCACACTGTGATGACGTAAAGACCTAGTTAGAATCACAGTGCACAGTTGTTTATGCCATCTCCTCTTTGTATTTGCTTCGTGGTATTTAGGGATCAAACCAACTACTATACTGATTTATTATGTACTGAATTCATGTTGTTGTTTTGAGCTCGGCATTGTTTTACGGACTGATAACTACCACTTGTAACGATTATTCTATGCTTTTGATTTCTGGACACCGATTTTGCATCTTGGATATTTATGAGAGACATCATGCAGTCTAGCAGCTACACAACAACGACAACTAGCCCTGCGATTGCTATGTGTTAATTGTGACTTATGCATTGATACACTTCGCAACCATCTCGTTTTTGAGCTTGATATCAGAGTAAATTCTAAGCTCTGCGAGTGGAATTCTTTAATAATAGTACATTGGTTTTTTGAATATTTTGCATTTCTACGGCGATCTTTTTCGCTGCAAACAAGTGATACAAAATCCACTCACGACGGCGGCCAAGGCCGGAATGACGAACGACGGAGTGAAACAGTGCATTTACTAAAATAAATTAATACAAGGCTCACATACCACCGAAAATTTCGCATCTTCTTAGCCGAAAAAAATGAATTATAACTTAACGAATCAAAATTTAACTGCCATTTACATTTCATAGTTTCCCACACGATAGAAAAGAGTTTTAAAAATAGATTGAGGTGAACAATTAATATTTTTAAAGTTATCGTGTTTACGAAGCCATGCGAACGTGATTAATTCCCATTGCAAGCAACTAAAACCCTTTTTTATGTAAAAATAGCAATTAATCGATTAAAAAAAAAAACTATAAGTTCAACAATCATTTATCTTTCTGACAATGTACTTATTATATCGTTTATAAGTATAATATGATTGCTAGATACGATTTCATACGACAAAACGTTGGAATCTTAATGTTAAAGCCCTAGCGGAATATACCGCCGTGTAGTGGCGGTTAAGAATATTCACTACCCCATATCTTCCCGTGGGTGTCGTAAGAGGTGACAGTAGGAAACAGGCACGGAAATGGGCAGCAGCATCTTCCTGATAACAGCAAAATTATAATAAAAAAAATTGCGGTTGCAAACCCGCTCGTCAAACGTGGTAACTATGGCAAATACCCCCCCCCCCCCTCACGATGAGAGTAACAAAGAGACGGCCCCCGGTCCCCGGCGACCCCGCTATTCCTGGTTACGGTGGCGAACATGGTTCAACGAGGTTCGGTTACCACCTAAGACGACTCGACCTGGCAACATACAACGCACGCACCCTGAGAACTGACGAGAAGATTATGGAGCTGGAAGAAGAGATAGACAAGTTACGCTAGCATATTATAGGACTATCCGAGGTCCGAAGAGAGGGGGAGGACACGGTAATCCTCAAATCCGGCAACTTGATCTATCACTGGGAGGGCGACCATCTGTCCCAAGGAGGTGTCGGATTTATCGTCCACAAGTCTCTCGTTAACAATATTGTAAAGATTGATAGTGTGTCGACGAGGGTTGTGTACCTTATACTCAGAATCACCAAACGATATTCGCTGAAGGTCATACAAGTTCACGGACCAAGCTCGGCACATCCCGATGAGGAGGTGGAGGAAATATATGAGGATATCTCTAAAACCATGCATTCCTCCAAAACCCACCATACGGTGTTAATGGGAAACTTCAATGCAAACCTAGGCTCAAGAGAGAAAGGTGAGAACTGACGAGAAGATTATGGAGCTGGAAGAAGAGATAGACAAGTTACGCTGGCATATTATAGGACTATCCGAGGTCCGAAGAGAGGGGGAGGACACGATAATCCTCGAATCCGGCAACTTGATCTACCACCGGGAGGGCGACCATCTGTCCCGAAGAGGTGTCGGATTTATCGTCCACAAGTCTCTCGTTAACAATATTGTAATGATTGATAGTGTGTCGACGAGGGTTGTGTACCTTATACTCAGAATCACCAAACGGTATTCGCTGAAGGTTATACAAGTTTACGCACCAAGCTCGGCACATCCCGATGAGGAGGTGGAGGAAATATATGAGGATATCTCTAAAACCATGCATTCCTCCAAAACCCACTATACGGTGTTAATGGAAAACTTCAATGCAAAACTAGGCACAAGAGAGAAAGGTGAGTTTGAAGTTGTTGGTTGGAGTTGAAAGTAGGGAAATTCGGAATAGGGCAACGGAGACCAAGGGGACAGCAACTGGGCGACTTCATGAAAAAAGAGGGATTCTTTATGATGAACTCTTTCTTCCAGAAGCGGCTCCATAGGAAGTGGACCTGGTCGAGCCCCGACGGTTCGACAAAAAATGAGATTGACTTCAATATGGCGATCAGACAACAACTGTTCAGTGTTGTCTCCGTGATCACGAGGGTGAAAACTGGTAGCGATTATCGAATGGTTAGAGGCACACTGAACATAAACGTTAAGTTAGAGAGGTCTCGTCTAACGAAGTCAACGCTCCGACCCCCTTGTGCTCTACTCCAAAGTCCCGAAACTTTTTAGCTCGAGTTACAAAACCGTTTTCATTGCCTAGAAGACTGTAACATTCGGCAAAATTAGTAACATTGTGGCACTCCTTGGGGGAGGCCTATGTTCAGCAGTGGATTTATGAAGGACTGTAATGATGATGATGATAACGATGAGAACATACAAGCACGCTTTGCGCTCACGGCATGCAATACCCATACGGACAATGGGGAGCACTAAGTGGGAAGCAGAAACAGGATATGGGTAGCAGCATTTAACTAAATAACAACTAAAAATTATAGAAAATTGCAGCTGCCAACACACCTGCTATGTGAGGCAACTGTGGACAATATCCTCTCCCCCTATAAGGCAACCCATGGGGAGGCCTGTTTTCAACATTTATTTTTTGAGAGACTGTAAAGAATAAATGAATAAATTTATAGGCCTTTCTACATAATATATTTATAATTTTGTGCGGAAACTGATTTAATGGCCAACATAACTATTCTAAACCATCTAAACAGAAAAAATCTGTCAGGAGTTTTAGCATAATTCATGAGCCATAGAGCCATGCTGCAGCTATATTATTAGTATATTTGTAGCACGAATGGGTCGGCTCGACCGGGGAAGGACCACGCTCTCACAGAATACCAGCGTAAAATAGCAGCTTAATGCTGCTGTGTTTCGTATGGTGAGTGTAGAGAACCGGAGACCCTTTTTACGGGAACGGGAAAAGAGGCATTCCATCTAAGTTCTCACGGCTGACTACGCATCTGCATTTTGATTCGCAAACGAAGATGGATGTAGATGTCTATGGGCCACAGCAACCACTTTCCATCAGCTGTGTTCTCGTTTGTCACCCTTATTCTATAAAAAAAATCCAACATTAAAAATGAGAAGAAAACAGAAGGCCACTGTACTTACTATAATATATCTGTTTGCTAGAGAAAAGCAAATACTAAAATTTGTACAATTAAGTATAATATAATTGTTTACGAACGTCGAATACTGTCTGATGAAGGGATAACTGATTGTGAAATCCCGTAGAGTGAATATTTAAACAGTAGGTATAATATTGGATTTTCGTCCTGGTATGTTATTATTATTTTGGTCCTCTTGTTTCTGTAAACGCATGGGAATATTCCGCCGATATAATTTCTGTGTGTTATATTAGGATGGAAGAAAGCGAACTTAATATGTTGGTTTTGGAGAAAGTATGATTCGAAAATTCAATAGATGGGCTAGTCAATAGATGGATGGACTGTATGACTGACTGATGATGATGATGATGATGATGATAGTTCGTCAAGTGCTGTGTAGATGGTAGCATCAATTTGTCATCCATAAAAGGTGGTTTTGGTCACTTAATGGTTACTTATTAACGTTGTCCACGAACGCCCGCAAATCATGTGGATTTTGTACAAATTACTCTCTAAACAAAAAAGCACCAGCGGGAGATTTGTTCTATAGCTCCGACACCGACTAAGTTATCTATCCTGTGCTGACTTACATAAAATACATTATCATATTTTACTCTATGGAGATGATGTTGAGTAGGAAGATGCGCTTTGTGTTCCGGTGCGGCTTGTTTAAAGACGAAAAGAATGATGAGTTTTCTATAGGAGGCAACTGGCGCTGGTTCGGTTGCATATGTGTGCGTAGCCTCTTTTCTTGAAGGTCCCTATTCGACAGAGAGGTCGTATGAGGAAGAAAATTCCTAGTAAAAACGTATAGTGGTGGACCGTCAAGCATCCAGATGGTGTGAAAAACTCGCCATAACATAGTATGGGGATATTGGCCGCGATGTGCATTCGTCAAAATTTTGCGGCTGGAATTAATTTTTTAGAGCAATTTTTTAGAGCACTCCCCTTGGTGGACGCAAAGGAAAATGCAAAGGGATGTAACACCTCTTAACAGCGCTAGGGAATCGAGCCGATCGCACAGGACTCGGTCATCGACTAGTACCGTATGCCAGAGATGGGAACAGTATTACACGTGAGGCACAATCTGCGCCTCATAAAGTTGCATGCAGGAAAGGTTCGACTTCAGACACAAGTTTGTTCCGGTACTCGGTGATATTTTCCCGTGAGGCTAGTAAGCTACCATATAGGGGGGGGGGGGTAGAGATAGGGCCTTGGGCCTCCAGCAAACTGCACTCACCAGCCGGCCCACTCACTGTAATAACCGTGTCCTGGTTATCGCAAGATACGACTTTGAGAAATGTCTAAAAGACGCAGCGTCCATGATACAAAAATTCTAGTAGAGCAATGGCCAATCCGCTGGCCAAGTATCAAGACCAATGTAAATTCTCGCCACTAATGAGACACTATAATCAAGAGAGAACTGTTGGGTGACTAAATAATGAAGATGAACACACAAAATCGATTTCAATTAATTGTAATTTAAAATTTAACTATTATGTAACAGCACAGTAAAAGTAAATAAAGTTGCAGCCTTGTTAATCAGGTAGGTATTTATTAAAAGTTATGTATTAACAATAAATACAATTGGCAGACTAAGTTTGCGTTATTGCACGCTAATAATGGATTGATCGTTAAAATCATTGTGTCAGACATCTTAATTATTTTACAAGTAATAGAATCATGGACGTATTGCCCAAAGAGAATATAATCACTACGTTTTACATGTGATTATATTCTCTTTGGGCACATCACATACGTATATGTGTGGAATACAGTTAAGCATAAATATTCAAAGGGCTGATTGAACGTCAAAATAGTTTCTGCATGATTTCCACATAAGCTTTGCACAAATCAATGCATATATTTGATCGAAAACGGCTGTCAATTTGTAGGAATATTTCATTGAAATTAGCTTTAATTAGCATCGAATATTTGAAACAGGTTTTTAAATATTGATCTTATTATCCTAATGAATGTAATGTAATACTATCGGTGGAATTTGCAAGAGAGTAATAAGCAATAACATTAATTTAATATATTTTTTAATTAATTTCAACGCTAAGGTTTCACTTACTTGGGTTTATGACTCAAAAGGAAAACTATTTAATAGCAGACATTTAAAATGATACATAAATTAAAGTTGTCTATGCTATATACAGGGTATTTTTGGAACGCTCCCGAAAACTAAGACAGGCGACAACACCAAGTACACCTTTGATCATGGGTCACAAATAAATTCGATCCTGATGAAAAAAAAATCAACTTTTTACAACGTTTTATTAGCTTTATTCACGCGCCATCATGTTAGTACAGCTAAATGAAACGATAATTTCATAAAATATATCATGAAAATACTGAAACATAAAACCAGCAGTGGAATGACTGAATTTATATCACCTGACTGAAAGGTCAATGTACGCGCGAACGCAAATTCGCGCGGCCCGCAACTAGCGGGCCAAACCACAATATCTAATAATTTACAACACTTGTCTAAATACCTTACTTATCTACTTAACCTACTATTTTGCCACTGTGCTTGTCTCCACTTAGCCACTTTAATCCGAATTTACAGGTTAAATAACCCAAATAACTGGTTCGATTCCCCGCTAATGAAAAAATACTTAAATGAAATGTAACCAAAGTTGGAGTCATGAGTTTTTATTCATCGTGTATGTTTATTATTCTCATGTATTCAGTTATGTACCTATTC
Organism: Parnassius mnemosyne; assembly: GCA_963668995.1. NCBI lineage: Eukaryota > Metazoa > Arthropoda > Insecta > Lepidoptera > Papilionidae > Parnassius > Parnassius mnemosyne. The sequence goes on along the minus strand of CAVLGL010000046.1, from coordinate 11,656,934 downwards.
AGATTAGTCTAGTACTAAGTTATTTAAAAAAAAATAGGTATGAAACAGCTTACCGCTCTAAATCCTCCGTGGTCTTATGAGATGCGGCTCAAATTGTGCTCCATTCATTTCAAGGTAGATTTGGGTGCAGGCGGGGCATCATCGTGTGGTCTTCGACACAGTCCGTACGTAGTTTCTCGAAACCATCCACGATCCTTTGGCGCATTTCTTCAGCACTATCACATTCACGATTAAAAACCCTTTCTTTCACATACCCCACAAAAAGAAGTCTAACGGAGTCAGATCTGGTGAGCGAGGTGGCCAAGCGTGTGGTCCTAGTCTGCCGATCCAGCGATCATCAAATAACTCATTGAGGCGCTCACGGACGAACCTCATGAAATGTGGAGGGGCACCATCATGTTGGAACCATGTGCGGCGATATTCAGCCAACGATAGGTCGTTTAAAATGTCAACCAACTGTTCATTTATAAAGTTTAGGTATCGCTGTCCGTTCAGTCGCTCTGTCAGAAACACTGGTCCCAGTATGCGATCCTTAAATAAACCTGCCCATACGTTAACCGACCATCGGGTTTGGTGCCCGGTTTGTCGAACAGCGTGCGGGTTAACCTCTGAATACACGTGTGTATTTCTTCGGTTCCACAGGCCGTTTCTGGTAAATGTCGACTCATCCGTCCAGATAATGTGCTCAATGGAACCAGGCACACGTTGTTGCTGGTATAATAACCAACGGCAGAAAACTCGTCGGCGGTCGTGATCGCCGGGAACTAAAGCTTGCACTTTGTGCAATTTGTATGGGCGCATTGGTTACGCTTCAACACTTTGTGCACTGTACAGTATGACACACTTGTACGATCCCGACGTCTTAACAATTTATTTAGCGATACTTCGTGTACCTAGGTTCGGATACCTAACATGTTGACCACTATAAACGTACGCGTTAGGCATTATTAAAACAAAAAAGAATCCAAAAACGTAACAAAAACTTTAATATCAACACGTAATCACAAGTAAATTTATTAAACAAAACGATTGAACTGTCGCTCGCGCACGCGTGTACAAAATCAACACGGAACTGTTTCAAAAACTACAATTAATAACGAACCCCGACGAATAAACGGAAACCTACTGCGTCACAGCGTGACGACACGAGCCGGCCGGGTTACATTCTGCGAGGCGACATGAGCCGGCCGGGTTACATTCTGCCGTCATACGAAATAAAGAAGTACGCAACTAACAAAAACGTAAAATGGAAATAAAAAATAAATTTATGAATTTTTCTTTCAGACCCCGTGTCTAAAGTATATTAAAAGGTATCTATATGAAAATTGAAATATGTACGTAGAGACATGAAGATTTTAAGGACGAACTTATTTTTTGATAATTTGTTTATTTATTTAAATAAAACGAATTTTCCTTTTCATCTTAGATTAAAAAATACACCTGGCAACACAAAAACATCGAAGGAAAGACGCATATAACTATTTGCGTATTCCCAACCTAATAAATAAAAAAAAACTGCCATTCATTTAACATTTTTACATATTTTGGAAAGGTCATTTGAAGTTGAAAGGACGCTAATAGTAATTTACTACTTTTTTCTTAGTAAATATTAGAAAAGCATTGGTAGTCAGACACAAAAAATAACAACCCGCAACTCTTGAGTAATGATTTTAAAGGGGATATCATACAAGACTTACTACGATAATAATTAAAAATTTTGTACAACCGACTTTAATATAAATAATTAAGGATGACTCAAAAACTATTGGTCTGACCTCGATCAAATTTATATGGGACCACATGTGAAACACCAGCTCTTAGTAATAAGATATAAGCTCTTAATAATAAGATATAGAATAAAAAGACAAGAATAATTGAAATTTAAGTAATCGATGCAAATATTGTTAAAGATGACGTAGCCACTGGTTAAATAAGTCTTTTCTATTATGTTGAAGTCTTTTCTAATAAAAAGATGTCATCTGTGATCAACAGTTACGTCTAAAATTCTTACGATAATTTCTAAAATATTGATATTTGTGAATATTAAAAAAATTTAGTAGATGCGCCTTCTTATCATGAGTCATGGTATATTTAACTCATTTATTCAAAAATTGTTAGATGCGCCCTTTTTTCTTCCGACCGCATACCATTGTTTCGTACCGAGCTAGATACAGGTCGACAGCGGAGGAAGTGTGGGTACAGTCGCGTTCTAAAGTACTACATGGTATTGGGCTATTGTTTTATAATATTATAGTAATTAATTGTTTAATTGTGGAATCATAATAGGTGTTTTACTATTTACTTAGAACTTTGGAAGAGGTGGGAATTAAAAATGGATAATGTTTACTTGAGCATTATTTGTTATTTCTATCGTAAAATATAAAGTAGTTTGTAACAAAAAAAACTTAAGTTAAGGGTGACACGCCGTCCATTATGACGTCTTGGGTCACATGAAAGTCAGATGTTGATGGTGTGTTGGTATTACTGGATGCTACTTCATCATCACTTTCATCTTCGCTTGAGCTTCCGTCATCAGGTCGATCACATGGTAATTTTTTCGGTATTCTCCCTCAACACTTTACTGCACAATTTTCCCCATTCACCTTCTCCTATCATATTTACCTTTTCGTTCACTAGTTTAGTCATAAAACAATAGATATAAATAATTTTTGTTTCCTTCCTTTTTAAAACATCGTCGCGAGTCGCAAAGTAAGCTGTGTATGCGACTGTATTTTTGGAGCGAACAAAGCGCGTGAACCAATAGCATGCAGGCACAGTAATACGGGCGGATTGATCCCCCGTCGCACCCCCCTCGTACCTATATGTGATAAATCGCTCAATGCCCAAGTTCAAGGCCAGCGTTCTTTTTTCACCGTTCGCGCGTACATTAACCTCCATTAGTCAGGTGATATCAATTCAGTTTCCACTGCTGGTTTTATGTTTCAGTATTTTCATGATTTTTTTTATGAAATTATCGATTCATTTAGCTGTACTAACATGATGGCGCGTGAATAAAGCTAATAAAACGTTGTAAAAATATGATTTTTTTTTCATCAGGATCAAATTTATTTGTGACCCATGATCAAAGGTATACTTGGTGCTGTCGCCTGTCTTAGTTTTCGGGAGCGTTCCAAAAATACCCTGTATATAGTATATTCTTTGAATCTGAAAAAAACCTGTAGGAATGAATGCCGGATAGATGTCCAAATGCGACACTGCGGGTCGCAGGAAAAACAAAGAATTATTTTGAGTGTTTAACCAAATACAGTTGCTGAATGCTTAAAAATTAATGAGTTATTTATTTTTTGCCAAATTTAGATTCCTTCGTAATATAACATAAAAAAATACTGGTATATTTCGGTAGGTGTGAATTTATGCAGGTATAAAATTGGTTTATATTTTTTAACAAATAAAAAATCTGTATCCCTAAAATTAAAGATTAGATTTTTTAAGCAATTTAAAAAAATAAAATTCGCTTATTGCATGCCTTAAGCGAAAGCGCAAGGTATGTTCTACTATCGCCTTAAAATTAAGATTACAACATTTTATCGCATGAAATCGTATCTAGCAATCATATTATACATATAAATAATATAAAAAGCACATTGTTAGAAAGATAAATGATTGTTCAACTTATTCATTTTTTTTAAATTAACTGTTATTTTTAATTAAAAAAGGGGTTTTAGTGGCTTATGGTGTGGATTTATCAAGTGCGCAAGGCTTGTAAACACAATAACTTTTGAAAATATCAATTGTTTAACTCAATCTATTTTTTAATCTCTTCATCTATCACGTGGGAAGCCACTGAATGTAAATGGCAGTGTAATTTTGTTTTGTTTAGCTATAATTAATTCTTTTCGGCTGCGAAATGGCGAAAATTCAGTGTATTCGGGAGTCTTGTATGAATAAATTATTACTAAATAGAGACAGCGTCACTCAGTTCGGCGTCAGTTGCCGTCGTGAATGGACATTGTAACAGTTGTTTGCAGCATCTCAAAAAGATCACTGTACAAATACACTACACAATATTCGAATAACCAACTTTCTTAAATACTTGATTATAATAATAATGACAGATTTTTTTATTACAATATTTTAAAAGCACAGAATAAATAATAGTAGTACCTACTAAAAGTAAGTAGTATCAATTTTTCATGGGTGTCATTTCACAAGTCATTTTCATGGTTTTCGAGGGTGTTGAAGCCGATAGGGTTGTCGAAATGTAAATTCAAGATAGCGGCTGCAATAGGTATCAATTTTTTCATCTTGGGTATCATTCACATGATTTTCGAAGGTGCTGAAGCCGATAGTGCTGTCAAAATGTAAATCCAAGGAGGCAGCTGCAATAGGTATAAATTTTTTCATCACGGGTGTCATTATCATGGGTTTCGAGGGTGTTGAAGCCGATAGTGCTGTCGAAATGTAAATCCAAGATGTCGGCTGCAATAGGTATCAATTTTTTCATCATGGGTGTCATTTTCATGGTTTTTGAGGGTATTGTAGCCGATAGTGCTGTTGAAATGTATTTAAACTACTTTTGAAAATTCCGTATAATCATGTTATACGCAATTTTTTTAATGCACTTAGGGCATGCCCAATTGGATTTACCAATATTTATTTTTCTCCTACCTACGATTTTTTTAATTTACATTCATCACTTAAAACCTCCCTCACTCGGTTAATTTTGACCGAAAGAAAACATACACATATGTTCTACACATTTTTATTAGAAGTTTTTGTCTAATTTCTACCTTTTTCGAGTAATTACGAAAAAACACATTTGACAATTTTTTTCAACCCTTGCCGGGGTTTACAGACACGAAAACCGTTACACATTGTTTTTGTATCATTAAAACTACATTATGTCAAAAATGCAAAGTTGAGTGCGAAATTTCATTTTCAGACCTTATTTGACAGGACTACAGAGCTCTTGTCAAAGTGCGTCAGAGGTATATTCCTTGGTTTGGATTTTGATTTATAAAACTATTTTACTGTCTCAAAATATGTGTCTTTTCCAATGAATATGAACCTTAAATTGCGAGGTCTAAATTTAATTGAATTTAAAGGAAATAAATTATTAATCATACTTATTTTTACAATGACATTTGCTATTCATTTTAAACTTAAGTTCATGTTTTTCTAAATTGGCACCTCCATTGAGATTGCCACATACCATATACCGCTCAGTACTTGACCCTATTTAATATTAAAAATTTTATCTACTTTTATATCTTAAAACTCAGATTTAGTTAGTACTTAAAAAGTAGTCAATAATGGTACATTTTATTCAGTACGTCTCAAATATATAAATGAGCGTTATATTCATAACAAAATAATATTATAATAGGCTGCGGCCAAGGATCTTTCAATTCAATTAGAGGTAGGCATGCGCTGCTACTACTGCTGCTCGGGCAAAAAGTCTGACAGTAGTCTTTCTTGTGCATAAGTATGGATGATGTCTTGTATGAAATTACCATACCTGTTAAACACCAATTTCGTAAACTAATATTATTCCTTATTTGATATTTAATAGATTCCGAACGTAAGGAAGTTGACCTCCTCTCTGTTACATTACTTGAGTATTTATATTTTTTTTATTTAACTTATTGAATAATGTCTTGGTTTAACAAATATAAGAAGTTAGAGAGTATGGTGGATAAAAGAGATAGCAGGAGACCGTAAGCCATAATGATTTCTTATGTTTACGCGAACACTACACCTTAAAACTAGTTTTTACGTATGTCTAACGACAAGATGTGTCGTAGATTCCCGAACGCTACCCAGCCGAGTTGAATCCGTCGATTGACCTCTCGGTCGAAGTTGGACTTACCTAGTCGGAATATTTGTCCCAGATAAACATACTCGTCAACAACCTCGAGCTTAGTGCTCCCAACAACTACCGGCATAGGTGTGACATGGACATTAAACATGATCTTTGATTTGTCCATATTCATCTTAAGACCTATCCGTTGGGAGACACTATTGAGGTCATTGAGCATAGTGCTTAGGTCCTCCAGCGATTGTGCCATAAGGACTATATCGTCGGCAAATTAGTGGTGAGCGATGTACTCGCCATTGATATTAATACCGCATTATTTCCAGTCCAAAAGCTTGAAAACGTCTTCCAATGCAGCGGTGAAGAGTTTCGGGGATATAACGTCACCCTGTCTTACACCATTCTACAATTGGGTAGGTTTCGTACACTGGTTCTGTACTCGGATAGCCATCGTAGCTGTACTGTACAAACACTTCAGCACTTAGATATACCGATAGTTAACTTAGCACCGCCGAAGGGACTGTAGCACCGCCCAAATTTCAACGGAATCAAAGGCTTTCTCATAGTGCACATACGCTAGACATAGTGGCAAATTGTACTCTTCGTACTTCTGTACAATTTTCTGAAGGATATGTATGTGGTCTATGGTACTAAAGCCTTTTCGGGAACCGGCTTGTTCGGGAGGCTGGAAGTCGTCAAGTTTGCGTGCGAGATGATTCGTAATGACTCTTGAAAACAGCATGTAGACGCGGCTCAGAAGGAAAATCGGTCTGTAGTTCTTCAAGAGAGCGTTGTCGCCTTTCTTGAAGAAGAAGGCCATCGCACTTCTGCTCCACGCCTCCGGAGTAGTGCCACCATGGAGGACGGAATTAAAAAGCTTCTGAAGGACTTCAAGTACCGGTTTTCCACCCGCTTTCAAAACCTCTGCTGTAATTCCATCCACGCCCGGGGACTTGCCGTTTTTAAGGTGCTGGAGAACCATTTTAATCTCGCTCAGACTGACGTCCGGGATATCATCGGAATAGTGTCGGATAAGACTCTCTCTTGGATCGTTACTCACACTTACGTGTGGCTCTAACGATGACGTGTACAGATGCCCATAGAACATCTCAATCTCACTCAAAATCTCAGGTGTCCCGGAAACGATGCTGCTACACTCGGTCTTCGTCTTCACCTTTGACAGTTGGCTCTTTCTGGCAGACAGATCTTTGGCAAAGACTTTGGAGCCTTGGTTTAGCTCGATTGCTTCTTCAATACAAGCTGTATTGAAGTTGCGTAAGTCCCGCCGCATGCATTTGGAAATCTGTCTGTTCAGTTGCCTGTATGCTGTCAAATCTGTTGAAGAATGTAGCTTCATCTCCCGTCTAACAGCCATGAGATTAAGAGTGTGATCGGAGATTTTATGTGTTCTTCTGAGGCGCGTCTTGCAGAACTTAGCTCCGACCGCATGGACAGTTTCCACGAGCTTGTCATTCATATCGTCCACTTCATGGCAGTTTTCTAGGCACTGAAAATGGTTTTGTAACTCGAGCTGAAAGGTTTCGGGACTTTGGAACAGAGCACGAGGGGGACGGAGCGTTGACTTCATTAGACGAGACCTCTCTAACTTAACGTTTAGGTTCAATATGCCTCTAACCACTCGGTGATCGCTACCAGTTTTCACCCTCGCGATCAGTGAACAGTTGTAAGCTGGTCGTCATAATGAAGTCAATCTCATTTTTTGTCGAATCGTCGAGGCTCGACAAGGTCCACTTCCTGTGGGGCCGCTTCTGGAAGAAAGAGTTCATCATAAAGAGTCCCTCTTTCTCCATGAAGTTGGCCAGCTGCTGGCCCCTTGGGTTTCTTTGCCTGCTGGCCCCTTGGGTTTCTTTGCCCTATTACAAATTTCCCTAATTTCAGCTCACCGTTCTCTCTTGTGCCTAATTTTGTATTGAAGTCTCCCATGCAACGCCGTATAGTGGGTTTTAGAGAAATGCATGGCTCTAGAAATATCATCATACATTTCCTTCACCTCCTCATCGGGATGTGCCGAGGTTGGTGCGTAGACCTGTATGACCTTCAGCGAATACCTTTCAGCGAATACCGTTTGGTGATTCTGAGTATAAGGTACGCAAACTTCGTCGACACACTCTCAATCTTTACAACGTTGTTAACGAGAGACTTGGGGACGATAAATCCGACACCTCCTTGGGACAGATGGTCGCCTAACCGGTGATAGAGCAAGTTGCCGGATTCGAAGATTACTGTGTCCTCCCCCTCTCTTCGGACCTCGGATAATCCTATAATATGCCAGCGTAAATTTTCTATCTCTTCCTCCAACTCCCTGATCTTCCCGTCAGTCCTCAGGGTACTTCGGGATACTTCGGGTACTAGGATACTTCGGGTCAAATCTGACATCGGATCGTGGGGGGTGCTGGAGAGCACACGAAACGTAGAGAATTAAAATTAAGTTGTGTTCAAAGTGTGCCGTGTAGTGGCGGTTAAGAATATCCACTACCCCATATCTACCCGTGGGTATCGTAAAAGGCGACAAAGGGAAACAGGCAGGAGATGGGCAGCAGCATCTTCCTGATAACAGCAAAATTACAATAAAAAACTGCGGTTGCCAACCCGCTTGCTAAGCGTGGCAACCATGGCAAATACCCCCTCAATGATGAGAAAAACAAAGAGACGGCCCCCAGTCCCCGGCGGCCTCGCTATTCCTGGCTACGGTGGCGACAATGGTAAGTGGGTGCTAAGAATCTCCGATGGAGGTTCGGTTGCCACCTAAGACGACTCGACCTGGCAACATAAAATGTACGCACCCTGAGGACTGACGGGAAGATCAGGGAGTTGGAGGAAGAGATAGAAAATTTACGCTGGCATATTATAGGATTATCCGAGGTCCGAAGAGAGGGGGAGGACACAGTAATCTTCGAATCCGGCAACTTGCTCTATCACCGGTTAGGCGACCATCTGTCCCAAGGAGGTGTCGGATTTATCGTCCCCAAGTCTCTCGTTAACAACGTTGTAAAGATTGAGAGTGTGTCGACGAAGTTTGCGTACCTTATACTCAGAATCACCAAACGGTATTCGCTGAAAGGTATTCGCTGAAGGTCATACAGGTCTACGCACCAACCTCGGCACATCCCGATGAGGAGGTGAAGGAAATGTATGATGATATTTCTAGAGCCATGCATTTCTCTAAAACCCACTATACGGCGTTGCATGGGAGACTTCAATACAAAATTAGGCACAAGAGAGAACGGTGAGCTGAAATTAGGGAAATTTGTAATAGGGCAAAGAAACCCAAGGGGCCAGCAGGCAAAGAAACCCAAGGGGCCAGCAGCTGGCCAACTTCATGGAGAAAGAGGGACTCTTTATGATGAACTCTTTCTTCCAGAAGCGGCCCCACAGGAAGTGGACCTTGTCGAGCCTCGACGATTCGACAAAAAATGAGATTGACTTCATTATGACGACCAGCTTACAACTGTTCACTGATCGCGAGGGTGAAAACTGGTAGCGATCACCGAGTGGTTAGAGGCATATTGAACCTAAACGTTAAGTTAGAGAGGTCTCGTCTAATGAAGTCAACGCTCCGTCCCCCTCGTGCTCTGTTCCAAAGTCCCGAAACCTTTCAGCTCGAGTTACAAAACCATTTTCAGTGCCTAGAAAACTGCCATGAAGTGGACGATATGAATGACAAGCTCGTGGAAACTGTCCATGCGGTCGGAGCTAAGTTCTGCAAGACGCGCCTCAGAAGAACACATAAAATCTCCGATCACACTCTTAATCTCATGGCTGTTAGACGGGAGATGAAGCTACATTCTTCAACAGATTTGACAGCATACAGGCAACTGAACAGACAGATCTCCAAATGCATGCGGCGGGACTTACGCAACTTCAATACAGCTTGTATTGAAGAAGCAATCGAGCTAAACCAAGGCTCCAAAGTCTTTGCCAAAGATCTGTCTGCCAGAAAGAGCCAACTGTCAAAGGTGAAGACGAAGACCGAGTGTAGCAGCATCGTTTCCGGGACACCTGAGATTTTGAGTGAGATTGAGATGTTCTATGGGCATCTGTACACGTCATCGTTAGAGCCACACGTAAGTGTGAGTAACGATCCAAGAGAGAGTCTTATCCGACACTATTCCGATGATATCCCGGACGTCAGTCTGAGCGAGATTAAAATGGTTCTCCAGCACCTTAAAAACGGCAAGTCCCCGGGCGTGGATGGAATTACAGCAGAGGTTTTGAAAGCGGGTGGAAAACCGGTACTTGAAGTCCTTCAGAAGCTTTTTAATTCCGTCCTCCATGGTGGCACTACTCCGGAGGCGTGGAGCAGAAGTGCGATGGCCTTCTTCTTCAAGAAAGGCGACAACGCTCTCTTGAAGAACTACAGACCGATTTTCCTTCTGAGCCGCGTCTACATGCTGTTTTCAAGAGTCATTACGAATCATCTCGCACGCAAACTTGACGACTTCCAGCCTCCCGAACAAGCCGGTTCCCGAAAAGGCTTTAGTACCATAGACCACATACATATCCTTCAGAAAATTGTACAGAAGTACGAAGAGTACAATTTGCCACTATGTCTGGCGTATGTGCACTATGAGAAAGCCTTTGATTCCGTTGAAATTTGGGCGGTGCTACAGTCCCTTCGGTGGTGCTAAGTTAACTATCGGTATATCTAAGTGGTGAAGTGTTTGTACAGTACAGCTACGATGGCTATCCGAGTACAGAACCAGTGTACGAAACCTACCCAATTGTAGAGTGGTGTAAGACAGGGTGACGTTATATCCCCGAAACTCTTCACCGCTGCATTGGAAGACGTTTTCAAGCTTTTGGACTGGAAATAATGCGATATTAATATCAATGGCGAGTACATCGCTCACCACTAATTTGCCGACGATATAGTCCTTATGGCACAATCGCTGGAGGACCTAAGCACTATGCTCAATGACCTCAATAGTGTCTCCCAACGGATAGGTCTTAAGATGAATATGGACAAATCAAAGATCATGTTTAATGTCCATGTCACACCTATGCCGGTAGTTGTTGGGAGCACTAAGCTCGAGGTTGTTGACGAGTATGTTTATCTGGGACAAATATTCCGACTAGGTAAGTCCAACTTCGACCGAGAGGTCAATCGACGGATTCAACTCGGCTGGGTAGCGTTCGTAGCGACATACCTCAAAACCTGAAAACAAAAATGTACAACCAGTGCGTTTTGCCAGTGAAGATTTACGGATCTGAGACGTGGTCCTTCAATGCTGGCCGTATGAGAAAGTTCAAAGTCGCTCAGCGAGCTATTTACAGGGCTATGAAGAGGATAAACTTAGAAATGAGGATATCCGCAGTAGAACCAGAGTAACCGACATAGCCCAACGTATTAGTAAGCTGAAGTGGCAGTGTTCCGGCCATATAGCGCGAAGAACCGACAACCGATGAGGAAGAAAGGTTCTCGAGTGGCAGCCTCGTACCGGTAGGTGAAGTGTAGGGCGACCCCCCACTAGATGGAGTGACGACCTGGTAAGACATGCAGGAAGTCGATGGATGCAGGTGGCTTAGGACCGTGCTTTGTGGCATTCTTTGGGGGGGCCTATGTTCGGCATTGGACTTGTGAAGGGCTGTAGTAATGGTGATGAATTGTTAAGAGTAGATTAAATGCGAGGAAATTCGAAAAAGTAGTTCTGATCAATCTGACGATTCTGTAAAAGATAAGGACTACGTGTCGTCATTGCAGATGCCATACTTCTTGGCGCCTACCAATGCAAGATAAAAAAAAAAACATTAAATAAAATAGATTCATCAGATCAGATTTGGTAGAAGATAAAGAATTATAATAATTTAAAACGGTCTGGTAGAGCAGAAAACAAAAAACCAGGTCCTTTAATAATAAAAATCATTGTCTAGTTTTTCCTAATAGCTGTTGTTAGTGATAAGTGTGTATAAAGTTTTAATATTCTTTAAACCAAAGCACATTTTATTTTAAAACTTAGCAAATTTTCAAAGTTATAGAATAATAATGAACCTATACTAATGCTACATTTAACCATCTTTAAGTTTAGTTTCACTTGTATTTAATTTGATTATTTGCTGATAAACTAAAATATAAGGCAGTCAAATCAATAAACAGCATTAAAACGTAGTCTTAGAGTATAATTTAAACGTTGCGTCAGAAATCTAAAGAAAGTTCTGTCTGTTAGGTTAGCCGCATTTTTGTGTATGACTATTGCTATACTAAAAAGCAGTTAAGGTATACTTAACTCCTTTTATATTGTGATAAACCTTCAGATATTATAATGATTCAATACTTACGTTAACTACATTTTTTATATTTTACAGAAAAGTATGGCAATAATTTCAGTCAAAAATTTGTAAAAAATTTTTTTTAGATATATTCCAATAGTTAAAACATTTTTCTCATTGACATCTTTGGAGAAAACCGATTTCGCGCTTTTTTCATTTTTTCTCGAAACATACTTTTATGACTTAGCAGCCTTTTTCCGTATCACAGCAGCAGTGTCGTTTTTAAGAGCTCCGTGCCAACAATAAATAAAAGAAACTGATAAAAAATCACATCTGAGTGCATCCGTATTTCACACACATTTTTGAAAGGTATATAAATTTATAAAGAAAAATGGCGAACTCCCACACAAATTATTATTGGCTTTTTTTTGTATTTGAAATAAATCCTGAACAATTTTGTCTTTAGTCATCTATTGTAGAATGTCAGGAATTAAAGATATTACGATTTGAACAGAATTCACGACAGACTAGGTGTCATGGTTAGTTATATGGCAGGCAAATACTCACGCACGCACACACGCACGTACGCATTCAGGCACGCACGCACGGACACACTTATTCTTAAGTCCATGTTTCTTAAAATAAATAATACAGATTCACATCCTGGTGTAGTCAAGCTGAAAGTAGCTATATTGCAGCACGAAACGACCACGGCCAAATTATAATTGTGAGTGACGAGAACTACAGACTTTTTTTACTGGTAGGGCATTGCCTTCATTTTTTTATAGAATAAGAGTGACAAACAACCACACAGTCCTTCTGATGGTAAGTGGTTGCTGTGGGCCTTAGTCATGTACATCTATCTTCGTTTGGAAGTGAGGACTAAGATAGAATGCCTCTTTTCAAGTAAAAAGGGTCTCCGTTTCTCTACACTCACCGTACGAAACACATCAGAATTAAGTCGCCATTTTACGCTGTTATTCTGTGAGAGCGTAGTCCTTCCCCGGTCGAGCCGACCCATTCTTGCTACAACTATACTATTAATATAGCTGCAGCATGTCTCTACCACGCTCTCACCTATACCTAACTTTGAGCGAATGACAAGACATTTGCTTTAAGTTAGGTGCCTATATCACAGCATCCACTTACCATCAGGTAAACTGTGTGATATTTAAGCTTCTCTTATTTTGTAATAAAATGTCTACTTCCAAAATAGTTATTTCCTCACGATATCGTAAGGCATTTACTTTTGGTCGTCAAATTCGACGTTATATAGTAAAGTTTTATATTTATGTTGCTTCTCATATAACACGACCCTTGTCGTCCATAAATTCACTCCTTTAGGACACGTTAAAACCGTGTATTTCATTTTTAATGTTTGAACTTATTATGATAAGGAATTTCGTACCCGCATCATGATAAGTAAGTAATATGTATACTTAGCTATTATTTATATTTTATCAAATTTGTATTTTTCAGTAAAAATTTCTTGCTTGTATTTAATAGAAGAAAATTTGTTTTATTTAATAAAAATAGTTTTATCCATCATCTACGATTTTTTTTCTCCGTTTTTATTATGTACTGTTTTCAGATATTTCTCAATTTCCGAGAGATAATATTGTATCCGCAAAAATTATGTAATTATATAAATAACCATATTTTCTACAGAAGAATAAGGGGACAAATGATATATTATAATGATTTAGATAAAAGTTGAATATGAGTATGATTTTCGATATATATTTTGATTTTCAAATCAGAATTTAGTCTGCACCTGATAACTGCAGCAAATCTATGAGAATAAAGGTTATTTTGGTATTATTTATTTTTCTAAATCTGGGAAGATTGCTATTAAAAATATCCTTATAATTTTACAAACTTGAATTTTAAACTGTGTTATTAAATTTTTGAAACATAAATCAATTTTAATATTTCTATTACAATTGTAAACAACTATTCACATATAGTTCACAAGAAAAGAGCTTACACCTTAGAAAGGTGTAAGCTCTTTTCTTGAAGGTCCCAAAGTCGTATCGATCCGGAAAAATCGTCGGTGGTAAACAATTCCATAGAGAAGTTGAACGAGGAAGAAAACTCCTAGTAAAAAGCACACGCGTGGGTCGCCAAGCATCCAAATGGTGAGGATGGTATTGTGAATTTTTAAGCGATGTGCGTTCGTGAAGTTTGGTGGCTGGAATTAATCCGAAAAATTTCTCAGAGCACTTTCCGTGGTAAATTCGATAGAAAATTTAAAGGGATGGAACATCCCTATGCAGTGCCAGTGTATCGAGCCGATCAGAAAGAACCCGGTCGTCGACGATTCGAACCGCTTTGCGCTGGCACTGGGATGCCACGGCCCACAGATGAGAACAGTATTCCATGTAAGGCCGAACTTGCGATTTGTAAAGTTGCAAGCGATGTGCAGGCATGAAATACTATCTCACTCTGCTGAGCACGTAGAGCTTTTAGAGGCCAATTTGGGCTTCCTTCAAAATTAATACCAAACTGCACACTATTCGACATCTCAACGCTGAGGATTCAGAAGCTAGCTGAGGCGGCAAGGGGAGCGCCTTGAAACTGAGGAGATACGACAAATGGGTTCTCTTTTTAGCGGTAAACGCGTAAACTTGTGTCTTCTGGGGATTAAACTGGACTAGATTTAGTCGCCCCCAATCCGGGACTTTGTTCAGCAAAGACTCGACTTCAGACATAAGTTTTTCCCGGTACTCGGCGACGTTTTCCCGAGAAATATTTGCACGGCCGGTATATAAGCCATCACCAGTGCTATCGTCTGCATAGCAATGAATGTTACCAGTTTGCAACATATCATTGATATGCAGGAGAAACAGCGTTGGTGATAGCACGCAGCCTTGTGGAACACCAGCGTTGATAGGCTTGAGATTAGAGCATGCAACGTCTACTACGACCTTGATGCTCCAATCAGCAAAGAAACTGGTGATCTATTTTCACAATTTTCGGGAAGCCCATAGGAAGGAAGCTTCGAAAGAAGCGCTTTGTACCAGACCCGATCGAAGGCCTTCGCTATGTCCAAACTAACGGCCAATGCCTCCCCCTTGGACTCTACTGCCTCCGCCCATCTATGAGTGAGGTAGACCAGAAGATCACCAGCTGATCGACCCCGATGAAAACCGTACTGACGGTCACTAAACAACTGGTGATCTTCAAAGTACCTCATGAGCTGGCACTTTAAAATGGATTCCATTATTTTCGAGAACAAGGAGGTGATGGCGATAGGCCTGTAGTTGGACGGGTCTGAGCGGTTGCCTTTTTAGCGATCGGGTGGACAAAAGCTGTCTTCCATGAATTTGGGACTTCAACTTGGGAGTAGGAGTACCGGAAAAGACGTGTTAAAACCGGTGCCTACTCCAGAGCACACGTCTTCAGTACAAAGGAAGGAACTCCATCAGGCCCACTTGACTTGCAGTCGTCCAGGGAGAAGAGCGCTTTGCGAACCGAGCGCTATGTAAACCGCACATCCGGCATGGAGCACTCACACCGCGGTATGGTCGGTGGTGTGTTCCCCCCATCATCTAGAGTCGAGTTGGATGCAAAAAGAGAGCTTAACATATCGGCTTTCTTCTCGGCGACATGAGCCAGTAAAGTCCTGTCTATACAGAGATAGAAAAGATGGCAGATATAAGTTCCAATGGACATCCTTGGCGAAGGACCAGAATGCATGGGTTCCCGAAGGAAGGTGAACTAGGTTCTCACCAATTCTGCCGATGTGCATCAGCAACGGATGTGGCAACAACTCTGGGATCTTCCGGCGAGAAGTAAACCCGCTCCCAAATGTAGGATTTTTATTTATAGGAGAGGGGGCAAACGAGCGTGCGGCTCACCTGATGGGAAGTGACTACCGCTGCCCATGAACAATTGCAGCACCAGGGGAATTGCATATACGATGCCGGCCTTTTAAAAAGGAGTAGGCTGTTTTTGACGCAAAAAAGACTGCATCCCGTCCCAATCGGCCGACCTATAATGCCAAACACGGAGGCAAGCTGCAGATCGCAACTGCGATGGGAGCGTGAGTGGCACCGTACTCCGGATCAGACAATGGTCCGAAGAGACCAGAGGAGCATTGACGGAGACCTGATATCCGTCCGGATGAGAGGTCAGCAGAAGGTCCAACAGGAAAGTTACATGATTCTCCACATCTGGAATCCGCGTAGGCGAAGTAACCAATTGTTGGAGACCATATGCCAAGGAAAAGTCATAGACAGATCTACCCGCAAGATTGGTTAAACGAGAACCAAGCCATTCAGCGTGGTGGGCGTTAAAACCGCCGAGTATCACGAACTCTGCGGATGGGAGCTGTTGTAGTTCGGAGTCTGCAGCCATTTAGACATGATCAATGAGTAGGTCTGTGTTGGCATAACCGCTATGGGACCTATAGAGGCACCCGTAGACGCAGGGATGGTCGTCGCTGTCTACCCGCAGACATTGGATGGACAAGCCGTGCCTTGAAGACTGCCGAAACAGATCTAACGTATACACAAAATGCAGCCCGGGCACAAAGGAGTGTCCTAATTTGTACCCCGGGTAGAAGAGATATGAAGTATCAGCCGGAGAGGACACCTGAGTCTCGGTTAAAAGAGCAAGGCCGGCTTCGCCGTCTCTAGATGGTAATGGACAGCATTAAGGTTGGTATGAAGTCCCCTGAGGGGTCACCCGGGGTCTTATTGCACCGCTTGCCCCGAGCAGTATTAGTCGCGAGCGGAATTTTGCCCCCCCCCCCCCTACTTCACGCTGGTATTCTGTGAGTTCGTGGTACCACGCCGGTTAGAGTCGGCCCATCCGTGCGAGACAGCAAAAGCTGCCGCGTTGCTCTACCACTGTTAAGAATTTGATTTAGATGGGACTTTCACTATCGTGTTACATAGAGATCGAACCGTTGTAATAATTATAACTCATCACGCTATTTATCACAAGATCTGAGCAGGTATATATCTCCCTTTTGCAGCTACAAAAGGTTTTAAAATTCACATTCCCGTTAGATTGAAAAATTTCAAGGTTTGGTTTTATTATAATCGGGTTATGTTATTTTATGACACATCTGTAATAGGTGTTGCTTTCAAAGCAATGTTAACTGTAGACCACTAAATGTAATTTTCTTACTTATGTCGACCGAAAGGCGATGCAAAGAAGCCGGTTGTTTCTTGCTCCCCATGTTTATATTACTCTTAGACAAAATAGCTCATATTCCAATATTAGTTTTCTTATGATGTATTTACTGTGAATACGTTCTCGTGATATAGTTTATTAAATAGCGCCTATCTGTTAAAAATGCAAACAGAGTACATACAGAGTTTAATTAAAAAGTGAAGTAATAGCCCAAATAATGGTCCACGGATGATTATATGCATTGTCAGATTGTTAGGAGGGTTTTCTTGGGGCGAGGAAG
The DNA here is from genome assembly GCA_963668995.1 of Parnassius mnemosyne. Classification (NCBI taxonomy): domain Eukaryota; kingdom Metazoa; phylum Arthropoda; class Insecta; order Lepidoptera; family Papilionidae; genus Parnassius; species Parnassius mnemosyne. The sequence goes on along the minus strand of CAVLGL010000046.1, from coordinate 11,639,508 downwards.
GGTCCATCACAGTGCCTTTGACGTGCTGTCCAGACGCATTTGTTCTTTTTATTAAATTTTTTTTAATTCACTTAATCTTAATTTAAAAATTTGCATTTTGTAATAAAGTGCATGTTTTTAATTTATATTATTATTTGCTAAGGAAATTCTTAAAATTAGGCAAAATGCTTACTTTATAACAGAAATCTTTTTATTTAGTTTAGAAATAGCTTTTAATAAAATTCATTTTTAATATACACGATGACAACTTAACTCGAATAGAATAGAATTTAATTAGAAGTAGATTTAATTTTGCCATTTACTGACAGGTGTCACTGTTCACTGTTTATAAACTATATTCTTTTTTTATTATAAAAATGTGCTGAGTGACTGACACATCTATAAACGCACATTTCAAACCGATTGACGAAGTAATCTGGAATTTGGACAGTAGCTACCTTTTATGACGTAGACATCCGTTGAGAAAGGATTTAGGAATATTCGACCCCTAAGGGGTTGAAATAGTGTGTAACAGTATGTATGAATGTTTTTATTTTACGGGACGATTGACGGCGATTCCAAAGGTTGTTCAAATTTGTATGGAGAAAACATATTTATTTCTTTAACACAATATTATTTACTCTTACTGAAAACAAGGGTGCAAATTTTGTATAAAAATTTGTATTTAGACGCACTGTTCAATGCGCTGGACGTAAAAGCTTGAAAATAGGACAATAAATTCCTTTACTAGACATCTACTAAGATAAAATTTAAACCATTGGACGATGAAATATGGTGTTCCAGCTTTTAAGAAACTTTTTTACGCCGTGATTTTAAATTTGTATTGAGAAAAATTATTAAATGATTTTTGTAACTTGAAAATAAGTACTCCTACTTATATATAGATAAAATATAGATTACAGATAGAGCGATGAATTAAACACGTTTTTTTTATTTTCCAAAATATTAATTTAAATCGATAAGACGAGAGTGCAAAGTTTATTTAAAAACCAAAAAGGTTTTTAATGTCATGGTGGTGTGGAAATTCGTTAAACGAAATTATGATATGTATGAATAATATATATTTTACCTATTTACCCCTTATGTGGTGGAAAATTGTTATACAAACAGTAAAGTTGTCTATTTATCATAGTGTATAGGTTATTATTATAGCAAATTGCGAATAGATAGTTTTAGCACTAAAATAAAAGAAGGTTTTGTTATCACCATAGGTTATATTAAAAGGTTTTAAATATAATTTTATTAACTTTTGAATGCGTTATATTTATATTTTTAGTACTTCTGCTTTTGAGTATTTAAGTTTTAAGTATTTTGAGCGCTGAATACTTTTAAATTTTTTGTGTTCTTACACACATACCCATCGAAACTTTTAGGCTGAATTAAGGTCATGGCGAACAATCTCAACGGCGTCTAATCATTATTGCAGGACATTGAGATATTATGTACGAAACTTTAGGTAACAAGTATCTAATAGTGTTCTGTAATAGGTACGTAAGTACTAAGGGAGTAATTTTACTTAAATGACACAGGAAAGGATATTGAATCAAGAGAATCTCGCAAACATAGGTGCACTTTCTATTCCCTCACTCTCATAGTCCAATGGGAGAGTAATGCGACACAAATATTAATAAATCAGACGCATAAACAAAAGCTTTAAATGTTTTCTGAGGCACATGGATGAAACACCGCTAATATCACTACTACTGGGAATTACTCGGTAGAAAATCCAACTGATATTGGGCCTGATCACACCTATTATTTAAAGGTCAAAAAACTTTTCTCGGTTGAACTTAGTTTTATTTTCATTTGTTTGCAGAATGAGACATAATTTAGATGCGTTATTTTATTTATAGATTTATAGTTTTCACTTCAAATATTTTTAATATCAATGGCAATATGGCGCCTTACACCATACTATAGTATAGCTTGCCATAAAAATAATAAGAAGTTGGAGCTTGCTTATTTCGGGCAATCTCTCATATGTTGTATAGAAACGAAGTGTTGGCTAGCAAAATTCGATAGCAAATTATGGATAACGTTATTGCGGTCGTTGGTCTGTCAAATATTTCGTTTGTGGGCCCGCCTATTTGTTCGTTCGTTAGTTTGTCTGATTGACTGACTAACTGAATATTTTTATTCAGATTAGTGTCCATCTAAATTTTTGGAACTTTTTAAAGTACAAATAAATAATCATTAATTAGGTATTAGAATTATGAAAAGCATTAATTCCACGAAGTCGCGGTCACTGCTATTTTATAATATGAAAAAATTGATATCACAACGAAGTAACTATCTACTAAGTACTATTCTGATATGTTACTGTGATTTGGTATTTTTTAATAACTTTTGTAATGACCTTATCTAATTTTTTCATGTGTAATTTTTGTTAAACTTAATAGGGTAAAATATAGTTTTAAAATTACGAAGCTGACTGCTTGTAGCATAGGACAAACCTTGGTGGCTTAAAATGATATATATGTTTAATGGAATTACCATTTTTACAGCCAATTAAAGTCCACTGTTGGAAATAGAATAAATGACCTCATAGAGGGAAATATTCCTGGCGAATATTCCCTCTGTGTTTAACGAAACAGATAATTATAGGTAATAAATAAATTAAAAAATAAATTACAAATAATCCCCCCAACGAACTCAACATTATGCGTGCCCCAAACACGCACTCAGCAAGTTATTTATTTTAACAATGGTTCTGAAAATGAACCTCCATTCTGAGCAGCACTTTCAAAAACTCAGCGGGCGTTTTCCAAGTGCCAGCAATCTTAAGAGTAAATTATTTTATTAATAATTAAGTTTTTCATTAAATAAAAATTTATTTGGGTAAACAGATTTACTTCGTGTTTAATCTGCGATTGACAATATTAAATATTAAACACAAGAAAGTTTAAAGTTTGTGTCCTAATTAAATGAAATACTCATAAAACTTAAAATTGTTTGTTGCCTTTGATGTACGAGTAGAGTAAATAGGCCTATCAAACATTTTCAAATAATTTATTTCATTAGATTTTCATCCTATTTAAGGTAATTAAAATTAAATTAAATTATTATATTTTATCTTGATGAAATTTCATTACAGATAAAGGCTTGATCTCGTCTAGTTAGAACCCTTAGGAATGCAACTTCTGCTCAGTATTGGAGGAGGAAGAATCAGAAGTCAGAATTAGTCGCACAAGAATTCTTCAAGTCAGTGACGAAATTCCATAAATAGACATTATTGCATTTTTTTTATTTAATCGCATAGACCTAAATAAATATATTCACATTAGTTTTATTATTAACAAAACGTTCATTGAAAAAAGATATGCATTTCGATCGCTTCTTCAATACAGCTCGTATTGAAGAAGCGATCGAGCGGAACCAAGGCTCCAAAGTCTTTGCCAGAGATCTGCCTGCCAGAAAGAGCCACCTGTCAAAGCTGAAGACAGAATGTGGCAGCATCGTTTCCGGGACACCTGAGATTTTGAGTGAGATTGAGAGGTTCTATGGGCAGCTGTACACGTCATCGTTGGAGCCACACGCAAGTGTGAGTAACGATCCAAGAGCGAGTCTCATCCGACACTATTCCGAAGATATCCCGGACGTCAGTCTCAGCGAGATTAGAATGGCTCTCCAGCACTTTAAAAACGGTAAGGCCCCAGGCGAGGATGGAATTACAGCGGAGCTTCTGAAAGCGGGTGGAAGACCGGTACTTGAAGTCCTTCAGAAGCTCTTTAATTCCGTCCTCCATGGTGGCATTACACCGGAGGCGTGGAGCAGAAGTGCGGTGGTCTTGTTCTTCAAGAAAGGTGACAACGCTCTCTTGAAGAACGACAGACCGATTTCCCTTCTGAGCCGCGTCTACGTGCTGTTTTCGAGAGACATTACGAATCGTCTCGCACGCAGACTAGACGATTCCAGCCTCCCGAACAAGCCGGTTTCCGAAAGGGCTTTAGCACCATAGACCACATACATACCCTTCGGCAAATTGTACAGAAGTCCGAAGAATACAATTTGCCACTATGTCTAGCGTATGCGGACTATGAGAAAGCCTTTGATTCCGTCGAAATTTGCGCGGTGCTGCAGTCCCTTCAGCGGTGCCAAGTTGACTGTCGGTATATCGAAGTGTTGAAGTGCTTGTACAGTAGGGCTACGATGGCTATCCGAGTACAGAACCAGAGTACGAAACCTATCCAATTGCAGAGAGGTGTAAGACAGGGTGACGTCATATCCCCGAAACTCTTCACCGCTGCATTGGAAGACGTTTTCTAGCTTCTGGACTGGAAAGGATACGGTATCAAAATCAATGGCGAGTACATCACTCACCTTCGATTTGCCGACGATATAGTCCTTATGGCAGAATCGCTGGAGGACCTAAGCACTATGCTCAATGACCTCGATAGTGTTTCCCAACGGATAGGTCTTAAGATGAACATGGACAGAACAAAGATCATGTTCAATGTCCATGTCACACCTATGCCGGTAGTTGTTGGGAGCACTAAGCTCGAAGTTGTTGACGAGTATGTTTACCTGGGACAAATAGGTAAGTCCAACTTCGACCGAGAGGTCAATCGACGGATTCAACTCGGCTGGGCAGCGTTCGGGAAGCTACGACACATCTTCTCGTCAGACATACCTCAAAACCTGAAAACGAAATTGTACAACCAGTGCGTGTTGCCAGTGATGACTTATGGAACTGAGACGTGGTCCTTCACTGCTGTCCGTATGAGGAAGCTCAAGGTCGCTCAGCGAGCTATGGAGAGGGCTATGCTCGGAGTTTCTCTGCGTGATAAACTTAGGAATGAGGATATCCGCAGTAGAACCAGAGTAACCGACATAGCCCAACGGATTAGTAAGCTGAAGTGGCAGTGGGCCGGCCATATAACTCGAAGAACCGACAACCGATGGGGAAGAAAGGTTCTCGAGTGGCAGCCTCGTACCGGTAGGCGAAGTGTAGGGCGTCCCCCCACGAGATGGAGTGACGACCTGGTAAGACATGCAGGAAGTCGATGGATGCAGGTGGCTCAGGACCGTGCTTTGTGGCATTCTTTGGGGGAGGCCTATGTTCAGCAGTGGACTTGTGAAGGGCTGTAATGATGAATGATGAATTTTAATGTGTAACAGAACTTATAGTATTACTAAGTAAGTAAGTACGAAAATTCATATTTCAACTGTAATCTAGTAAATGGAAGAATGGTCGAACTAATGGACTGTAGTGATATTTATAAACAACCTTCTTCACTTTTGAGATCACATAAGATGTGATCCCTCTAAGTGAAATGATTCCTATGTAGCTTCCATCTTTTATTAGTAAAGTTCAAAGGCCGAATTTATGTTTCTTACAGAGACTATAGTGTGGTGTAGTATATATATAACATATTGAAATTTTATAGGTCTGTATTTATTTTCCACCAATTCGCGCATATAATAATATTCTCTCGATTGAGAGAATATCTTGTAGCAGGCGTTTAAAAATATCTGAAATAAATAAATTAAGTAAATCTATTTTTTATTCCATATTTGTACGAAAGACAAATTAGTTCACAGTCCATAACTGGTAAGTGAAAGCGGTGGCTACAAGACACCTATAAATTCAATTAAGTTTCAAATTGAAGATGCATATTACCCCTGAGGATCAAGATGGAATATCTTGTTATACCCGAATGAAAAGTGTCTCCGGTTCTTATGTCACTCTCTATATGAATTACAACAACATTAAGCTGCTATTTCATGCCGGAAATCTCAGTCAAGCATATGTTGTGAGTCAAATCTACCTATTTTTGCTTCAGCTATAATATGCTACTACGTATTAAACATTGTATACAAATGTCAAGGCTAAAATCCTAAGTGCGAACATATCTAGGTTTAGCTGGCTACAACAAGGTGCAGTCAAATGATTTATTAGTTTGTTTAACTTGGGATTATAAACTAAAACATCGAGACGAATTGGTGTCGAAATACTTTATAAAATAAATAATACAAACAAACATACGTGGATTCATTTGACCCTTGGGCCGCCACACCTTAGAATACTATCGCTGATGTGTCTTGATGTACGATTTGGTGTCAGAAATCATAGTTATTAACCTACTGCTGCTGTTATTTCTCGTTAATTGGACGCTGTTGTATTTTTGAAAAGTAAATAGAAATCCTAGTCATTTGAATCATTATTTTGGATTTTATTCTATTTATACTATTGACGCGAAACTTCAATGGGGCCCCCATATATCTAAATTAGCAAGCAGACTTAGTTCTTCAGCATATGCTGTAAGAAAGATTAGAAGTCTTACAGATGTTGAGACAGCTATATTAGTGTATTTTAGTTACTTTTATAGCGTAATGTCTTATTGAATTTTGCTATGGGGTAATGCGACTGATATTGAAGCTATATTTGTTTTGCAAAAGAGAGCTGTTCGGGCGATTTACAACCTAAATTGTAAAGAGTCCCTCAGACTAAAATTTAAAGAAATAAACATATTAACTTTGGCATCGCAATATATTTATGAAAATGTAATGTATGTACATAAAAACATAAATAGCTTTAATAAGAATAAGGATGTGCATACTTTAAACACTAGGAACAAACATAAGCTTGTAATACCAGTCACTAGACTCCACAGAATCAGTAATTCATTTATGGGGCAATGTATACGCTTTTACAACAAAATCCGAGAACATATTCAAAGTTTGTCAAGAAACAAGTTTAAAAGTTTTTTAAAGAAAAACTGTACAAAAAGGGTTATTATAATATCAAGAAATACATGAATGAAAATAACCCCTGGGAATAAGGTGATCGCCACCATGCTGGTTCTATGAAAAATTATTTAAAAATTGTATAAACGAAATTGTTTGAAAAAAAAAAGTCCCGCTGGGTTTCTTGCTGGTTCTTCCCAGGACAGAGGTATTTTCCGAACCGGTGGTAGATATAAAATCACTTTCAATAAGAATTATCGATATTGAATAAAAAATTATTCCATTCTATTCTATTCTACTATTACTACTAGAAGCCCTAGCCTAACCGGCAAAATAGTACCGGTTAATAAGTTTTTCTAAGTTTAATTGGTTAAAGTTCATTTTAGCCAGGAATAAATCGAATATACCTATATTGTCTACCTATTTGTAGTTGGTTAAGTCTAGATATAAAGGCACATCGGCTATTAGGCGCTAAATATATCAAAGCGTTCAATTTATCATCCAGTGGGCATCTCTTAAAACTGGCAGTATATTGTGTATAAAGTCACTTGCGATAAAAATGATTATAAAGCCTATCAAAATTTGGTTGCTGCGAATTTCTTACAGTCTGCGGCTTGAAGACTCCATCACGCGTATGTATATGATGGTGTACTCATCCCACAATGTAAAAAATCCAACGTTTCATGTCAGCGTCAGCAGGCATTCGAACCTGATTCTCCCGAAAAGGTCGGGTTCGGGTAATCTGACAACTAATCCAAAAAGTCTTAACAAACATTTTATGACAAATCTAATTTAAATATTTTCTCGTTCTTGCTTCACGTCAAATTAAGAAAGTTTCGTTACAACAAAATTATGATTATTTCTCTCGATTCATTTCAGGAAGTGTCAGCCATTCTGTCAAAACAGACACATCAGGTTATTAAAGTTTTTACAGAATAGTTTAAATTTCCTATAATGATTAGAATCTGTGTTATGATCTAGTCTTAACTTACGAAAATTTTAAATAATAAAATAGAAATGAACAATAGCTATATATATATATATATATATATATATATATATATATATATATATATATATATATATATATATATATATATAAAATTTATAATCTAATACATTTATATACTAACGCTATTCACTGATAATTATATATGTACTAACATTATGACTGACGACTTATGTTCGCTGCTTCACTTGAATAATTGTAGAGAGTGGCAGCTCTATTGTGCAAGTTATATATTTGATTTTATTCAACGAGATAATTTTATTTATAATCAATCAAATCTATAACATTTTAAGTATACGAAATTAAGTGTTAAAGTGGAATGAAATTATATTATTAAATTAGCTTAGAATATTACGCGACTAAAATATTTGGGGGATCACATAAGGATTCCGTTTAGCCCCAGGTTTTTCCTTCAAACTTGACTTATTTTGTTCTTTTCAAGAACGTTATAAGAAAAAGGACTGTGGATATGTGTCTGTTTTTATGATCGCTAAATTTGTTTGTTGGGTGCCTGATTACGGCAATTTAAAAAAAATGCTCTAGTGTCATTATACTGGGAGAAAACATAGGAACACCGTTATAGGGAATAAATACTGCCCGTAATCATCATAAAATTTAATACATACATGACACGTGGTAAAACCGGTAATATTTATTATTTCTTTTTTATGTGTGTCAATTTATTAACTTGTTATTTTTTCTAGATATTGGTCAATTCGAGGTGTACTAATTTATCGAGCTTTTTTATTTCGAAAATTGCCCGTAAGTTGGATAATATAGTGAAGATATACCGTCTGTAAACGATGCAGCAAATTTAAAAATGGTGGATGACTAAACAAAACTGTCTACATTAGTTATATTCGCAGCACTTACCAAAACTTACGTCGAAACTTGTATTAAAATTTACTTTATATGTCTATGTAAATCAGTGATATTAACCAAAATGCATAGGAACAAATAAAAATAAATGCATCTCTACACTGACCAGTTTTATTTAATTCACTGTATGTAGTATAGTTTTATATGCTTTTCCGTTATTAAGTTAGCATGCATTCAGACTTTCGGAGGTAGATTTATAATACACTAGCTAGCAGCATACAGTTCCACTCGGTTTCAAAAAATTGCGAAATGTGGGAGGACATCACATATATTAATTATGCGGTTTTTTTACAGCGACTCATGGCTTCTGAATTTCTGTAAACACAATTAAAGCTACTCATTCCTAAGGATGTTGCACTCCATGAAAAGTATAGTTTCTGCATAAATTTCTGCCGGCCGGAATATCTGACTACGGACTTTAAAGAAGAGGACGTAGTAGTAATAGGTTTATAATCACACTAACGTCGTCATTCACCCGACCCAAACCTGTGGCTACACTTTACAAATAACCAGAAAGACATTTTTTACAAAATACACGTGTTGAATAATAAACCTCTTTCTTACTTGTTTCAGCTAAAAGTAAATTATTATAACGTAAAGTGCGGCCAATTAAATAATGCGAACCTGACGTCCGTCAGTTGGTCATGGCTAGTGATGGAAAAAAATTAACACTATTATTCACGTTCTAAATGACCCAACAAAAAAGTAACCCAAGTTTCATTTCCTACTTGTTTGTCTGAATTCTAATTTCTGAATGTAACTTAAGTAATAAAAAAATAAAGGTGCGATAATAATATTCAGAAATATTCACTAAAAAATATGAAAATATCTTGTAAAAGAATTGAGACTGGCAAGCAAACAAATATAATTCGATTCCGATTCGCTTGAGGGGGTTGCTGTCTTTGTTATCATATATATATATATATATATATAATTATATCAATGATCAATCTCATCAATATCAATTTATCTCTGTCAAAGTTTTCGAATCTCTTGGTTTTTCGTTGGATCCGTATAACAGATCCACCACAGGTGCTTTTTTCTTAGGGAGTAGTTGGTAAAAATTCCTTTGGTGTTACGGGCGATCGTGGTCGACGTTGGTAACTAACCATATTGTGATCAACATGCCCGTTTATGATCGTTATATTGATGCTGCTATCTACACAGCACTTGACGAATTATCAGCATCATAATCATCATTAGAGTTCATCACAAGTTCACTGCTAAACATAGACCTTCCCTAAGGAATGCCGCAAAGCCCAGTTCTGTACTACCTGCATCTATTGACTTTTCGAACCACACTTTCTCCAAAACAACATAAGTTCACTTTGTTCCATCCTAATATAACACGGTAACTATATCGACGGAACGTTCCCATGCGTTTACAAAAACACGAGGACTAAAATAATAATAACACACCAGAACTCAAAACCAATATTGTTTTCTACTGTTCAAATATGGGCTCTGCGGGATTTCACACTCAGCTATCCCTTCATCAAACATTATTCGGCGATTGCAACTATGTTACACTAACCTGTACTAATTTTGGTATTTGCTTTTCTCCAGCAACAAAATATGTTAAGATTATGAAAGAGGCTCTGTTTTTTTCTATTTATTTTTAATGTTTGATTAACCCAAAATTACTGGCAGATTTTTCCTGGTTAGACAGTTTATAATCGTCATGTTGACCGTTAAATCAGTTTCCGCACAGAAGTATGTATATATAATATAGAAAAACCTACATATCAATGAAAATAAATTACAGTCCATCAAAAGTTCTTTGCTGAACATAGGCACACTTAACAGGCGGGTCGACAACTGCAATTTTGTTATTATTTTGAGCTGTTAACAGGAAGTCATTGCCGCCCATATACTGTTTCAGTTTCCCTCTGTTGCCTTTTACGACATCCACGTATTGATAATTGAGTGTGCTCTCCGTCTCCAGTCTGGGTTATTTATATCTAACTTACAGAGATAGGTAGTGGAAATAAGCGAATAGTAGAGAAAAACGCTTTTAAATTTTTTCCTATACTATATAAATAAAATTAATTTATTTTCCGAAAGCAGCGTAACAATCAATGCTATGTACCTATTGGCCTAGTTAGCAGACTGCTCAGATTGGATCACAAAGATTTAATTTTTGTTTTCAATGTTTTTTTATGATAAATTTTTAAAATAAATTATTTTTAAAATAAATTATTGTCCTTACATATAATAAAACAATGGTTCTGAGACGAGGTGATTAATTGCTGGCCGTACAAGGAAGCAGAATTTTTACACGAACATTTATTTATTAACGTTTAAAAAAATAAAGCGTTTCTAAACACCTGTGAAGCGTAACGGACCATTCAGTTTATAACGCATAATTATTTAACGTTTTTAAACTCCATTATTATGTGCTATGCAAAATCGTTACTTAGCTGATAAATAACTTCACTAAACCTGAGGAAAACAGACAAGGAGCTTGATGAATATATCTGCGTCCTCAGAATAATTACTTCTATTCTAACGTAGTGGTCTGTATCGTATTTAATGGCTTCAGTAATTTGTCACTTTAGAAACAAAGACAGAGAGGTCTAGTTTAAAGTGTTTTGCTTAGTTAGTTAGCTTACAAATTTAGGACAATACGATCATCAAGGTATAAATTAAAAAATAATCTTAAATTACTTTAATACGATCGAGGGGAGCATATGATACCATATGTGTCATAATTGTGAATAGGTATCCTTGTGGCTGCTCGTATGCCCAGGTTGACTATGCTAATAAGTTCCATAATCTAATGCCTAGTTTTTATTAATGAACAGATAGTATGCCATAGCAACTTTTTTGTAAAAAAAATATTTGACCTCTAAATAGTATTTTTAACCTTTAATTAACAACTAAATAATATTAGTGTTTTAAACAAAGCATTTTTTTATTAGTTGTGATGGATTCTAGTGATATTCAGTCAAAGTCATGAAATTATATTCTAATCGGTTTTTAATACGTTTGAAAAATTGGAATTATTCAGATGTCCAAAAGTTGGTAAAAATTTTACATACATACATACAAATATACATACATGCATGCAGGTCAAGCCAATAAGCTTATTAAAAGAGGAAACCTACGTAGTTTCTTTCGCTATTTTATCTCCAGTCAGAGCAACCTCGTTTTGAAACATTAGTAGCCTACCATGTATGACGTTTGACAACGCAATTTTTCATTTCATTTCTGTAATAACAGATCGTTGTTCTTGCATATACTCCGGTAACGACATAATGGCCTCCGGTGATGGCGAAATCAGAAGGTTTTATTATAAAATAAATAAAAATATCTGCATCCAAATCATTTATAATTTTTTTTATAGGATAGGGTGACAAACGAGCACACAGTCCACCTGATGGTAAGTGGTTGCTGTGGCCCATAGCTCTAGCCATGCTGCAGCTATATTAGTGTTAGTAGCATAGTTGTAGCACGAATGGGTCGGCTCGACCGGGGAAGGACCACGCTCTCACAGAATACCAGCGTAAAATAGCAGCTTGAAACTGCTGTGTTTCGTATGGTGAGTGTAGAGAACCGGAGACACATTTTACTGGAAAAGAGGCATTCCATCTTAGCCCTCACGGGTGACGACGCATCTGCATTTTAATTCTTTATTGAGGATAAATATAGATGTCTATGGGTCACAGGTCCATCAGGTGGACTGTGTGCTCGTTTGTCACCCTATCCTATAAAAAAAGGCATAAAAGCTTAAGAGCTATTTTCGGACGGGAATAAAACTGAATAAATAATGATGTATAAATAGAGTATTTACAAGAAAAGCTTAATGTATTTTCTCTGTAAAAGAAATAAGAATAAAATTGTATGTTTAAACCTGCTATTCAAACAGAAATCATACCATTCTTGCATGTCAGAGGAGACTTTAAAATTACCATAAGCACCAACGGTTACATCCATTTGATAAAGTTTGTTCATAACGATAGACTGAATATTATCAACATTAGTTTCTGTCAACTTTCGTAACTTATACTGCGGCTGCGGCCAACGAATGCGGTCACACAACATGGCGTTGAATTTAAGATGTAAAAAAATTGTTTATTTGCCATACTAACGGATCACTATCTTTAAAAATATATCTTATATTAGGTCAACTTGAAATGAATGCTCTGTTTTTGCGCTTAATATTATGTTAAATAAATAAGAAAACAATATTTTCTTATAAACCATAGGACTCTGTTACAAGGATATTTCAATTTTTTGTAATGAATGAATCCATTTATTCTCTCTTCAAAATCTTAATGCCAATTATTCCAAAAGTGCCAGACTAGCACATAACTTGTGAGAGACTGGTGCCTGATGTAGGTATTAAAACCTGTATTACAGGTCACCAGGGCTAGGGGTGCGAAGTCAGAAGTCCTCCACGTGTGCCTGGTAGTTGCGGGTCCCTCTCGTCTGGAGGGAACGTCTGGAGGGAAGAGCAGATACTGGGCCGGTGCACCCTGGGCGCGGCAGTAATCTTCCTCGAGAAATGAGAAGAAATTCTTACTCCTTGGGGAATGGTACTGCCGCGGCTAATTATTCTGACATGGGGGGGGGGTCCGTCCCGGACCAACGATGCGTTCCACTGCGTGACCCTCTGATCAGCAGAGGGCATAGCAGAGGAGTGAGGGCGGGCTCGGTGTGCACTTACCCTGCCTCCGGGCAGACAGTGAAGGATCCATCCTTTGCTGTCACCGCCGGTCTCGTAATCCCAGTATCGAAGTGTCGTGGATCACGTCTCGCGGCTTTGATAGGGACCGAGGGTCTTGGCTTAACCGCCCGGACCGCGAGGGAGAAAACCTCTATAAAAAGTTACCCCGAATCTCAAGCGGCGACGCACCGCGAGGGGATGGATGGCTGACGGGGTTCTATGAACAAATCAGTCGTTAGTGCGCTCCTCGCCAGGGTACCTGCAGACCCCCTGGCGAGTAATAAATCCTCTAAATCTGCTTACCTTGGTAAGGGGTCTCTGCCAAGGTGGACCTTTAATTCCCCCATACTCGTGGGTACAAAAAATGGAAAAAAAACAAAAAACCAAAAACGCGGGCAACGGCAACGTAGAGGAGAGGAGGAACGATGCGGGGACAGAGTCCCACGACGCATCGAGCAGCGAGGTAGGCTCAGAGAGCTACCGACAAGTGGAGCCTGGGACCGCGGAGACCAGCAAGTTCTTCCGCAAGCGGTCCAGGCGGGATGGCGACCAGTGGTCGGCATCCGGTGAAGAGGAGGTTTCGGCCCGGAAAATCCCCACCAACAGGAGGGGCGGGCTGAGAGGCAAGGGGAGGGAGCTCTCTGCCAATCAAAGGGCCGAACGAGCGGCAAAGCTTGCCGAGGAGGGGCGCCACCCGGACGATACGGCTCGGGAATCAGGCGAAGAAACAGATGCGACTGGCGGCTCCGAGGTGGAGCGTAAGGCCAGATTCGTAAAGGAGGTGGAGGCCGCGATCAAGGTCGTGGCCAACAAGCAAAAGTCCTCCTCGAAAGTCAAGGCCATTCCCGCGGCCTCCGCCTACATCATGGCGGCTGCGGAGGCCAACTTTGCTGGGGCCGGGCCTAATGCGGACGAGGTGGCGAAGCTGCGGGCGGACGTGGCCCGCCTGACGTCCGCAATGGAGACTCTCCAGAAGGAGAATGAGAAGCTTCACGCAGACCTGGCCAGTCTGCATGAGCCTGCCTCTCGCGCGGCGCCCCAGACGCAGCGTCCAAGCCAGCCCGTGCCGGTGGAGAACCAGGTTCTGAACCTGGTCCGGTAGGAGCTGGCTGCCTTCCAGCACCGGTTCTCCGTGCTGGAGGGCATCGTCCTGCGCCCCCCCCCCCCTAGGGGCAAACAAGACGGCGGCGAGGCCGGCAACGGTTTCCTACGCGACGGCCACGGCAGCCACATCCAGGCCGGGGCCGTCCAGCCAGCCCTCGGGTGGGGCTGCAGTTGCCCCTCCCCCCCTGAAAAGCTGGCTCCGGCAAAATCGATACCGGCTGAACCGGCTCCGGCTAAGCCGGCGACGGGAAAGAGAGGCAAGGCGAAGGCGAAAAAGGGCAAGACGGCAGCACAGGTGATGGCTGCGCCAGCCCCAGTGCCTGCGGCGAATGGGCCAGCGCCAGCGGCAAGCCAGCTGCCGCCGCCGCCACCGCCCCCCCCAGCTCCCTACACCTCCCGCGGCAGAAGCCGGTTGGCAGGTGGTCGGGGACAAACAGAAGGGGAAGAAGGCAGCCAAAAAGGCCAAAGAGCAGGAGCGGCAGCGTCAGTTGAGGGCGCGCAAGATCGCGGTTAGGCTCCGCGCCCCGAAGACCGCAGCTGTAGTGATTACACTACAGCCGGACGCGGAAAAGAAGGGCGTTACCTACCGCGATCTGCTCGCGAAGGCGAAAGAGGCGGTGGAACTCGGGGAGCTCGGGATCACTGGGGGCCTCCGGCTCAAAGTCACCCAGACGGGGGCCCGTATGCTGGAGATCCCCGGGGAATCCAGTGGCGCGACTGCGGACGCTCTGGCTGCGAAGCTCAGAGCGTCCCTGAACGCGGACGAGGCCCGAGTGTCCAGGCCCGTCAGATGCGCAGACTTGCGCATCATGGGTCTGGACGACTCGGTATCGGAGGAGGAGTTGGTAGCCGCCGTCGCCAGGTCCGGGGGGTGCACTACTGACCAGGTCAGGTCAGGCGCCATACGCCCGGACCAACAGGGTATGCATGCCGCTACGGTGTGCTGCCCTGTTACGGCGGCCAAAACCATAGTGGAGGGCCGAAGGCTTCTGGTGGGCTGGGTCTCAGCGCAGGTTAAGCTGGTGGAGCCCAGACTTCTGAGGTGCTACCGCTGTCTCGTGGGGCATCACGTATCAGCGAAATGCGCCTCGGAGGTTGACCGCAGTGGCCTCTGCTTTCGCTGCTGTCAGCCCGGTCACATATCGGCGACATGCTGTGCCACGCCGCACTGTGATGCATGTGCGGCGACCGGCAAGCCAGCCGATCACTGGGCCGGGAGCAGGGCCTGCGTGTCACCCGCCAAGGCCAAGGCCGCGGGTAGGGGAGGGCCCTCCTCCGCCGCCACCGCCTCTATGGTCACCGCCGCAGCTGCAACTGCCGCCGCCGCAGCTGTCACTGTCGCCGCCGCCGCCGCCGCCGCCGCCGCCGCCGCCGCCGCCGCCGCCGCGACACCGACGCCTGCAGAGGGGCGCCCCGTGGAGGAAGCTGAAATGGAATGCCTATAACGGCCCCATTAAGCTTCCTCCAGGCGAATATCAACCACTGCGCCTGCGCTCAGGATCTGTTGCTCCAGAGCATGGCGCAGTGGTCGATTAACATCGCTGTGGTCGCTGAGCCGTATTCTGTCTGGCCTAGGAAGGACTGGGTGGCGGACCTTAACGGCTCAGTGGCCATCATTTCTTCGGCCGCCGCCGGTACCCCGACCCTTGAAGGTGTCAGGAGGGGTCAGGGGTGCGTAGCTGCACGGTTCGGGGAGTTCGTCGTTGTGGGGGTGTACTTCTCCCCGAACCGATCTCTCGCCGAGCTCCACAACTCTCTTGCAGAGCTGAGAGCAGTCGTCGTCGGAAGCTATCCCCTCCCCGTGCTTGTCCTCGGGGACTTCAATGCCAAGAACTTGGCTTGGGGTTCTCGTCGTACAGATGTGCGGGGTAGGATGGTGGAAGACTGGGCTCTGGAGACAGGCCTGGTCGTCCTAAATCGGGGTTCTGTCCCCACGTGTGTGCGGATGCGGGGCGAGTCGGTGGTGGACATTTCGTTCGCTAGCCCCGCTCTGTCACCGCGTGCCATTGACTGGCGAGTCATGGAGGGGGTGGAGACCTACTCCGACCACCGGTACATCCGGTTTGCCGTCTCCACCCAGCCCTCGAGCGCGCCAGTCCAACAGGCCCCGAGTAGTCCGCGTTAGGCGCTGAAGCAGCTGGATCGGGAGCTCCTCCTGGAAGCTTCGATCGTGCAGGCCTGGGTGTCATCACCGGATAGGCCTGCCGACGTCAATGATGAGGCAGGGTGGTTCCAGGAGACCATGTCCGAGATATGTGACGTGGCAATGCCCCGCGTCCGGCCAGGAAGCGCCCGGCGCTAGGTGTATTGGTGGTCGCGTGATCTGACGTCACTACGCGAGGCGTGTGTCGCCGCGCGGCACCTGTACGCCAGGCATCGCAGGCTCCGCATTCGTCCACCGAATGCGGCAGCCATTGAGGCGGAGCTGTACGAGGGATACAGAGCGGCGAAGACCTCCCTCCGGGAGGCTGTCATGCGGGCCCGGGATCAGGCCCGTGAGGAGATGCTGGAGACTCTCGACAGAGATCCGTGGGGGCGCCCTTACAAGATGGTGCGGGATAAACTCCGCACCTGGGCTCCCCCGCTGACGCAGAGTCTTCGGCCTCAGCTCGTGGAGGACGTGGTGAGCGCTCTGTTTCCTGCGCGAGGGGAACACCCGTCCCCGCCTATGGCTCCGCCACCTGCGGTGCCGGAAGCGGACCACCAGGACGACGACGACGGCATCCCGGAAGGGACCGGGGTAGACCTGAGAGTGGCGGTACATGCCCTGGAGCTGCATTAGGGAGGCACTCCGGTATCACCGGGTGCCGACCTATCTCCGAGTCCGAGGCCATGCACTTCCATGGTCCTCGGAACAGGCCACCACCGGGATCCTCAGCGATGATAGGAGGGGTATCCATCGGCGTCGAGTCGACGTTGAAGTACCTAGGACTCGTCCTCGACGGCCGATGGAACTTCGTTGAGCACTTCCGACGTTTGGCTCCCAAACTGGAACGGACCGGGGCTGCCTTCAGGCGGCTCCTGCCGAACCTTGGGAGGCCAAACGCCTCCTGCCGGAGGCTCTACGCGGGGATTGTGCGGTCCATGGCCCTTTACGGGGCCCCGGTGTGGGCGCGTGATTTGGCGCGGCTTGCCGTCCACCACCTGAACGCGCCCCAAAAGTTGGTTGCCGTAAGAATGGTTCGCGGCTACCGCACGATCTCCCGCGAGGCAGCGTGCCTCCTTGCCGGATTGCCGCCATGGGATCTGGAAGCGATAGTCCTCGCGCGCCTGCACGAATGGCGCGCGGAGGCACTATGCCGGGGGGAAACCCCGCTGCCGCGGCAAGTTGTCGTGCAGCGGACAGACTTCCGGCATGATCTCATGGCGACATGGAGAGAGCGACTGTCGCAACCCCGTGCTGGGCACGCCACTATAGCGGCGATAAGACCCCTCTTTGAGGAGTGGCTTGAGAGACGCCACGGCGTCCTCACCTTCCGCCTGACGCAGGTCCTCACCGGACACGGTGTGTTCGGGAGGTTCCTGCACCGAATCGGGCGGGAGGAAACGCCCGGGTGCTCTCACTGCGAGGATCGACCGGAGGACACGGTGGAGCACACCGTGGAGGTGTGCCCTGCCTGGGCGGAGCACCGCCGTGTCCTCGTAGCGGCGATAGGCGGCGGCGACCTCTCGCGTCCGGCCCTGGTCGAAGCCATGGTCCGGAGCGAGACGGAATGGGATGCCGTCACCACCTTCTGCGAAGCAGTGATGCTAGCGAAGGAGGTGGCGGAGCGGGAGAAGGAGAGAGCAGCAGCTTTCCTTCCCGGCCGCCGCGGGAGACGCCCCGGGCGTCGGGGGCTACGTCGTGGCCACCGGCCACCGTAGGCGCGGGCCTGGGGACGGCGAGCAATGGGTAGCTCGCCGTCCGTCCGTCTAACGACGACAGGCCGTGTCGACGGCGCGTTTTGTTCCACGCGCGCCTCAAAGAGCTGTCAGCAGCGTGAAGGGGCCCGCAAGGGCCGACGCCTGCCGGGGCTGCGGGCTGTTCGAAAGAGATACCGCGGCTCCGGAACGTAAGGGCACTGAAGGAACACGGATGGTTTTTAGTCAGTAAAAGTCTGACACTCCCTTCCGCTCCACCCAGAGCGAAAGGCGTCATTTGATGATTTTCCATCCGCAAAAAAAAAAAAGGTCACTAGGGCTTTTGCAGATTTGCAGATGTGTAGAGTTTATTGAACATGTGCGAGTTGAGTGTGCGTGCGCATATGCGTGCGCGTGTGCGTGTGTGTTCTCGTGCACTTGTTCCTGCGGGTGTGCGTGTGCGTGCTCGTGCGTGCGTGCGTGCGTGCGTGTGTGTGCGTGTGGGTGCGCGCGCGCTCGCGCGCTTGTGTTTGTGTGTGTGTGCGCGTGTTTGTGTGTGTGTGTGTATGTGTGAGTGTGTGTGTGTGTGTGTGCGTGTATGTGCAGGTACGCGCGCGCGCGGGGCACGCACACTCAACTCGCACATGTTCAATAAACTCTACACATCTGCGTGTGTGTGTGCGTGTGCGAGCGCTCGCACATGTGTGTGTGTGTGTGTATGTGTATATGCGTGTGCGTGTGTGTGTCCATGATTTGGGATTAATTGCATTTTAAGCCAAAACGTGGCAAAGATCCGGGAATATAGAGAGTTCATGACTGAGCAAGGTTACTGTTTATTATATAGGCTACTTTAATAAGTTTTCGGTAGCTTCAAAGTCTAAGCTTTTCAGATATTTAGTTAGAACGGATCTGCAACAATATTTAGGTAAAGGATAGATAGTTAAGATATTATTAAGTTTATTATACATGTAAGGTTCTAGAAAACAGAAGAAATTGTGTGAGGTACGAGGGCATGTAAAAAAGTTCGCGGAATGGCGGGGTTCGCGAGGATGAGTTTACTCATCCAGGTAGGCGCTATTAAATTATGATGAATTATAACTCAAGCCACAGAATTTTTTGGCCACGGCAATCACCTTTGATCTTATACTAAGCAAAGGGAAAATGAGAAAGCTTCTAATAAACTAATTCGCCTTCTTTAAAATGCCAACTGAAAATTATTCCAAAGAAAGCATCAAATAAAGAACAACAATTATATATTTACTAGCCCGACTTATTTATACATCACCACCTAACTAACTAACTCCGCCAGGGATTTTACAACTCACTAACATATTATAGAAGTTTACTGCTCGGATATGAATTTTTACTAAACGGCGTCGCTCAACCGGCGGTCTGAATGTTCAGCCGATGCATTTAATATAACATTGCACCTATTTTTTAATATCAGCGACAGTAGGTTATGGTGCGGCTGGGTGGCCTTTGTCCACCCTTAAGCCGTATAACTTTTTATAATCTAGCACATAGCGCATAATTAGTCACATACCAGCGACATTACATGGCATGATAATCTTATTAATTTTATTACACGAGACGGCTAAAAAGGTAGTTGGCTGCGACAATTATACATATGTTAAAATGTAGATGATAAATAGTAAATACCATGCTTTGTTGTATTTACAGTAGCTTCCATCGAAGCTATAAAATGGTAAATAATGTCTTAGGTGGCTGACTCAGTAATTCCGAGGTCAATGTAGATTTTTAGAGCAGAATAATGCTATTAAATAAAAGTCAGTTTAATTACCCTAGTCTAAAATTATTAGTCACTTAAATTTTATAAAAAATGCAGGTTACTTCACGATGTTTTCTTCATCGCCAAATTTTTTTACCTGGTAGAGCCATGCTGATGCTATATTATGGTTGTAGTACAAATGGGTCGGCTCGACTGGAGTAGGACCACGCTCTCACAGAATACCAGCGTAAAATATCAACTGAAAAATTTACGGTGAGCGATTATACCTCAGCTCTGGCCAGTTTCAAAGTATTTACGATTAAGTCCCATGTGTATCATCAATCTTGTTTTAACAATACCCGTTCTATGAAGAATTTTCTTATTAATTTCTTCTAGGACTTTTCCCTAGAGTATCATAAACAACAGGATTAACCATGGAGAAAATTGTTGTACTCAAATTTTTCGTTTAATATTTTATGTACGTATGTATTGTATCCACACATTTTAATTTGTGCGAGTATAATAACGCGTTTAGATTATTGAATGAATAATCTGCACAAAATTAATGAAATATTTTATCCCTAGGAAAGTGTCGTCTCGACTAATTGGTGGCATAAGAGAGTTCAATATCTTATAGCATCTTATGGGTATCGTAAGAGGTATAAATAGGAGACGGACAGCAGCATCTTCCAGATAACATTATTGTTCGCGCAAAACCTTTCAAGGAACGAACGCGAGAGGGCGTGCGGCTCAGTGTCATACCGGTTTGACATTCGGTCGTGCGTAAAACGCCCAAGGGCAGTCGTCCATAAGCGGTGCTAACGATTGGCACGCTGTATTCTGTTAGGGAACTCGGAATAATTCGGCGCGGCCAGTAAATATACGGTCTATCATTGTGACGCGCATTCCTGCTGGAGAGCTTCCCAGGGACTCATTGTGTTTGACTCAGAATCTGCATAAGTGCATTAGGCAATATTAGCTAGTGCGGCCTCTAATATTCTAGAATTAACTGTTGCGACGCGAAACGATAGTGACCTTTAATAAACTGTAAACTCCGTGTGCGTTTTGTGTGTTAACCTTTATAACCAGCGATAGTTAGTGGCTTCTGTAAGTTAGTAAATCGTACACTAGAGTTAATTGACTGTCAACGTGACGAAAGAAGAAAGTGACTGTGGATAACCTCGAAAGGCCTCCTCAAGTTGGAGCGGTGTCGACGCTCGGGCTGCTGCCGACGGCCAAGGTCTAGGTTCAATCACCATCAGTCACACCCAGATACACACCACATCACCATTCTTTCCCTTGCACTACACAACCACATGCGACCTGACCGACTCCGGAGGGACCAGTCGCCTTGGATATAGGTAAGTAAGCTTCGTCCAAATTCCTTCCGGTCGACTGGCCGTAGTATAACGCTCCCCCATATATTCTAGTGTAATTAGAGAGATTCCACGTGGCCACATTGGGGCCCGACCTACGTCTGTTCGGGAAATCTTCAGCTCATGGGCCCCTGAGGATTGGATCCTTTCAGGGAGCAGCCGTAGGCCGTAACAAACTGGTAGCAGAGCGTGGTTCCAGGTTCGATTCCCCGGTCGATCCCGACCATAGTGTTTGATAAACATTAAACAATTCTGGTGGCAGGGAGCGTTGGTTTGATTGGTTTAATTTGTATCTACAATCACGCCCGTCCGTAATACGTAAAAATATTTTTTTTGTACGTAATAATAGAAATATTTCCCTTTGTTCTTTGTTGCTTGCCTTTTTTTGGTTAGTGGGTAGATTTGAAAAGCCGCGCCCTAGGTTGCGCAAGCGGGAGTTTTCTAGAGATATACGTCATGTAGGTAGATGGTTATTTTTACGTAATCGGTTAATTATCGTTGTCGGATAGTTGTAGTGGATTACTTATCAAAGGGTCGATTTCCGAGCTAGGCATTTTTTGTTGATCGACTGTGATGAGTATCTTCGTTTATACTATAATTTGTATTTGAGCTAAAGAGTAATAATTGTATTTGCGCAATTTGAATTTAACTTGATTTGATCGCACTAGTATTTGTTATTTGTCAATTTGATTTGTGTCTTTTATTTTGTGCTAACTTGTATTTGGGTGATACGTAGTAATTCGTTTTTTTGTAATTTCTATTCAACGCGATTTGATACGAACTGCATTTATTAACTGTTAATTTTTGTTGTATTTTTATTTGTCATCTTTGTAGCCTGTGCTCAAGCCGCGTCGTAATTTTGCATTTAATAGTGATGACATCGCCCAAGCTACTGATCCGTTGTTTGCGGACTGAGATACGCTGGGCCACAAGCGCCCATGCTTTGATAGGTCGACCGGATAGGGTCCATAACTTGATGAAGCAGTTCGAGCAGGTGGATGCTCGAAGGGCCGCAGTGGAGGAGGCTTACGCTGAGCTCGAGGATTCGGATGTGGAGAAGGGAGTCCTGGACTCCTGCTTCGCGGACTATGAGCAGTTCTTGTGGCTCACGGACGAGTTGATCGAGGCTGAAGGCAGGTATGCCGAGGAGGCGCGTGAAGCTCGGATGAGTGACCTGTCCGAGTCCTCTCTGAAGCAGCTTCAGCCGGAGCTGTTGGGACGACTCCCAACTCTGGACCTGCCAAAGTTCTCCGGGGTCCTTTCCGAATGGCTGACCTTCGTTGGTCTTTTCGACAGCCTAGTGGACGCCCGGAGTGACTTGACGCCGAGCCAAAAGATGGTGTACCTCCTGGCCTCACTGGAGGGGGAGACCCTGGGCGTCGTCGGCCACTTGAGATTGTCGGACGACGCCTACCAGACTGCTCGGGACCTCCTAGCCAGAAGATACGCCAACGTCCGGCGAACTGCGGACGAACATGTTAAGCAGCTTCTAAGCCTCCCGCTGCTTAGTGACCGGGCCAGACTGCGTCCGGACCTGTTGGATCCAGTCTTGGTGGCCTGTAATACGTTGAGGCGGCTGGGTTTACCAGTGGGCGAATGGGCTTTTTTGTTGCTCCGCATCGTGCTGTCCCGTCTACCTCTCGACCTTCGAATCCATTTTAAGGAGAGGTACGGCGGGGACGAGGCCTCCTATACCCCCCCTAAGCTTGTGGAGAGGAACTTCACGACCACTCATCAGTCCACTGGACCCTTCTCACTTCCGTTAGCTGAGTGGCCGCGACTGGTGTACCACTGTTCCCCATTTGATGGAGGCGGCCCTGTCTAGCTGCCGCCTTAGCTCCCACCACGGCCGCCTCCACTGAGCCTTAAGCCGTCAACAGTCCACTTGTCAAAATGTTCTGTTGCCGTCGGCCTCAGTGAAGGCGTACAACCCGAGTGGCAACTGTTAGAGATTGTGCTCTATTTATCTCGGGTTCACTCCATGTGGCCTCCCTTTGGTGGTGGGAAGATTAGGGCCCCCTTGGAGCGTTGAATCACGCTGTCAAGGGGTATTAGATTTAGTTTGGTCGAGCACTTAGTCAAAAAATACTTGAATTAAAATTAAAAATTGCTTTGGGCTTTCCGCGAAATTTTCCTATTTGTAGCGGTTTAAATTAAAAGAATTGAATTTAATGTACTCCTTTAAATGCTACTGCATGTGTTTTGTACATATATTTAATCACTGTATTTGATTGTTGCGTGTGTTTGCTGAAAGGAAAATTTGAATTCATCTGAAATGGAATGGCGCACTATTTGAAAAATTATGTTTATGTTTATGATAGTGTTTAATCATTTTGCTTTGCGAAGAAGTAGGGCAGTCCCTTACGTTATTGTTTTGTTTAATTTGCAAGTTGACCTATGCGCATCGGTGATTAATTTGGTTGAATTAATTCTGTAGTTGCACATTGATGCTTTTGAAACATTAGTTGAAATATGAGCATAGGACTACTTGCCTACCCGGCTAGCTAGTTTTGGAGATTATCAGATTGAAATCAGCTGCCACACTATGTTAGTAAATGATAATATGGTGGGTGGCCTGGATAGGCCTACTGGTTGAAAATTCATACTAGGGACTATCGGTGCGTTTTGTTCGGCTCTCCACAGACGACGTCCATGTGGAATTTGTGGGTGCTCTCTGCACTGAAGCTGTTTGCAGAGCTGATCCGGTCGGATTACGGAACTAATCATAGGGGCACAGATAAGTGTTTGAAAGAGGTCGTCGGACTTCTGTCCAATACAGGACTTGTTAAAGTGCTGCGATGCCCAGTAGGGGCATCCAGTGGAGGCTGACCCTCCGGCTTGCCACATTAGGGCTATTTTTTGAGGCGCTGGTTAGGGTTGCAAGATCTGATGGGGTGCCTAAGGTGGCCTAGTTTGGTTGTAGATTCGGTCTTGCAACTTGCCTTCGCGACCTTGTCCCGCTGACCGGTTTGCTCGCGGACCTAAATCCTTATGTCCGGGACGGGGGTTTGTTCGCGCAAAACACTTTCAAGGAACGAACGCGAGAGGGCGTGCGGCTCAGTGTCATACCGGTTTGACATTCGGTCGTGCGTAAAACGCCCAAGGGCAGTCGTCCATAAGCGGTGCTAACGATTGGCACGCTGTATTCTGTTAGGGAACTCGGAATAATTCGGCGCGGCCAGTAAATATACGGTCTATCATTGTGACGCGCATTCCTGCTGGAGAGCTTCCCAGGGACTCATTGTGTTTGACTCAGAATCTGCATAAGTGCATTAGGCAATATTAGCTAGTGCGGCCTCTAATATTCTAGAATTAACTGTTGCGACGCGAAACGATAGTGACCTTTAATAAACTGTAAACTCCGTGTGCGTTTTGTGTGTTAACCTTATAACCAGCGATAGTTAGTGGCTTCTGTAAGTTAGTAAATCGTACGCTAGAGTTAATTGACTGTCAACGTGACGAAAGAAGAAAGTGACTGTGGATAACCTCGAAAGGCCTCCTCAAGTTGGAGCGGTGTCGACGCTCGGGCTGCTGCCGACGGCCAAGGTCTAGGTTCAATCACCATCAGTCACACCCAGATACACACCACATCACCATTCTTTCCCTTGCACTACACAACCACATGCGACCTGACCGACTCCGGAGGGACCAGTCGCCTTGGATATAGGTAAGTAAGCTTCGTCCAAATTCCTTCCGGTCGACTGGCCGTAGTATAACGCTCCCCCATATATTCTAGTGTAATTAGAGAGATTCCACGTGGCCACATTGGGGCCCGACCTACGTCTGTTCGGGAAATCTTCAGCTCATGGGCCCCTGAGGATTGGATCCTTTAAGGGAGCAGCCGTAGGCCGTAACAAACTGGTAGCAGAGCGTGGTTCCGGGTTCGATTCCCCGGTCGATCCCGACCATAGTGTTTGATAAACATTAAACAATTCTGGTGGCAGGGAGCGTTTGGTTTGATTGGTTTAATTTGTATCTACAATCACGCCCGTCCGTAATACGTAAAAATATTTTTTTTGTACGTAATAATAGAAATATTTCCCTTTGTTCTTTGTTGCTTGCCTTTTTTTGGTTAGTGGGTGGATTTGAAAAGCCGCGCCCTACGTTGCGCAAGCGGGAGTTTTCTAGAGATATACGTCATGTAGGTAGATGGTTATTTTTACGTAATCGGTTAATTATCGTTGTCGGATAGTTGTAGTGGATTACTTATCAAAGGGTCGATTTCCGAGCTAGGCATTTTTTGTTGATCGACTGTGATGAGTATCTTCGTTTATACTATAATTTGTATTTGAGCTAAAGAGTAATAATTGTATTTGCGCAATTTGAATTTAACTTGATTTGATCGCACTAGTATTTGTTATTTGTCAATTTGATTTGTGTCTTTTATTTTGTGCTAACTTGTATTTGGGTGATACGTAGTAATTCGTTTTTTTGTAATTTCTATTCAACGCGATTTGATACGAACTGCATTTATTAACTGTTAATTTTTGTTGTATTTTTATTTGTCATCTTTGTAGCCTGTGCTCAAGCCGCGTCGTAATTTTGCATTTAATAGTGATGACATCGCCCAAGCTACTGATCCGTTGTTTGCGGACTGAGATACGCTGGGCCACAAGCGCCCATGCTTTGATAGGTCGACCGGATAGGGTCCATAACTTGATGAAGCAGTTCGAGCAGGTGGATGCTCGAAGGGCCGCAGTGGAGGAGGCTTACGCTGAGCTCGAGGATTCGGATGTGGAGAAGGGAGTCCTGGACTCCTGCTTCGCGGACTATGAGCAGTTCTTGTGGCTCACGGACGAGTTGATCGAGGCTGAAGGCAGGTATGCCGAGGAGGCGCGTGAAGCTCGGATGAGTGACCTGTCCGAGTCCTCTCTGAAGCAGCTTCAGCCGGAGCTGTTGGGACGACTCCCAACTCTGGACCTGCCAAAGTTCTCCGGGGTCCTTTCCGAATGGCTGACCTTCGTTGGTCTTTTCGACAGCCTAGTGGACGCCCGGAGTGACTTGACGCCGAGCCAAAAGATGGTGTACCTCCTGGCCTCACTGGAGGGGGAGGCCCTGGGCGTCGTCGGCCACTTGAGATTGTCTTGAGATTGACTTCCTGCATATCTTACCAGATAGTCACTCCATCTAGTGGGGGGACGCCCTACACTTCGTCCGCCGGTACGAGGCCGCCAGTCGAGAACCTTTTTTCCCCATCGGTTGTCGGTTCTTCGAGCTATATGGCCGGCTCATTACCACTTCAGCTTACTAATCCGAATATCAATATATTAAAATAATTACGAATATAATGATTATTAGCCAATGAAATTAACAATTTTAATTTTAAATACTTATTTACCACGTGCAAGGCGGTGAAGAAAAACATCTTGAATAACGCTGAATTTCTGAGAAATTAAGAAATATTTCGAAGGCATGTGAACTTTCCAACACGTGTGAGAAAGGGGTTTGTAGGGTATAAAACCCCTATTAGAAATAAGAGGAGACCTGTGAGCATAAGTGGAACGTACATAAGTTGTAACTAAACCAACTAATTATCATTACGTAAAGTTATGATGTCAAATTGAGTTCACTCATCGGCGGACAAAATGATTCTAAAGCTTATTTTCTTATTTCTTACTTCAAACTATTTTTAGGGTTACATCTGCACTAAGATTTTCTGGCGTATCTAAGCAGAATTTCACAGCCAAACCTGCAGTGAGAGATTCGCACGCTCAACCATAGTTTCTCCTTCGAACTGGATTTGATCCCGACTGGCCCGAGCATTCGGCTAGTACCTCTCCACTAGCTGTAGTCTACATACCCATAGATAGCGGAAATAAGTAGATAATTATTATACAGCAGGAAGAAAGTTAGGAGAGAACAAACCCCTGAGAAATTCCGGTGTTTGTCGGGATAGGATTGGATGAGCAGCCATCGACACGGCCAGGGAAGAGATATACTGGAGGCTTGCCCAAAAATCTATCGTACAAAACCCTGTTAAAAACCTTCTGTTCTGTGCAGGATACGAACCCAAGAACCCATAGCGTTTCAACCAACGCCTAGCCACCGAGCTACCGAGCCTTCAAACTACATTTAAATGATACGGTAATCCACGATATGAAGTTTATATAATTTATCATTTATTTTATTATTTATTTTATTCGGAGCATCAACAGAATTGACAAATTGTACTTCTTAAAACATTAGTTATCGATATTTAAAGGTGTTTGCACTTGGAAATTAAAATTTACATTGACCGTGTACATGAACTACTACAGATAAGAATCCCCGCTTTGTACGCATGAATTTCCTTTAAGTAAATTACTCTGTTTTCAGATCGCTGCTATGAATGAATGAATGCTGCGAATTTTTCATTATAGATTCTCAAGGGCAACGACCTGACTCCAAAATATTAATGAAGTACAAAAAATATATTAAAAATCTATCATTACTCATTTACTCGTATTTCAATATCTGCGTAGTGTTCTCTAAACAACTATCAATTGGAATTTTTTGCCTTGTGGTTGGTTAAGATATTTTTCCACCTTAACATAGTTTTGCTTCATTAAGTCCTTTTCTTTACGAAGAACACAACAATGTCCCGTAGTTCTTTCCTCAACGGACTTACCTCTATTATGAATAATTTTTCTATTTATGTCAATGGTGTGTTACCATTGACATTATTCTACGAACTGAGAATTTTTAATGATTATGGGGACAGTAACTTAGAAATAAATGTATATTTGTCTATATTTATGTTACAATGTAAAGTTGGCTCACAAATATATAATTTTAGAACAAACTCTAACACGTGGTAAAGCCACGCTGCAGCTGAATTATAGTTTTAGCATGAATGTGTCTGCTGTACTGGGAAAGGAGCACGCTCTCACAAAATAACACCGTGAAACAGCATCGTAATGCTACTGTGTTTTGTATGTAACGTGTAGAGAATCGAAGACCAATTTTACTTGAAGCGAAGCATTATATTATCTCGGTTCTCAATGGTTTTTTAGAGATTTTGACCCTTATTCGAAGAAGTAGAGAAGTGTATTGGTCACAGGATCTCCTTACCATCACATGCACTGTGTACTAGTTTGATACCCTAATTCTATAAAAAAAAAAAAAAAACTTCTGAAAAATGTGGTTGGTGGGGAAGGTCATTAACAAGATTTCTATTATAAAAACAATATAATACTAATAACTAGAAAAATATAATATACATTTGTTTATGTCCGTCTGTACAGCAAAATTGTGTGAGTACAATATTAACTGTGTAATAAATATTAATCACAACAAATACTTTCATTTCGTCACATAAAGAGCCTTTATTAGTTTACTGTTTGCGTAGTGCGCCATGTAGGGATTGTTTGTTTATGTCTGGTAGGAATCGTATTTGTCTTCGTTTAGACGCTAGAAAAAATTGATTTTAAGTCGATGTCTTACGTAATATTATAATTTTGAAAAATATGACGTAGTTTCGAAGCTGTACTCGTGTCTACCGACAAACGATTTCCACCAGAGCTATGCAATCGCACTGCTCGTTAGCATTCCTAGACACCTTTACAGCCTATTAAAGTCCACTGCTCATATTGGCTTTCCCCATAGATTGCTTATAGGGGATATTTGCTTTAGTTACCAAGCTTAGCAAGTGGGTTGGAAACCGCAGTTTTTTATTTTTAGTCGTTATTTGGAAGACCCTGCTGCCTATCTCCCGGTTTAATTCTCTCTGCCGCGTCTTACGAACCGACGTGATGATAATTAGTAGTGGATATTCTTACACCGCCTACCACGGGCAAGCATTCTTTGAAAGATATGCTCATATTCATAACGCTGACCAGGTGGGGTGGCGACCTCAGAGCTGATACCCTAATGATCATGAAGCAAACATCACCGTATCGTCTAGGTGGTACCCCTTGGCTGGCCCGTGGTGTAGGGCCAACCCAAGCTGGCCACTCCGAGTGGGATTGGCGAGCCCACTTCGGATGTGTGTCGGTGTGTTGGCACTGAGACGGGTGCCCTCTCCCCCTACTGCTGCAGCCGAGGTGGAGTCGGGGGGGAAGAGGAGTGTTGGTATGGCGATGCGCCACTAGCCCTATCCTCCGCGACTTTGACGGGGTCGCACCGTTAATTGATGCGGTGGTGGTGGGGCTGCGGGATGAGAGGAGTCTTTGTAATGCGAGGCGCGCACTCCCTACTCTCCACCAGGCAGATCTGCCGCTGGGGTCAGGAAGGCTGATGCTTCTGAGTGCTAGTATTTCCTGGCCCCATGGCCTTCGCGCGTTAGACACGGGGGCGTCAGTTGCGCATCTGAAGTTGGAGGCCGCGGAGGAGGGCGCCATGTGTTCTGGTGCGCCTTGCCTGAGAAGGAGATGATGGAGAAGTAGTCCTCTCCCAAGGATGGGCCGCCATGGGGCGGCCAGCGCTAGTGGGGCCGCGGATGTGTGCGAAAGCGTTCCCGTGGACCTGCCACTATGCGACGAAGGTGGAACACCATGGGGTTTTAGTCGGTGCGAGTCCAACATACCTTGTCCTTGCCCCCACGAGGCGGGTATGCGTAGGTATTTCCCCATGTAAAAAAATGGTAGGAGTCCAATTCTGCGTAGGAGTCCGCCAGGGTAGATACCATTCTCTTATATATTTATGCCGCCAAATAGTAGTGCTTTCAATACAGTGTTTCGGTCTAAAGGATAAAGAACGGTGTTATATCTTAGGGCTCGGTGTCAACGGATCTTGTAGCTTCATTGATTGAAGTTGGGTGAAAGTGTTCATGGACTTCAGAAGCCACTTACTTACTGTGGGCTGTAAATTCTTCACTTCATTTTTTATACCTTTTTTATTTTAGATATCTTTTTTAGTGATAGAGCCACGCTGCAGTGCTTTAAGACTGCAACACGAATGGATCGTCTCGACCGGGAAATGACCACGCTCGCACAAAAAACCGGTGTAAAATGGCATCGTAATGGTGCTATGTTTCATAGGGTGAGTGTCACACGAACTGGAAATCAGTTTTATTCGACTACACTGTCTCTGACACTTCATTCTAGCATACCTTCAAATTTGTATCATAAAAAATAAAGAATATTAAATCGAATAGGATTGGGTTGCTTTTGCATTTATATTTTATTTTTATTTTTTATATTTTATTTTTATTTACTTATTATACTTTATGCCCCGCGTATCAGTCAGATTTCAATGTTGTGCCTGAAAGAATATTTCCAATTTATACCTGTGGATTAATTCAAAGAACATAATGGAGCTGACAAATTTTTTGTTGTATTTGCTTGACTGCCCTAGAAGGAGGATAATGTTTTTCGAGTATATGTTTGTGTGTGTTTTATGTATGTATGTCTATTTCTTTGTAAGGCTCATTAGCGTAAACAGCTTGATGGATTTTCTTAATGGATTATCGTTAGGTTCGTCTTGGTTGTGGAAGTGACAGGATACAAAATGTTTCTCTTTCCATTATTTTTTTATACGCAGTTGGGTTCTTATTGGGCTTGTTACTGGTAACGATCTTAGTATTCAGAGGAATAGAAAACGGGATAATTTATATTTAATATAAATTACAAGAATACTTATCGAAAGTAATTTAAGCTTTACCACTGGTTCGGAAATAATCTTAGACCCGAGAAGAACCAGAAAGAAACCCAGCGGAACTTTTTTTTAAAATTAATTGACAATATTATATTTTCTATTTACATTTAGAATCATTTAGAAACAGCATTTTAGCGTTCACCGCAAGCTGGTGAATAGTTGTAAATATTTGGGACACATTGTCAAAGCAGACCTCCGGGATGACGAGGACATAGGAAGGGAGCGCAGGGCGTTGACAGTGAGAGCCATTATGCTTGCTCGCAGGTTCACTAGATGTACTCTAGTGCCCTGTGGGTGACATATACGCTTCGAGCTTACAATGCTGCCGTGGCATTGCAGTGCGTCAGGTATGTTTACGCAAGCGAGTACTGACACTTTTCCAGCGACCATGGGGAAGAAATCAGCCTCATTATTGCAACGCTTACGAAACAGTAATAACAGCATTCTGAGAGCGATATCTCTACGATATGACTGTCCCATACAGAACCACTGGGTGGGCATAGTCATAAGATTAAAATAATATGTAATTACTTACAATACTAACATAGTTTTAAGTCAATATTGTTACTAACAATATTACTAACAATATATGGATCATGGTCTGAAATAAAATTATTAATATTATTATTATTATGAATCGTAAATTCTTTAGTACACCTAGATTACACCTCGACATCTTGGACCTAGACTACAAATTACTCTTATGGCTACATATGTTCTTCTACAAAACAAATGTAGTTTCAATATAAGTCGCATTACTCCATAGCAAGATGCCATTAAACTATGACGTAATGCTATGGAAATAAGGTGACAATGTATCTGTATTTTGATTCTTGAACAGGGATATATGTAGGGAGCCACAGCATCTACTTTCTATTAGGTAAACTGTGTGCTCGTATCTCACCCTTACTTCTTTATAAAAATGTGCATGTGTTATAACAGGAATGTAGTGTAGTATAGCCCCCGCGACTTTATATATATATATATATATATATATATATATATATATATATATATATATATATATATATATATATATATATTAGTGTTAAGTTAGAACAAGAACAGTCTAATTAAAGTTATAGAAGCATCAACACGCCTCTTCTCATTGACACATTACCTATATCACATGGCGACCCTGTCAGGCGGTGCGCTGCTACAATCCACGCGCACCGCCGCGGCCTGCAAAAATTGTTGAAAATAATATAAATATTTACCCGGACTACACGGAAATATATTCACCCGGATGTGACGAAAATTAAATTAATATGAATAAAAAAAGAGGCCATAATAATAATTTTGCAGAGACTAAAAATTAAAAAGTACGTATAGTATCTGAAGACAACAGCGACAACAGCTACAAAGTGTGAAGAAAATAAATTATGGACTTTTTATATAATGACCAAATACCAAAATTATTCAAGAAGCGGCAGATTAATTTAAAAAGAAAGAAGCGGTTGTAATCTTGAAAGCTTCGTCCAGAACCAGAAGAATTTCAAAATTGAGCCAAGATGAACAAAGAGGAAAATTTGAGGTAACATCGAATCAGCGTATTTTTTTGTCATTTCTTTTTAAGACTTCTTTAAAATGTTTTAACTATTATAAAAAAAAATATGTTATGTTTTTAACATTTTGTTTTTAATATAATATGGTAAAGTCGAGTTTATTAATCAGATACTCCACGATTTAATTGATTTTTTAATATATTTCTTAGTGTATTTAAAAAAAAAAAACATAATGCAAGATTAAAAATTAAGTTACCATTTATGCACTCATGTATGTATAAAGGCACGAGCCGATTTTATATTAAATTTAATTCATTTTTAAATAAAACTAATTTTACGGATTTTATCGCGTATATTAACTTATTTTTAACTTATTTTTTTTTTTATATTCCCGACGTTTCGGGTGCTTTCCAGCACCCGTGGTCACGGGGGACTGAGTTGTTTGACGTCCTGCTGTCATAGTTAGCCCGGCTACCTTCAGTTTTTTAATATTAATTTTTGGTTCGATTTACGCAGAATGAGCTTACAGTATCTTGAAGTCTAGCAGTGGTATACTTGGGTTTGGATTTGATTTTATTAATTATGGGATCCCAAGCAGATGGCAGCACCCATCCATCTTCTCTATTGAAATTAGGATGTTTTTTAATTTCAATAGCCTCGCGAATCATCCTTGGGAGGAATCGGTGTTCTTTTGCGAGGATTTGTGGTCTATCAAATCTAATGTAATGACGGGGACGATCCTGAACATGTTCACAAACTGCAGACTTCCCGATACGTCGGTGCTTCACGTCAGCTATATGTTCTTTAACGCGGGTTTTAATAGATCTTTTTGTTTGTCCTATGTACGAGAGACCACATTCACAATCCAGCTTGTACACTCCTGCATCTTGTAGAGGGATATGACACTTGACGGATGGTAAAAATTGACCAATCTTCTTCAGCGGCTTGAAGTATGTTTTAATGGAAGCTCGCTTCAAGATGTAGCCAACCTTGTCTGTGACTCCTCTGACATAGGGTAGTACAGCAGGCACACGCTCGACTGTGGCTGGCTTCACTCGGTCACTGTGACGTAGGGGTAGGTTCACCATTTAAATACCCATATCGGTTGGTATGGGTATTTAAATGGTGAATCTCACCATCATCCTTCACAGTTAGCTACCGTGGGAAAATCTTTGTTTCAGAGAGCACGAGGGATCTGTGACAGAAAACATCTGGCCGCCGAGCTTCAGCACGTCGAGCAAGTACTGCAAGACAACAAGCTTCGGGTCCCGCGCCTACGTCACAGTGACCGAGTGAAGCCAGCCACAGTCGAGCGTGTGCCTGCTGTACTACCCTATGTCAGAGGAGTCACAGACAAGGTTGGCTACATCTTGAAGCGAGCTTCCATTAAAACATACTTCAAGCCGCTGAAGAAGATTGGTCAATTTTTACCATCCGTCAAGTGTCATATCCCTCTACAAGATGCAGGAGTGTACAAGCTGGATTGTGAATGTGGTCTCTCGTACATAGGACAAACAAAAAGATCTATTAAAACCCGCGTTAAAGAACATATAGCTGACGTGAAGCACCGACGTATCGGGAAGTCTGCAGTTTGTGAACATGTTCAGGATCGTCCCCGTCATTACATTAGATTTGATAGACCACAAATCCTCGCAAAAGAACACCGATTCCTCCCAAGGATGATTCGCGAGGCTATTGAAATTAAAAAACATCCTAATTTCAATAGAGAAGATGGATGGGTGCTGCCATCTGCTTGGGATCCCATAATTAATAAAATCAAATCCAAACCCAAGTATACCACTGCTAGACTTCAAGATACTGTAAGCTCATTCTGCGTAAATCGAACCAAAAATTAATATTAAAAAACTGAAGGTAGCCGGGCTAACTATGACAGCAGGACGTCAAACAACTCAGTCCCCCGTGACCACGGGTGCTGGAAAGCACCCGAAACGTCGGGAATATAAAAAAAAAAAAAATAAGTTAAAAATAAGTTAATATACGCGATAAAATCCGTAAAATTAGTTTTATTTAAAAATGTGTAGTGTTCGCGTAAATATAAGAAATTTAATTCAGTTATTTTCTCTGCTTATTTCTTCTCTATTTATTTAATTCTTTCAAATTACAGAAAATTTACCTGAATTATACGAATTTCACCTAATAATATATTACTTACCTATGAAATGTTACTCCTTCAGATTTTGATGCATTTCTAGAACTATTTTTACAGTATCTAAGTACGCAATACGGCATAATTAATTATTTAAGTAATCTCTGCACTGTGTATCTCGGTCGCTCACTAAACAGCGAATAAGGCCCATTGAGGAGCGTGCACCAATGTTTTGTACAACGCAGTGCTTGTTAGTAGTAGCGACTCTAGTTACGTAGTAACATAT
This sequence comes from Parnassius mnemosyne, assembly GCA_963668995.1. Classification (NCBI taxonomy): domain Eukaryota; kingdom Metazoa; phylum Arthropoda; class Insecta; order Lepidoptera; family Papilionidae; genus Parnassius; species Parnassius mnemosyne. The sequence continues at coordinate 11,604,744 of CAVLGL010000046.1, read as the reverse complement.
TATTATCTCAATGTGTGTAACTAATAAAACTATTCACGATGCAAGTATCTTAACTTCTGTATAAATTTAAAAATATTTAAAATGATCACTTTAAGGTACACTTTATTTAATTACATTAATATTATCTATAACATATTATACAAGTTATCTTGAAATTAGGTGTGAATCACACCATGTGATAATAGTTCGATGTATTCGAAAACGTTTCCATATACGTAAAGGTACCAGATGGAAGTTAGCGTAGAACATTCTTTTTTTTAACTAAACTGTATGCCAATTAATTGCTCCATAAATGCTCCAGCAGAATCTGAAATTGCTCCACCTCTATTGTTATTAGTTAATTTAAAATTAATTTTAAAAAATTTTAGTATCGAAAATTTAATTTTGCTATAAAACATAAAATATCAATTTTTTTTAATTAAACTGTATGCCAATTGATTGCTCCTTAAATGATCCAGCAGAATCCGAAATTGTTTTACCTCTATTGCTATTAATTAATTTATAAATAATTTTTAAAACATTTAAGTATCGAAAATATAATTATTGCTATAAAATATAAAATATCTACTTTTTAAAATTAAACCGTATGCCAATTAATTGCTCCTTAAATGCTCCAGCAGAATCTGAAATTGCGCCACCTATATTATTATTAGTTAATTTATAATTAATTTTAAAATAAATTAAGTATCGAAAATTTAATTTTGCTATAAAATATAAAACATCTACTTTTTAAAATTAAACTGTATGTCAATTAATTGCTCCTTAAATGCTCCAGCAGAATCCAAAATTGCTTCATCTCTATTGTTATTACTTAATTTAACAGTGGTAGAGCCACGCGGCAGCTTTTGCTGTCGCACGGATGGGCCGGCTCGAACCGGGGTAGTACCTTAGTATCCTATAAAGAAAAAAAAATTAGGGTTCCGCGCAAAAATAAAATCAAACCCATGAAATCCAACCGTAATAAATTTGATGACAAAATCGCGCGGACTAAGTCTCGCCGAAGGTTAGCAGTAATAATTAAAAAGAACTGTGCTTGCCAACGCTGCGCAGGTGTAGCTTGGCAACCCTGGCAAGGTATTTATAATTTATATGAGACAATCTATGGGGGAGGCCTTTTTTCAGTAGAGCAGTTATGATAGGCTGTTTCCGTAATGGATGTTCTAAAATAAAATTTAAGATTAAAACACACATACCCTTTAACTAACTAACTAACTACTCCATAAATAATATTTTCAAGTCTCTTGCTGGAAATGGGGAAAAATGCTCTAAGGAAAAAAGGATGTCAATCTCGCATTTGAGTGAGGAGCTGACGTAATAAGACGATTAATTGGCACATTTCCCTTTCACATACATAATACTATTAGAAAAATATTTTTGTTTTATATTTAAAGGTAGCTGTTCACTTATATTGACTTCTAATTGATGAAATTCGATTTTACGACATTCTATCTTACTGTTCATCGACTGACTTTTCTTCGGCACATTTTCCCTTTCACGTACATAATACTATTAGAAAAATATTTTCGTTTTATATTTAAAGGTAGCTGTACATTTATATTGACTTCTAATTGATGAAATTCGATTTTACGGCATTCTTTCTTACAGTTCATCGAGTGAATTTTCTTAAATTAACGGCTGTCTAGACGTAAGATGATATAGTGTTTACAATAAATGCGTTGGTCGGAGAGACGTGAAATAAGAGTATAATAATATAATAAGTAATTTAATTAGGAGCGTATTGTGTACGAGATCATGAAGAAGGTTATTCGTCTAACATTATCTTTTCATCTGGCGTTTCGTGGAACGCATGGTTGGTCAGACGTAACAATCGATTGGTTTAAAGTAACACCCACTCATCGCTAAAAGGACATGAATGAACTGCATTAAAGAAAAATTCATCGGTGGTTCTATGTGACGATTACTCGCTGCACCGCTTGTTGTGCCGTTTGCCACTTCGCCTGCCTTTTTGCAATCGCTTCCCAGTTTTTCTTAATATGCTTACCGCTGAAGTTAGGACGTGGCATATAATCATCTCGAAAATGGTCTATTTGCTTCAGAAAATATACTTATATACGTCTTAAATAATCACAATGCCATTGACTCTACTCGAATTACTGGTCTGTATGCATATTTTTTTTGGACATTGTTCCTTGGTCGGGTGAAGTTCTCGATATTAAGAAGCATTTCAGACATAAAACATAAATGAGAAAGTTTAAAGTTGCTTAGCGAGCTATGGACTGGACTATGATTGGTGTTTCTCTGCTTGATAAAATCTTTAACGAAAATGTCTGCAGACGAACTACAGTAACCTACATGGCCCAACAAAAGCACGGTAGAGCCAAGCTGCAGCTAAATGATGTCGTGTTTCTTGTAGTGAGTATAGCATTCCACTTTATTGCTCAGGGGTGACAACGCATCTGCATTTTGATTCTTAATCGAGGATAGATGTAGATGTCAATAGGTCACAGCATCCACTTACCATCAGGTAGACTGTGTACTAATTTGTTACCCTTTTTATACAAACAAAAGTGGCAATGTTTTTTAAAGACAAGCAACCGAAGGGGAACAAATGTTTTTGAGTGTTAAACTCATACCGATGAGTGAAGTGTAAGTCGCTCCACGGTAGATGAAATGAAGATCTGATAAATCAATGGATGCAGGTGGCTCAAGTCAATGTTTAGTGATGTATTAGCGGTACTTTGATAATAACGATGGTGACAACCATGAGAATGACAAGCAATCCTCGTGGTTGCTGGATTGGGGGATGTAAACATAGACGAAGGATACGTTTTCAATTGTGAGGTGTAATAAGAAATGCGCTAAAGTATATCATACCTATTTAGTATATCATTTAAGCCATAATACAACAAGTCAATCAAGTGAGTCCAATGCTACAGACCAGCATTATAGATATAATAATCCCCTTTTAAATTTCCATGACTGTTCCAGAATAACAAAGTTTCAATGCATAACTTGGGCCTCCCCAATAAATTGCCTCATAAAGGGGACATTTTCCATATTCGCCACGCTTGACAGGCTTGTTGGCAACATAATTTTTTCATTTTTGTAGTTATTAGGAAGACGCTGCCGCTCATCTCCTATTTCAGTCTCCCTCTGCCACTCCTTTAGGTATTTAGTTAGGTATTTAACCTATTTAAATTTCTTTATTCAAACTTTATAAAAAACATAAATTTGTTTTGCATCATGCTATCAAAATACATAGAAGTTAATATAGTTTTCTCATGCTTTAAAATATTATAATATAGGGAAATTAGGTATCGAGAGTATTCAAATGATGATATCGAAATCAACGTTCCTTAACCATGATTAAGTGTCGCTTTTTATATGATTTATATAAGTCGTTATAGCAACATATTCCATATTGCCTATATATCAAAATTTAATTGAATTTTAAATATAGAATATTGTAATTACTCATCATTCATCATTACAGCCTTTCATAAGTCCACTGCTGAACATAGGCCTCCCCCAAGGAATGCCACAAAGCACGGTCATCACAATCAACAATCTCATTTTTTGTCGAACCGTCGGTGCTCGACCAGGTCCACTTCCTGTGGGGCCGCTTCTGGAAGAAAGAGTTCATCATAAAGAGTCCCTCTTTCTCCATGAAGTCGGCCAGCTGCTGGCCCCTTGGGTTCCGTTGCCCTATTCCAAATTTCCCTACTTTCAGCTCACCGTTCTCTTTCCCATTAACACTGTATATTGGGTTTTGGAGGAATGCATGGCTCTAGAGATATCCTCATACATGTCCTCCACCTCCGCATCGGGGTGTGCCGAGGTTGGTGCGTAAACCTGTATGACCTTCAGCGAATACCGTTTGGTGATTCTGAGTATAAGGTACGCAACCCTCGTCGACACACTCCCGATCTTTACAACGTTGTTAACGAGAGACTTGTGGACGATAAATCCGACACCTCCTTGGGACAGATGGTCGCCCTCCCGGTGATAGAGCAAGTTGCCGGATTCGAGGATTACCGTGTCCTCCCTCTCTCTTCGGACTTCGGATAATCCTATAATATGCCAGCGCAACTTGTCTATCTCTTCTTCCAGCTCCACGATCTTCTCGTCAGTCCTCAGGGTGCGTGCGTTGTACGTTGCTAGGTCGAGTCGTCTAAGGTGGCAACCGAACCTCCACCGGAAATTCTTAGCACCCCCTGCCCCGCCGTTACCATGGTCGCCACCGTAGCCAGGAATAGCGGGGCCGCCGGGGACTGGGGACCGTCTGTTTGTTGCTTTAATCATTGGGGGGTATTTGGCATAGTTGCCACGCTTGGCGAGCGGGTTGGCAACTGCAGTTTTTTTATTGTAATTTTGGCTATTATCAGGAAGATGCTGCTGCCCATCTCCTGCCTGTTTCCCTTTGTAGCCTTTTACGACTCCCACGGGAGGATATGGGCTAGTGGATATTCTTGACCGCTACTACACGGCTCTTTACCTTAAAATGAATTTATGTTTTATGAGTGTTGTAATTACTCATAAAACATAAATTCATTTTAAGGTAATATACTAAAAAGTTGTTTTCTCTCTTTTCTCTAAATGAAAATTAGACAGGTATATTATATACTAAGTGATTAAGTGAGTGCTAAGCACCGATTAAAGCTGATTATACCTACTTCAGTAGTTATCGAATATTAAAAAAAATTGAAGGAAACGAGGCATTCCATTGTTAGGGTGAAGACGCATGAATATATTAATTCTAAATAGAGGAAAGGCTTAGATATCTATGACCACAGCATCCATTTACCATCAGGTAGATGGTGTAGATGGAGAAAAGTCCAAAAATGTACTTTTTCGACTTTATTTTTCTAATTACATATTTCTTTCATCGCCTAATTGAGATATCACTTTTAATTTTTTTAAATCTTAAAATATATATTATGAAATTTTTCGCAAACATCAATTGAAATCAAATACAAAAAAGGCTTATGAGTAACTTAAAAAACGTAATGAGTTACAAAATCCTCAACTGCACTTTAATTTTATTAAAATAAAGCATGTTATTAATATAAACAAAGTGTACTAGATATAACATACATTTTAGCATGTGAAAGGCAAAAGATGCCTTTTCCTTGATGAAAACATGCATAGAGATTAAACTTTTAATAAAATAGTAGAAGCGACTTCAAAAATTAAAAAAAGGAAGGAAAGGAATTTAAATCGATTCAGCCGTTTCCGAGAAGTCCGTGAACATTAATTAGAAAAAGCAATCGCGTCGAATATACTCGTATAACATTCTCGTTTTGTTAAACTCTGTGAAAATACTGGGCAACTTTTTACCTGTATTTACAGGTATGTATAGGTAAGTGTATGTATGTATAGGTAAGAGCAGTGCGGTATAAAAGTATCGTGCAGGTTTCAATCTTCGTGACGAAGACCGATGATTGAGCGAATACGTACGTAATCAATTATCTGTTTTTTGTTTACTTATTGTATACCTACGTATTTCTGCTTTATTTACTATGTACGATTTGCATATAATATCTTTCATGAAATTAAATACATTCGTAAAAATAAGACACTTGTAGGTTTAGTAGACTTATGACTCTTTACCCTCGACTCTCTCTCTCTCAAGTTTAGTTGCTTATGATTGATTTTTTACTGCATCTAAGAGAACATTTCAGAATTCCTTTTTAAACTTATTGTAGTTCAAAGTGAATCACAACAAAGAGGTAACAAATATCGAAATGTTTACTCATGTTACGAAAATACACTATACAAGTCTACTCGGTCACTATACAATAAAGGGTAAAGATTGAGCATTAAAGCGATGACTTTGTTCTGAAATACTAATAAAGTAGTGATATTTAATTCTTTCTTCACTTTGTTTATTAAAACAAGTTACCCCTTAACAGGATTTTCTACGAAATCGTGAAGACAATTGAAATACATAAATTGCACATGGACAAACATTCTTACTCGTAGAAATTATTAAAGTAGACCCTACTAATATTTAATCCATGTAGAATTCGAACTCTTGGCCCCCTGCGCAGCAATTCAATGCTAAACCACTCGCCACCGAGCCATCTCAATTGTCGTTGTTTTATGTAACCTTTTTTTATAGAATAAGGGTGACAAACAAGCACACAGTCCACCAGATGGTAAGTGGTTGCAGTGGTCCATAGACATCTACATCGTTTGCGAATTAAAATGCAGTTGCGGTGTCAGCCGTGAGGACTGGGTCTCTGGTTCTCTAAACTCACCATACGAAACACAGCAGCATCAAACTGCTATTTTAGGCTGGTATTCCGTGTAACTACACACATTATAAAATTGAAAAAATATAAGTGGAGGAAACCGGAGACCCTATTGACTTTTTTAAGGTGAAGTAAATTTCCGTTCACTAAAAGTTTCACAAGGTCTCACCTTTGTGTTCACATTACGATGACTGCCTATGAGTGATTGTGCATTACTAACCTTAATAACAATTTTTACTATAAACAAACTTTTAAGAATCATAAAAAACAATAATATTAGCCAATTTGCTTGCATTTTTAGTTATCATTGACTTAGTTGAGTTACAACGCATCTGCATTTTGACTTATTATTGAGGATAAATGTAGATGTCTATGGGCCACAGCAACCACTTACCATCAGGTGGACTGTGTGCTCGTTGGTCACTCTTTTTTTTAACGACACTCCTTTTTTTTTGAAAATTTAGTAAAAAGCGGCCTCTTTTTTTCTCCATACGAAGCTAGTAATAACTGAGTGTAAGCATTTATTTCGCATTTATAAGCGTATTTAGTTTTACATAACAGGTACTTAAAACATCAGAATCTTACAAAACGTTGTATAAAAACACACATTAAAATGTTATGATTACTAAATATTTAAAAAGTCGTGGTATCCCAGGGATTTTAGCTCTAATATGCAAACAGCCTGATGTTGATCCCCAGACACTCACAATGTTAACTTCAATTTTGAAATATAAAATTAGGCCAAAAAAACAACGCTATAGATAAAAGTAACTTCTGTGTCTTTTCTCAATGGTTTTGGAACAAGAAAATGTCTTTCGCGCTGCCCCAATGCGTGTTTGCGGACACGTATATATATTTTTAAAATCTCAGACATAGTTTCTTACCGATGTTTTCATCACCGCGGAGCACGTGATAAAACAGCACTTAAAATAACAATAAGCAACTTCGTTGGTGCAGGGATTTAACCCGGGTAGCTCCCGTAGTTGTGATTTTTTTTAATTTACTCTCTGTGAGACTACAGGTAAATTAACGTTAACTTTGTTAAATCTCTTTTTCTTTGTTCTGAGGTTTAAATTATATGTCAAATTTTCAGTGTCGGCAAAGATAATATACATTACTCAAAGTGTCGGTGTATTATTGAACTTACTTTTAAATAATACTAGGTACTCATAATTTATACATCTTTAGACTTTGATGTAACCAAACATCAAAGTCTAAAAGTGTTTAAAATTGCCACTACACGGTATTTTTTTCATTATCTTGATTCTACTAATATTGATTAAAACTACAGCGTTTTCTAATGCATGAAAGGTCGGAAATAAAGAAAGTTAAAATTAAACGCGATAAAATCCGTAAAATTTGTTTTATTCAATAGGTCAAAGCTGATTTAATTTGTTACAAAAATATTATCTATTTATTTGTGTTGTACAGAGTGTTAGAGAACCTATCCCCATTTGGTACCATGGGTGTCGAAAGAAACGGTATAATGCCATATCTCTAGGGTTTAAACAAATCAGCCAACACTAGTCTCGGTTGTCTCTCGAATTAATTTCGATCAATAGATCAAAGCTGATTTAATTTGTTACAAAAATATTATCTATTTATCTGTGTTGTACAGAGTGTTAGAGAACCTATCCCCATTTGGTACCATGGGTGTCGAAAGAAACGGTATAACGCCATATCTCTAGGGTTTAAACAAATCAGCCGACACTAGTCTCGGTTGTCTCTCGAATTAATTTCGATGTAAAGTCCGTAATTTTTCCAGCTCAAACTCAACAAATCGTTAATCGTTAATCTTGGCGTTTAAGAAACCACATCGGTCAGCCTCTAGGCAAATGCTCAGTGTTGGTTCAGAGATACACTAAAATATTTGGGTTTTGATATGTCTATATTTACGGCATATAGTACGCGACACGCCGCCACATCGCGCACCTGTATCTCCAGGGTGAACGCTGATTAGTAAAACGGTCTGATGGAATGGTACATTCAAACCTTTTACAAATTGAATAGAAATATAACAGCTATGATTAGTTAACGTTCGCAAGTGTCGTCGGTAATTAATGTAATTACTTATAAAACAATACAATGTTGAGTACATTATTTAATTAAGAATACGTAATCATTATCCTCTTATATGGCTACTTGTAATGGTACTTTTACCTAATATTAGAACGTAATTTTATTGTGGCGACAATATTACATCGTGGCTTTATAATCATAATTTCATTTAATGGAAATTAAAAAAAATTTTTCATTTCTATATAAAAGATCGATAATATACATACTTAACATTGCTGAAAGCAAACTACAAAGGGTTGTAATGCAAGTGTAAAGATACGAATCAATTTCTGTTAACTAACAGGAACATGTTTGCTTTCAAATCCATCTGAAATTCCATTTGGCAGTGATTTAGGGCATTCTCAAAGCCTAATCTCCAATCATGTTAATAATTAAATGGCATTAACGAGTCAGTTCTGTCTACCTATTCTAAATAGCAAGGAAAAACATGAGAGAATATTTTGGCAATTAAAAGAATATTCGTCCCGCCCAAATATACAAATGCTAGTTTTTGTTTAATATTAAAGCTATACTAAAACTGTATCACGGCTTTAGCACGATGGATCGGTTTAACCGGAAAACCATGCTTTTGCAGAATAACAGCGTTAAATAGGGTCATTATGATGTTCCAAGCTTCTGTGTTCCATATGAAAGTGACGCGTACCGAATTACGATTTTAATCTGTAATGAGGCATTTTTTTATGCTTTAGTAGTGACGATGCATTTGCGTTATAATTCTTAATCAATAAAAGGTATAAGTCTAAGAGCTACAGTATTCACTTACTATCAGAGCCTGTCACTCATATTTATATAGAAATATTTTTCAAAATATTGGACCAGCCATCCTGACCCCAGTGTTGGATCTGGTTTACCATCTGGCTTCAACGATGTCCAATTTTTGACCCCAGCTTAAGGAAAGCAGTCCCTTACAAATCCTTTCCCGCGGCCACACCTTCACGGTATCAATGATGCGGCTCCTTCCTCTTCGTCCGTAACTCAACCTCGGCTGCAGCGGAAAGGAAGACCCGCCACAGCTCACCAACCCGCATCCGTAGTGGGTACGGCTAGCCCACTCGGAGCGGCCACCTTAAGCCAGCCAAGTGGTTTCCTCTTTGTTTAACGTCAGTGACCATTAAGGTTGATTGGAATGTGTTTTTTTTTATAGGATAAGGATGACAAACAAGCACACAGTTCACCTGATGGTAAGTGGTTGCTGCGCCCCTTAGACATCTGCATCTATCCTCTATTATAAATCAAAATGCAGATGCGTTGTCACCCGTGAGGACTAAGATGGAATGCCTCATTTACAGTAAAAAGGGTCTCCGGTTCTCTACACTCACCATACGAAACACAGCAGTGTTAAGCTGCTATTTTACGCTGGTATTCATGGAGAGCGTGGTCTTTCCCCATATGTCATAGTTTTAGCACGAATGGGTCGAGTTGACCCATTCGTGCTACAACTATACAACTAATATAGCTGCAGCATGGCTCCACCACGTATATCTAACTATAACTAACTTTCATTTAGTGTTTTAAAGTATTTCATACAAAACGATTCATATAGTAAAAATATAATATATTTTATAGTAAAACTTCATCAACATCACCATAATTCATCATGTCATGTATTGGCGGCGTAAAAAAATCAATTACCAGATATCATACTAAGGGTATCGTAAGAAACGATAGAGGGAAACTGGATAAGGAGATGGGCAACAGTATTTCACCCTGATGATAGCTGAATAACCATAATGTTTAAAAAAAATTATGATAGCAACTCGCTTGCCAAACATGTAAACTGTTAATGATTTCTTAAGTTTACGCGAACACTGTAGTAGACATCGTAAAACTTAGTTTCATTTAAATGTGTACATTTAATCATCATCATGAATTAAAAACTTCCAGTTTATCGTGAAATTTACAATAAATTTAATCCCTTAACTATTGTTGATTACTGCCGTCGTTGAATTCCGAGCTAAATGCGCGATTTGAACGTGAACAATGTCAGTCGTTAAGTTAATTCAACCAAGCATAATACACCGTTTTTATTGTTAATGTGCTGTGAAAGGTACAACCTCATTGTTAAAAGGCTTAAGCTTGGTTATTTACTGCATAATGGAAATATAGTCGTGAATATAAAAAATAAATTATATTAATTCGCCGATATGATGGGCTATATTTTATATAGAGGGGTAACTTTTATTTTTTTATATAGATTAAGGGTGAAAAACGAATATACAGTCATTCTGGTGTTAAGTGGTTGTTTTGGACCGTAGATATCTACATCTATCTTCAATTAAGTTTACACCCCTGAGGGCTAAGATATAGCGCCGCGTTTACAGTAAAATGGTCTCTGGTTCTCTACACTTACCACACAACACATATCAGCATTTCAGCTGCTATGTAACGCTGATATTCTGTGAGAGGTACATCTATCCCAGTCGAGCCGTCCCATTTGTGTTTCAACAATAATATAGCTGCAGGATGACTTCACCACTTGTAAAAGTTGAATTTCTTCAATTAATAATCAATTAAAATAATAGAAAACTATATAAAATTATGAAATTAACGAGAATCTATGATTGATTTTCATTCATCTTAAAGTTTTCTATTAGTGTTAACAATTTTAGGAATTCGACCTAGTTAACCCCGCTGATCATTTAAAAATATATACGACTATCTTATATCCATACGAGTACTAGCGGCCCGCAGCGGCTACGCAAGGTTGATTTCAAGATCTCGACGAGAGCACCACCTATCGGGTCCAATTGTCAATCTAAACCATCCAGAGACTAAATTAAACACAAATTTGTTTTATCAATATTTGGTTTAGGTGGAGTTTAGTGACAAGCACAAGTACAGAAGAATACTATATATATAAAGATTAGTCTACATCTCCATCTATTAGAGATGAACCTAGATTCTTTTTGATATATTCGTAATTTCTCGGGTATGTTTTACGCACGGTGTTTTCTTTCATCGCTGGGTATTTAGAATTGTGGTAAAAATTCATTGGAGCTAGCGGGCATCGGACTCGGGTTACTCTTGTAATACTAAAAAACATGTTCTCATTTTACAGACACACACACACACACATATATATATATATATATATATATATATATATACAATATATATATATATATATATATATATATATATATATATATATATATATTGTAATATATATTGTAATAATAATATATTGTAAATTTTAATATGAGGTTTAAGTTTCCCTATGATAATTAAAGTAAAAAGAATATAAATATTATGCTCTTTTTCAAGCATGCAATAACAAAACTACAAATGTATTGTTGTTTCGTCACTTTTTTTATTATGGAAAAGTTTGATCTCTGTTAGGAATATCCATATTTTAATAACGTTCATTATAATTTTGAGCTGATTATATTCATATTATATAATTAAAAATTCGAGATTGTATGACCTTAGAGATTTTATGACATACGTTCATATTTTCCAAGCCAAAAATATGCAAAATATGCTTTGTTTACTGACAACACACATTCAGTACGTTAAATTGTCCCCATTTTAAGTGTAGAATTGAATGAGAATGTTTATGTAACATAGATCAAGACAGAGAAGAGATTCTAGAAATACTTATTAAGGCCTTAACAGTGGTTGAAATGCCTAAATCTAGGATATTTAAGTAAAAAAATCTCAATAACTGTTCATTTAATCCACAAAGAAAAAATACAGGGTAACAGAAGAAGATTTGGTAAATGTTTTTAAATTAACAAAATTGTATTTTTGTCAACCCCTTATTAGAAAAAAAATCCCCAAAGAGTACCTATCTTTGTCATATTTTGCAAAATTTCTCCAAAACGGCACAAGCTTTTTAAATAGTTCTTACACTATAAAAAAGGTCTTAAAAATATTAATATTTTTAATTGAGAGTTTTATTTTTATTATCCGTTTTATAAGAGAATATATCATTTTTCCCTGAAATTGAATATATTTACGCGAGCGCGCATGCTCCGTCGCCATGTAAGCTCTGTCACAGTCCGTTTTCGGACATCGTCGAGGGTGGACCGTACGTCGGTGTTGGAGCGACTTCGTTCAAATATATATTAGTTTTTTAAAAGTTTATACTCAATTATAAATATTTTTATGACTAGAAATACTTAATTTAGTTAATATCTGTACACTGGTAACTGTAAATATTATTTTCTAAATAAATGAATTTTTAAAGTGCCCAAAGAAGAAGAAATTTTTGCGGCGACGTTGATTAGTGAAATTGAAAAATGCATTTTTATATAATTTAGATGTGGAACGACGAACACGCTCTCGTTACTTAGATTGCGATAGTTTTTAATACCTATGTAATTTTATTGTTACATATTTTTATTAATTAGTTGATAATGAATTTTATAATTATGTATTACAATAAAACGCTGTTTTTATAAGTATGACTTTATAAAATATTATTGGGGAAAGAAATAAAGATACAGATACTTACATTTAGGTACACTGTTATCAAATTAAATCAAACAATTTAAATGAATAAAAGAATGGTGCTTACCTAAGTATAAATAACTATATAAAGACATTCTTGGGTTTATGGTTTTTTTTTGTTAGACAAACTATCATTTAAAAAATGTAAAAATTTTAAATTGGAGAGGGGTTTCTCTACGTGATAAAGTTAGAAATGAAGGTATTTGCATTAGAACCAGAGTAACTGACATAGCTCAACGGAATATTACAGTGAAATGGCAATGGGCTAGCTATATAACTTGGAAAACATATAAAAAATAGGAAGAAAGGTCCTCGAGTGGCAACCTCGTACAGGTAAGCGAATTAGTACTCACCCTTTATTCCTCTTCACGTATTCTCATACGCTTTTCTTCACACATACACACACACACACACACACACACACACGCACACACACACACACACACACACAAACACACACACACACACAAATAGGTCGCAAATAATACTTACCTAGTACTATTAGGCAAGAGTGAATAGGTTTTTGTTAAGTCAGTGCAATTCACCATCTTAGACTACATAACCAGTCACCGATGGGATTGTAGTTGCTTTACTACTTGCTGGGTAAAAATAGTAAAAAAAAAATTTACCCTGTGAAAGTTTGCATTTAGATATAATTTTTCTAACCAACCATAAAAATATGATGAGAATATGTATATAAGTATAAAGGTTGCCTCACACGGAACAGTAATAATATAATATTATATATTCCATTATCTTTGAAATCCGAGGTACGTTCATATTAAGAGGCTGAATAGAGCAACATTGAAATGCATGGGGATGGTTTTGTAATTTCACGTCATTATCGAAAAAAAAATTGTACGTATTTCAGGTGGCGGTTTGCAAAACACGATTCCACAAAAATTAACTCAATAGAAAATAATTGCAAAGTTTTTACTGGAAACGAGGCATTACATCTTAGTCCTCACGGGTGACAACGCATCTACATTTTGATACGTAATCGAGAATAAATGTAGATGTGTATGGGCCGTAGCAACCACTTACCATCAGGTGGACTGTGTGCTCGTTTGTCACCGTTATTCTATTTAAAAAAAACTTTCTGAGATTTCAGTAAAATAATGTTAAGTATTGTAAGCACTCGTACAATTATGTCTCATGTTAATAAAGCTATTGGGCTATTTTGATTTGTAATAAAGTGATTTTACTTTATAGGTTAAATAATTTATTTACCTTTCTATATAAAGAACCGTTTTTCTGTCACTCCTATTGAATTTGACAGTGCTTGCTGAAATTTAGCATTTTTAGATGGATCAGAATCGCCTGCTGATCCGCCTGTTAGATATTGCAAAAATAATCGAAAGTATTTATTTTTACTTTCATGCCCAAGACTACCTTGTTTTATTTTATTGCGGTCAAATAATATTTATTAGGTTATAAAGTAAGTATTTTTGTAAATGTTTTGTATGTAAATGTAAATGTTTTCATTATTTTGTTATTCTATTGTTTACAGTTATTAGCACTTCTTAGCTTTACACCAAGAATTACATTAGAAATTCTTGATGGGATGCGATGTAACGCGCATACATTATTTTCATCAAGAACTATAATATATATGTATTTGTTTTTTTTTTTACCAGTAGAGTTTCAACAAAATCTTAAAAAAGTTCAATGAATTAAAACAATGCCAATAATTATATAATTTCAAGTCAGTGTTTTACATTTAAAGATCAGTTATAAAGAGCCAATATTATTATTTTCATTTTGATTAATTTAATTCGAGACTAAAATAAATGTGAAAGGGCTTTTATCTGCAATAATAATTTTCATCAAAAATAACATAGACTTATAAAAGTCATATACACGGTCAATCATACTGAAGTTTATCAATTGTACTACAAAATATTTAAAAGACTATTTCCAGTATAATGACCCCGATTATCATCATTAATGTTTGACTGGCACACTTAAAAGTTTTATCACATGGCTAAATGATTGACATTTATACTATGATAAGTTCATGCTTTTCTATAAAAAGTTGCAAGAAATTTTAATTCCCGGCCCTATTGGTTTGTTTTACTTTTTACTTAATTAGTGAAAAACAAAATGGACTGATCTAAAAGTTTACTTTCTTGTGTAAAAAGTGCTATTTAGAATTTTATGCAAATGATAATTAAAGTTTCTATGTAAATAAGTGTAACATAGCGGAAATTATATTCAATAGTAGCGGCCATCCGTATTTGCAAAGCCAGCATCATTTTCTGTACAGAAACCGGCAAAGTGTTGCTCAAGGCACTATAAACAAAGCAGCTGATAAAATGTTACACTCATAACTGTTAACAAAAACTGTTTTCGCAAATGGTCTTATAGATAATAATAAATATTCCGCCGTGTTAGGTGCAGGAGCTATTATTAGAAGGAGAAGAGGTAAAATTTTGTTTTAGAAATGCGCAATCAATATTGTTTTGTCTGCAATTGAGCATAAAATAAAAAATAACTTCAGCCAAAGAGCATAACTGGCATTATACTCAGGCCCATCAATTGGTATGGAAAAAAATAATTTTACCAGGTTTCAAAAAATCAATCAAAATTCAAAAAACATAAATATTAAAATCAAAAAATGTATATATGTATGTCTATACATACATATAATGATTTATGGCCGCTTAGTAACTGACGGTGACTCACTATAACATCCTACAGTCACGCCGAAACTAAGAGGAGAGAATCACTGTAGAAAAGGTAATAATTTATTGCAGAAATTTTGTGATTAAAATTAAAAATATAATAAAAATTAAAAAAAAATATAAACTTATCCAAGTTAATCTAACTTAGTCTAACTTATCCTTATGCGTACAAAAAAAACAAATAATAAAATAGTGAGATGGCGTCAGTTTTTAAGAAGATATAACAAAAATAAACAAAAAAAATAAATTTCAATAAAGTTCAGTATTTAATTGATTATATACCGCTGACACTTAATCACGCTTTTCGAAACCACGCCAGTTGTAAACAATACTTGTGTGAAAAGACAAAATCTTCTTTTCAAATTTCCGCCGAGTTGTAAGTAGAAAGCGAAATAGGTCACGTGTCAATTTTAATTAAATATATTTTATATGAAGTGATCTTGACTACGTTTCATCAATTAACCATTGGTAAAAATTAAAACAGGAATTTTACGATTGTGTTTACAAAAAACATTATTAGTTGAACCTTGCAGCGTGTTCATTATTTTTATTATAAATACCTATAAATGTATATATTATTAATAAATAGTTCCCATAATATATAGCATTATTTTTTATTTTGCCCTAACTGCAATGTTCTATGCTCTATAGAAAATGTGGCGTATGACATGACAATCTTTCGAACGTTTTATCTAGGTACAAAGATGTTTTACGTTTTCGTCGCCTCCACATGATATTTTTGTCAGCATAAGGTACCCTTCTATATCTGAAACGAATATAAATATTGCTACAAAGTAAAGTAATAGGCCATACAAGTCCCTCTACTGGGCAGAGGACTCTTTTTTTATTTCTGAGAGGGTTTTAGGGCAAGGAAATGCCCGCCGTGCTTCCCCAATGCGTGTTGACGAAAATTGCAATTACAAATTTCATTCGTGCTGTCGGGGATCAAACCCGGGAAAATTTACAGCGAACGCTTTGACGACATATTTTTAATACAACACAAATAAATACGATTTAACATATATAATAAAAATTCTTACGTACTTGAAACTTGAACACTTGATAGCTCGTGATGCCTACCGGACAAAGCTACAGCACCACACCGTGCAATGTAATTGAAGATGCGTAACCGCGACATAATTCTCAGTGATGCGCAAGCATAACAGGCAGTATGTCACTTATATAATTGTCATCTCTGCAGTCTATTAATCTTTGCACTTTTATAAGTAATACAGAACGTAGTTGCTAGACGGTGTTGACATCGGCTAAAATCTCTGCGATCGCCGTTTCGTCAAGGTCATTCAGGCTAGTTAAAGCCTTAAAAGTCATTTATGCTTTTACCACTAGTTCGCAAATATACCTTTGCCCTGGGAAGAACCGGCTAGAAATCCAACGGGGTTCTTTTTTTGATAATAACATAAAATGTAGTACTATTAAATTGTACATAAAGAACGTTATAGTAGCGATCGCCTTATTTCCAGGGATTATGTCTTAACTAAATTCATGAGTAGTGAATTCTGCCAATGAACCATAGTTTTAAATTTTTTTTAAACCAGGAATAATTAAGCGCCTATAAGTTATAATAATAAATTTATTTTAGGCTAATTTTCCATATTTGTTAACAATTTATAATCTAAAGACCTATAATTTAATGCTATAAAATTAGCAGATTAACCAAGGGCATAGCATGCCTAATTTACAGTAACTTACAGATTTATCCAACGCCCAAACATTGGTGAATCCACAAGCTAAGAACATCACGTTAAATCTATTTTAAGTTTAATCAAGACCAGTCAAATAAACTCGAAATGGATACTGCTTGTTGGCACACGTGAAGTAGTGTTACACTGTTGTTAGGTTCCTAATCTGAATGACATACAAACAAGTAAATTTAATAGACTTTATTTAATAAATTTACACTTAATGCACACTGTACAATTAATAATGCACCACGATAGCTGCGGCTACAAGCAAGCCCCTTCAAGTACCTTCATTCAAGTGATACAAAAAAGGAAGGAAATAAGAAACAGAAAGTCGAATGTTGCTAATTAAAAAAAATATCGTTCTGTTTTATGTACGAGAAACGTACACACCGCAAATATTTTAGTCCAAGCGATCATAGTACATACAACACTACTCAATTATACACATTTCGTTTGTCAGAAAATAAGTCACGTCTGGTGACTCTGGGATCTTGCTCTATTTCATTTTAAAACTTTCATGATAATCGACGGTGTCATTGCTGTGCGATGGCTTATATGATAATCATTTACGCCATTTTACCCTGTGGATGTTTTAGAGGTGATTAAGGGAATCATCGAAATTTCATTACTTTGGAAACATAGTTGTACAACAATTTTATTTATGTCGGCAGTAAGATACCCAGATCGGCGATGGGAAGAAGTGTCAAAAGCGAGACGTTTGCTACTCTCTTATTAATCTAATTCTCCCTTCAACGTTCAACGTGCAAAAGTCAACATTTTACAATGTTTCCTATATTTTTATACAGTAAGAGTTATTATTCGCTTTTGTCTAAATTAAAAAAAAATATGTCGAAGAAGAGTCCTCATCGCAAGCTATTTTGTACTGATACTCTAATAATTAAGTTAAATTTATAAAAAAAAAACTTTAGTACGTCATTAGTGGAAAAGTAAAACTTACAGGAGGCCGTTTTAAAGTTCGTTTTTTTAATATATAAATTATAACTTTGTTTCTACTACAAATATTTTAATAAAATTAAAACTTAAAATCTGATTATTTTTTCTTAAATTTTACGTGTATTTTCGGTTTCCAGATCTTTCTTTCTGAAAAAGGAAATCATCACTTACATGAGAACAATAATAGGATAAACTAATTAATAATAATGCGTATTTAATAGATACGTACACCATTTTGCAAGGGAGATAAATATAAAAAAGATAAGAAAAAGAAAACACTTTTTATTTAGTGAAACGTACGTAAAATTTTTTAAGATGCTAATACGTTGCTAAACGTAATAATTTAAAAATACTAATAACATGTAAAAATGTCTCATTCCGTGAACAAAATCCACACAGATGTCTATGAAGTGTCTAAAATGGCAAGGAAAAAAAACTTACAAACGTAACATAAGTTTAACTAAGTGAACGAAATCTACTTAGGTGTTCATGAAGTGCTTAATATGGTATGCAAAAACTTTGTTTCTACTACAAATATTTTAATAAAATTAAAACTTAAAATCTGTTTTTTTTTTTAATTTTAAAACCTTAAATTGAAGTCGTCACGTCTAATTAAGTCAACGCTACGTTGATCTTAAATTATACAAGACTCGTCGCAGAAGAACACAAAAACTCTCCGATCCCACTCTTAATCTCGTGGGTGTCAGACGCGAAATAATGCTGCTCTCTTCAGCAGATTAACCGGAAATTGTATATACAGATCTACAAATGCATGCTGCGGGACTTACGCAACTTCAATACATATCAATACATCTCGTATGGATGAACCGATCGAGCGGAACCAGGACTCCAGTCTTTGCAAGATATTTTTCTACTAGAAAGAGTTAACTATTAATGCTCAAGATCGACTGTGGCAGCATCTCTTCCGGGATACCTGAGAATTTAAGTGAGATTGAGAGGTTGTATGGGCCTGTACATGTCATCGTTGGCGCCTCACTCAAGCGTGAGCAATGATCTGAGAGCAAGTTTTATCAGAGAGTATTCCGATAATGTCCCGAAAGTCAGTCTGAGTGAGATTAAAATGGCTCTCCAGCACATTAAAAACAGCAAGACCCTAAGCAACGATAGAAATGCAGCGGAGCTTCTAAAAGTGGGTGAAAAACGGATACTTGAAGTCCTTCAGAAGCTTCTAATTCCGTTCTCCATGGTGAAACTACTCCGGAAGCGTGGAGCTGAAGTGCGGTAGTTTTGTTCTTCAAGAAAGGCGACAAAACTTTCTTGAAAAACTACAACCGATTTCTTGTCTGAGCCGTGTCTACAAACTTGAAACCGAGACTGAACAACCAGTGAAGAAATTTGAAATATAATCGTATGAGGAAGCTCAAGGTCACTCACCGAGCTATGGAGAAGGCTATGCTCGGAATTTCTCTGCATGATATATTTAGAAATGAGAATATCTGTAGTAGAACCAGAATTATCGTCATAGCTAAACGGATTAGTACGGTGAATTGGCAATGGGCCGGCCATATAGCTCGTAGAATCTACAACCGATGGGGATAAAAGTTTCTCGATTGCAGCCTCGTACCGGTTAGCAAAGTGTAGGGCGACCCCCCACTACATAGAGTAACGACCTGTTAAGACATGCAGGAAGTCAATGGATGCAGGTGGCTCAGCACCGTAGCCATGCCACAAAGGCATTCCTTGGGGGACGCCTATGTTCAGCAGTGGACTTGTGAAGTTCTGTACTTATAATGAAAACATTTTATTTTAGTTACCTGGCAATGTAGCTTGAGGATTCGCTTAGTAGCGGAACAATAAAGAATGTATCGAAAGAGTATTTTTAAATGGAGGTAAGCACTGTTACATATTCTAGGTTATATTGCGAAAAATACGATTTTTGTGGT
Organism: Parnassius mnemosyne; assembly: GCA_963668995.1. NCBI lineage: Eukaryota > Metazoa > Arthropoda > Insecta > Lepidoptera > Papilionidae > Parnassius > Parnassius mnemosyne. Next base: position 11,584,753 of record CAVLGL010000046.1, on the reverse strand, counting down.
TAATTTTAACGTGAAACCTTTTCTATTACTTCAAAAAAATTATATGAATAAGTTACTTACTGCAAATAATACAAAATGCAATAGTTTTTAACAAAACACAAGTATTTTTACGACACTGTTGCTGCTTCAACGATGTGTGATTTCAAACAGACCACGTTGCGAAATTTCTTAACCGACGCACAATCACGTGCCAATGATCTAATAGGGAGTGTAATTTCTGCCTTATTGAACAATGCTACTGAGTATTAGAGTTGGTATTAATACTTAAGCTATTATTGAAACATCGTTTCCATACAATAATTTAACTTTATTAAGAAAATCTTTAAAAATATATTAAGGTAAAACTTCTTTACGAGTACGTGTTTCAATGAAACTTATTGCATGCGCATATTAAAACAGCATTCATTTTTAGATCACAATAGTTTAAAATAAATAATCCGCATAAAGTAGTATAAAATTATGACACGTTTATTTCTCAAGCGACACCAGATTTGTTTTAACAAATAATGAATAAACTAAAACGCCAATGAAAGGTAAAACAAATACTTGGCTTTTTTCTAACAATACAAAATAAGCTCGTAGAAATCAAAATTTACTTATAGTGATTCTGCGACGAAATGCCTGTAATTTTAAAATAACTAATGCTTTTTTTATAGAAGAGGGTGCAAACGAGCATTACCAGCGGCTCGCCTGCTGGTAAGTGACTACCGCCGCCCATGAACAACCGCAACACCAGAGGAATTACAGGTGCGTTACTGGCCTTTTAGAAAGGTGTAAGGTTTTTTCTTGAAAATCCTTAAGTTGTATCGGTTCGGAAACATCGCCAGTGGTAAATGATTCCATAGAGAAGTTGTACGAGGAAAAAACTCCTAATAAAGTGCCAAGCTCCCAGATGGTGCGGATGGTATCGTGAATTTTGACGCGATGTGCGTTCGTGAAATTTGGTGGCTGGAATTAATCCGAAAAATTCCTCAGAACACTCCCCGTGATAGATTCGATAGAAGATGTAAAGGGATGATGTTGCATACCTACGCAGCGCAAGTGAATCAAACCAATCAGAAAGAACTCGGTTGTCGATGATTCGAACCGCTCTGCGCTGAGTGCGGTTAAGTAGAAGGAACTGGCACTGGGGTGCCTCGGCCAACAGATTAGAACAGTATTCCATGTGAGTCCGAACTTGCGCTTTGTAAAGTTGTAAGCGATGTGAAATATTGTCTCGCTCTTCTGAGTACAGCTTTTTAGAGGCCACTTAGTCGTCCGTTCCAAGTGACCACGGAACTGCACACTATTCAATATGTCGACGCCGAGGATTCCGATGCTAGCTGAGGCAGAAAAAAAATATTGGCACGACCGATATATAAGGTATCATCAATGCTCGTCGAATGTTACCTGTTTGTAACAAGTTTGCTTGTGGAACATCAGCGTTGATAGGCTTGTAATCAGCGTTGATAGGCTTGTAATCAGAGCATGCACCGTCAACTACGACCTGAATGCTCCGATCAGCAAGGTAACTGATGATAATTGTACAATTTCTTGGGAAACCCATAGAAAGAGAGCTTCGAAAGAAGCGCTTTGTGCCAGACCCGATCGAAGGTCTTTGTTATGTTCAAACAAACGGCCAATGCCTCCCCCTTGGACTCAACTACCTACGCCCATCTATGAGTCAGTTAGACCAGAAAATCACTAGCTGATCGACCCCGACGAAAACCGTATTGGGGGTCACTAATCAGCTGGGAATCCTCAAGCTACCTCATTAGCTGGCAGTTTATAATGGACTCCATTATTTTGGAGAACAAGGAGTTGATGGCGATAGGTCACTATTAAGATTTTCACTGCTAGCACCTTGCTTTGGTTTTAAATGCGTTAATATAAAATATGGTTTTTATGTTATTACGAGTAAGTATTTTCCCATGCTACTTCATTTTCATTTAATACTATCAGAACTCAGTCTCATATTACAACGAATTTCAGGAAGACGGTGATACAACTCAAGAAGAAAATAAAACAGAAAGGGGACTACTGTGCGCCTTCAAAAATGAATTTAGGAATAAAAAATATTCTTTTAAGATTTACGACAGACCACGCAGAATTTTTTTTGCGTTATAAATGTTTTCTCATTATGAGGCATTGGTTGTTATATATTATTTTAAAAATATGATTTCTTTATAGAATTGGAGTGACAAACGAGCACACAGTCCACCTGATGGTAAGTGGTTGCTGTGGTTCATAGACATCTACATCTATCCTCGATTACGATTCAAAATGCAGATGCGTTGTCACCCGTGAGGACTAAGATCGAATGCTTTATTTCCAGTAAAAAAGGGTATCCGGTTCTCTACACTCACCACACAAAACACAGCAGAGTTATGCTGCTATTAATGCTGGTATTCTGTAAGAGCGTGGTCCTTCCCTAGTCGAGCCGACTCATTATTGCTACAGCTATACCAGTGATATAGCTGCAGCATGGCTCTACCACGTATATAGCTGTACATGTAGCGTAAAATACGATATTTTAAACACAAATACGATATTTTAACAAAACTAAAGTGACAAACTAGATTATAATCCACTTTATGTCCACGTCTACGTCCATAGTCATATGCAGCCAACTTCAGACAAAGAAGACTATATCTAATAGACAGACATTGTCTCTTCCGAGGACTAAGATGGAATGCGATGACAGGCTTTGAACCTGTAATCATTTTGGCTCCCAATTTCAGGTGTTTCAGGCCGGAATACACTAGTGTACAAACTACTATTAGCAGAAATAGGAATTAGGGTAAACTTACCAAAATTGTTTCTTAGACAGAAAAAAAGTTCCACCACTTATTGAAATTAACTTTTCAATTTTAAACTTTCTTCTACATTACTGACCTGCTAAATTGAAATATCGTCTGTCATTGATTTTTCAACGGACAAAAACCGAACAAATCATTTGATGGATTTAAAATAACATTCATAGATAACGGCAGGAGCACGATTGGCAGGAAGTTTGGCAGGAAGATGCTGCTGCCCATCTCCTGCTTTAGTTTTAATCTTTAGATATGGGGTAGTGTATATTCCTACACCACCACTACACGGTTTGTATTTCACGCTTTTTTTTCATGAAAATCTTGTAACATTTATAATTAATCATATTTACATATACTCAACTTATTTATACGTGGTAGAGCCACGTTGTAGCTATAATATGGTTATAGCACAAATGGATCGTCTCGAACGGGGTAGGACCTCGCTCTTACAGAATAATAGCGTAAATTATGGTGTTTCGTATGGTGGGTGCAAAAAACCGGAGAACTTTTTTTTTAAACCCCTTTTTTTCACTAGAAAATGAGGCAGTCCATCTTAGTCCTCAAGGGTGACAACGTATCCGCATTTTGATTTTTATCTAGGACAAATGTAGATATCTATAGGCTACTACATCCAGTTATCATCCGATGGACTGTGTGCACGTTTGTTAACCTTATTCTTTATTTAAATAAAAACATGATTTTATTGTACATTATATACGTAAGACACTTAAATTGATTTGTTTGTTTGATATATAAAAATATAATAAAAATACACTAGCAGCTCACAACATTTCCGTTACTGGGCACAGGCCTAATCTAATTAAGTAATAGAGAAGATAAAGCTAACATGTTGATGGACTTCTTAATATTACGTTTCTGAAATATATTGTATTATTTGTAAGCTATTTTTGCTTAACATGTTTTTTAATACTTAAAAGTCACTTTAAATTGCAGTTAATAATTTGGGCTGCGGATCGACATTAGTCTATGTGCGTATTAGAGGTAAAGCCCGTGGATAACCACGGCCTTTTTTATTATTTATAAATCGTAACATTTTTGTTTTAATAACACGACGTTTTATATTCACGACGTTTTATTTACACGACGTTTTTTTTACACGACGTTTTATTTAAACGACGTTGTATAAGTTCCTGATGTTTAAAGTACATATAAACCTAACACGCTCAAGTGGAAATAAAATTATTCTCAATTAAACTACTAAATATTCGAGAACAGTCGTTTGTGTCGTTATTTAAAAAATACCTCACGTGAAATCCTTGGTTAGTAGCACTTATGCATAATCCGCACTTTAGTCATTTTAACATTTATTATCACAATTTTTCAAAAGTTTACAGCCTTTCCCATAAGTAGTCACATAGATGGATAAATTTTCCATAGTTGCCATGTTTGGCAAGTGGGTTGGCAACCGCAGTTATTTTATATTTATTCAAATGTATTTAGGAAGATATACTGCTCATATCCTGCTTCAGTTTCCTTCTATCGCCTCTTACTAACGAATATTTCGATAAACGAAGAGATCAAGAAGAAAAAGACGAATTTAAAATTCAATAATTTAGCCAAAAGAAGGGTTTTTATTTCTGTAAAGTGTTTATATATATGACATAACATAACATAAACACTCACGCCTGTCAACCAGAGGGGTAGGCAGAGAATATGGACTTCCATTTGGCACGATCCTGACACACCTCTCTCGCTTCGTCCACATCAATATACCTACGCATACACGCTCGTCGGTTAAAGGTACTCTTGATTTGGTCCATTTTTAATATATCGCCAATTTGGTCGATAAACTTTCGCCTAGGGCGACCCTTCCCGACTATGCCGTTCACCTCTGCAACATAAATTTGCTTTGTCACTCTTTCCTCATTCATTCTTTCTACATGGCCAAACCACCGAAGCATTCCTTTCTTAGTCCTGGTCACAACATCATCTTGTAAACCACACTCTTCTCTTATTAAACAATTTCTCACTCTGTCATTCAGATTCATCCCTAACATACTCCTTAATGACCGCATTTCTACAGCATTTATTCTACTCTCATGCTTCTTCTGCCACACCCAACTTTCACTACCATACATTAAAGTAGGTACTAACACAGCATTGTGAATTTCCATACGTGCCTTTTTGGACACATTCTGACTTTTCACAATAGAGTGTAGAGCCCCATTCACTCTATTTCCTGCATTCACTCGTCGTTTTATATCCTTATCATATCTACCATCCCTGCTAAATACATATCCCAAATATACAAACTCATCTACTTGCTCTACCAACTCAAACCAACTTATTTCACATATCGTTTTACTTTCTTCTGTTTCAAAAACCATAACTTTCGTCTTACTTGCGTTCACTTTCATTCCCTTTTCTTTTAGTGTCCTGTTCATTAATGTAACCATAATTTGCAACTCGGCTGCCGACGATGCAAGTATGACTTGATCATCGGCGTACAAAAGGCATTTAACGGTTAACTCACCTATTCTTAACCCGCATTCTTCTACTTTCAAATTTTCCAAACAACTGTCTATAAATAGGTTGAACAACCACGGGGAAGCCACACAGCCCTGTCTGACACCTTTATGGATGCCAAACCAGTCCGAGTAGGCCCCGTTGATCCTGACACAAGCATTAGAGTCCCTATATAGAGACTTCAATGCCTGTATCAGACCAGCGGTCAACCCAAATGAGTTCAGTGTTTGCCATAACACATCCCTGTCCACTCTGTCATAAGCCTTCTCCAAGTCTATGAACGCACAAAAAACTTCTTGGTTTTTGGCCAAAAACTTCTCCGCGATCATGCGCATGGAAAAGACCTGATCCGTACATCCCATTCCCTTTCTAAATCCCGCTTGCACATCCCAAATTTTTCCATCGGTTTCTTTCATAACTCCTTCAATTAGTACCTTAGCATACAGATTTCCCACAATGCTAAGAAGGCTGATACCACGGTGGTTTTTAGAGTCCTGCTGTGATCCTTTTCCCTTATATATTGGGACTATCACGTTTTTGCACCAGTCTCCCGGTACCCGCTTAAGTTCCCAACATAAATTAAACAAGGTGTACAGCAGGCCTGCCACCAATCCTTCTCCAGCCCTTAGCAATTCGAGAGATACTCTACTATAACCGGCTGCCTTACCTGCTTTCATATTTTTCATTGCTTTCATTATTTCATCTATACTTATATCTCTATCTATTTCCTCTTCTTTCGGAATTTCTATTTCATTTAATTCAAACGTTTCATCACTCATAAACACGCTTTCAAAGTATTCCTTCCATCTCCTTAAATTTAAAACTTCGTCATTCAGAATACAGCCATTCTGGTCTCGTATAGCATTCATTCTAGGCTGTGTTGAATGTCCCCTGATAGTTCTTACGAGTTCCCAGAACATTTTAATGTTTGCCTGGAAGTTATCCGATATTCTTCTATCATTCTTATCCGTTCTTTCTTGCTTTTTCCTTCCAACTACTTCTTTTACTCTCTTATTTTGGTGTCTAAAAACTGCCATTTTCCTTTCAATATCATCATTCATACTGCTAGAATTACTGGCCTTGGCTGCTAGTAAATCTAGCCATGCTTTCTTCTTTGCTTCAACTTCCATCCGTACCTCATCATCCCACCATAACGTGTTATTTTATTATTTATATGTTATTTAAGAAAAACACAAGAGCTAATTTATCATTTAATATAAATAAACTTACTACAATTTACATACTTAACATTGCTGAAAGCAAACCACATAGCTGTTACAGTGGTAAAGTAACAAATGATGCAAGTGCAAAGATACGAATCAATTTAAGTTTACCAACAGGAACATGTTTGGCGTCAAGCACATCTGAAATTCCATTAGGCAGTGATTTAGGATATTCTCAATGCCTATTCTTGAATAAAATGGCGTTAATGAGTCAGTTCTGTCTACCTATTCCCAATAGCATGGAAAATTTTAAAATAATATTTTCGGGAACCTTCAAAAAGGTAATACTACAAATTTAGTATTTAGTTAGTAATACAAATAAAGTTAATTATATGTGTTTCCAAGCCAAATATACGAATGCTACTTTTTTAATATTAAAGCTGTATTCAAACTATTACGGCTTTAGCACGAATGGGTCGGCTCGGCTCCAACTCCAAGTCTGCGCTATTTCCTAATAACTAAAGAGTTAGAGTCCATTTGGAAGTGACGACAAATTACTGGTATTGTGGCATTTTTTATCTCCTAGGGGTGAAGATCCATCTGCACTATGATTCTTAATCGATGATAGACAGATAAGTCTATGAGCTACAGCACCTACTTATCATCAGTCGAACTGTCACTTTTATTAATTTTGTAATATTTTTCAAAATGATGGACGATTTTTTTTTCTATCTTTAGTGCACCATTATTTAGCACCAGCCTTTCTAACCCCAGCGGTGTATCTGTTCCATGGATCCATCGTTGACCAAGTTTCGGCCATGACTATGACACCAACAGTGCAGCTCAGCCAGAGTTGTGGAAGATAAATAGAATGGCGCATCGCTATACCCACACTCCTCTTTTCCCGCGGCTCTCTCTCGACTGCGGCGAAAGTCAGAGAATACCTTCCCACCCTAACTAACCCGCATCAGGGGTGTATTCAGTTAGGCAACTCGGAGCCACCATCTGAAACCATCCTGGTCTAGCCAGGTGGGTTCTTTGTTCACCGTCAGTGAATAGGAATTTGATCTCTTTTTAATAATAAAATGCAGTAATTTGCTCAATCGACCTTTACTTGATCTCTAAATTTACAACGACGACCGGTAACATTTTTTTAAACATACCTACACAGCTTACGGACTAATATTGGCATGAGAACTGCTAATATAATTTGACAGGCGCTTCAACATGCCCCCCGGCGTTGAAAGTCTACCTTTCAACCAGATTCTTCAGGTTCAGGAAGCGGACAAATTTTGCTAAATGATCGGCGAACTATACCAGTCGATGTTTTGATATCCGCCACCCTTGATACGCCGTCCGAGCCTGGATGGACTGCGACGATGCGACCCATCTTCCACTTTAATGGCGGTGAATTCTCCTCTTTTAGGAGTACCAGTGAATTTAACTTCAAAGAGCCTTTACAGGAACGCCATTTCATCCGCAGTTGAAGCTCTGATATATATTCCTTGCTCCATCTAGCCCAAAAATGTTGACGTAATTGTTCTATTCGTTGAAATCGGGTTAAAGAGCTTACGGAATGATCTTTATAGTCTGGTGTCGGCAAGGAAGTCAAGGGGCGTCCAATCAAAAAATGACCGGGCGTTAGTGGTAGCAAGTCTTCAGGATTCGTTGACAAAGGTGTGAGTGGTCTGGAGTTAAGTATAGCCTCAATTTGTATTAATGTGGTATTTAGTTCCTCGTAAGTCAAATTACAATTGCCCAGCACTCTAACTAAATGATATTTAATGCATTTGACACCAGCCTCCGCAAGCCCAGCAAAATGGGGAGAATAAGGCGGTATGAAATGGAAATTAATTCCTTCATTTGCCATTACCTCAGATAAAGAATTACAATACGTCCTAATAAATTTTGAAATGTCATTGTATGCGCCTACAAAGGAGGTACCATTATCCGAATAAATATTAAGAGGTTTCCCTCTTCTAGACATAAATCTGCGCAAAGCTAATATGAAGGTATTGCTAGTTAAATCACCCACTAATTCAAGATGAATTGACTTAGTCGCGAAGCAAATAAAAATAGCTATATACACCTTTACAATTTTACAACCACGGCCATGGCGAGAAACAGATTGAATTGGTCCCGCATAGTCTAGTCCAATATTTTGAAATGGAAAACCAGAAAGGATGCGTTGGTGTGGTAGGTTGCCCATTATTGGAGAGATGGTTTTTCCTTTCATTTTATTACATCTTACACATTGTCGATAACAAGATCTGGCCAAATTACGACCTCTAATCGGCCAGTACATCTCTCTTATAGTGGCCAACATTAGTTGTGGTCCCGCGTGCATTAACCTTATGTGCTCATAATTGAAGAGCAATTTGGTAAAATAATGAGTGGACTGTATAAGTATGGGATGTTTTTTCTCATAACAGTAATCGGAATTTTCAAGACGCCCTCCAACACGCATTATTTTATTATCATCGAGAAATACATTAAATTTATGCAACGGACTTTTAGTGGGTAAACTTTTATTTTTAATTAACATGGTGTATTCCTCAAATGATTCACTCTGAGATATTCTTATAATAACATTGAGTGCGGTTTGCAACTCTTGATTGCTTAGAGGACCGTGAACGGATTGCTTTCTACAATTATTAATAAAACGCAGCACATAAGCAACGGTCCGATTTAATCTAGTATATTTAGAAAAGCGTTTAAATTCAATTAATTTATTCCCACCTAAATCTTCATTGTTGCTAGAATGAAGTATTCCGTGGAGGATAACATTTGACGATTTAATCTCAGGCAACTCGTGATTAATACTTAAGAAATTTGCAGGCCAGTGAGAGACCTCTTTCTTTAAAAATTCAGGTCCTGACCACCACTTACTCATGGATGAAATATCCTTACAACTCACACCGCGAGAAATATGATCGGCCGGATTACACTCTGTTGGGACATGCCTCCACTCGCAATTTCCAGTCTTCTCTAATATTTCAGCAACCCTATTTCTGACAAAGGGTTGTAGCTTGCTAGGTAACACCTTTAACCATCCTAACACGATGGACGAATCTGTCCAAAAGAAAGTGCGCTTAGCCTGTTGTCTCAGCGATGCTACAACCTTTTGGTAAAGGCGAGCTCCAACAAGTGCACCACAAAGTTCCAGTCTTGGGATTGTTATAGGTTTAAGCGGCGCGACACGACTTTTCGCCATCAATAATTGAATTAAAACCTCACCCTGATCATTAACACTACGCACATATAAACAGGCGCCATATGCTCGCTCAGAAGCGTCCGAGAAAATATGAAATTCAAACAAACTAGGCGAGTCACAAATAACACGACGTGGAATACGTAGAGTATTTAATTTAGGTAAATCGACTATTATCTCAGCCCACATCTTGCTGATTTCTGGCGTCAACTGCTCATCCCATGACAGCTTGAGCAGCCACAACTGTTGAAGAAGCATTTTCATCTTAATTACACAGGGAGATAGAAGTCCTAGTGGATCAAAAATCTGAGAAATTACAGATAACATATCACGCTTTGTTCTACCTGAGAATAGCCCTCCTATAGGGAAACAAAGTTGGTCAGTATGTGATTGCCAACCAAGGCCTAAAGTTTTAGTCGGTTCAAAGCCACCAATATTCAAATCAAGCGGAGAAATATCATTTTCACTAACCAGTTGAGATTCATTCGACTTCCACTTTCGCAAAACCATATGAGCTGATGCAAGTGTGGAAGTCACTTTACGGCGCAAATCTGTAACCTCGTTAATATCATCCCCTCCCGTTAGCAAGTCATCAACGTAAAAATCGTGAATGATCACTTGAGCAACCTTGTCATCGGTACACTCTAAGCCTAATTGTTGGAGGCACCTAGTTGCCAAAAAGGGAGCACTAGAGGTGCCGTAAGTCACGGTGTTAAGTTGATAAGCTTGAAGCTGTTCTGAAGGGTTATCACGCCAGACAATTTGTTGCAAATAGCGGTCATCGGGATGAATGACTATTTGCCGGTACATTTTCTCAACATCAGCTGTGGGAACGTATTTGTGTAGCCGAAAGCGTAAAAGAATGGACAAAAGGTCGTCCTGTACCACGGGACCTACCATCTGTATATTATTCAAGGAAACACCCGAAGAAGTCAGACTGCTAGCATTGAAAACGACTCTTAATTTAGTAGTAGTACTACTTTCCCGCAGCACACCGTGATGTGGTATAAAATGCATCTTACGTGGTAAATTATCATTCTCACATTTCTCCATATGACCCAGACTTTCATACTCTGACATAAATTCTTTATACATTTCATAGACCTGAGATTGACCTGCTAACCTGCGCACTAGCGATAGTAAACACTTTTTAGCTCGTGGCCAAGAATCACCTAATACGTCAGGATTATGTTTTAAGGGTATCCTCACGCAAAATCGACCATTTGCCAGTCGCGTGGTGTTTTTTAAAAAGTGTTCTTCGCATAATTTTTCTTCGTTTGAATAAAGAGACGCAGGGCTTACCTCTTCGAGGTGCCAGAAGCGTACTAATTGTTTTTGTATATCTTCATCTAAATCTTTACTAGCCTCATCTTGAAATATTCTTGTAAAATTACATTTAATAAAGTTAACCCCTTTCTTTACATATCTATAATCTATCGGACCTGATACTAACCATCCTAAGCTAGTTTCACAAAGAATCGGCTGACCGTCCCCCAATTTTAATCTCTGCGTTTCTATTAAGTCCCAAAAGACATCAGCACCTATAAGCATGTCAACGGGAGCAGGTGAGTGAAAATTAGGATCTGCCAGAGAAATATTAGATGGAATTTTTAAGTTTGACAAATTAACATATCTAGTAGGTACATTTTGGGTTATTGATGGTAGGACAAAACAATGAAGATTACTAGAGAAGTTATCATTCAATGATTTTATCGATACCTTACAAATCTTCTTGATGTGTGCCGAAGCATTATTAATACCGACTACCGACTGATTTACATTTTGAGCGGGCAAACCTAGCCTTTGATATAACTCTTCAGTTATTAAACAAGCGTTACTGCCACTATCAAGAATAGCACGAGCAATATATGGACAACCATTCTTACCTATAACTTTAATTAATGCCGTCGATAACAATACGTCGCCTTGTTCACTACACAATGCAGTGCCTACCTTTGCGGATAATGACAGATGTGCGTTAGAATTGGATGACAACTGTGAGCCTGTCGAACTGTTTGTTTGTTCGAAATGACCTTGCATAACGGGCTTATTATTACCACTACTCGTGTTAGATGTATTAATATCTGTAATTGGTTTTGACTGGTAATCTGCGACGTGCACGAGAGTGTTATGCTTTCGGTGGCATATTTTGCATCCTGGCTTTTTGCAGTGATTTGCATAATATCCTGAATTAAGACAATTGAAACATACTTTATACTCTGGCAGTAACTGTAGATGCACATCGTTACTTAATCCAAGAAACTGAGGACAACTGCTTAACTTATGGTCACCCTTACATTTAGGACACAGTTTGGCGGAAAAGGCCGAACCGTTTTTATTACCGGTATCCCGAACTGAAACCATTGCCTTAACTTTTGGAGCATATTTTATAGAAGAATTTAAACGGTTAGTAGCACCAGAATTAGACATTTCTAGTGTTTCGATTAAATCGGCTCGATTTTTTAAAAACATCAAAAATATATCGAACGTAATAGGTGTATCTTTCTCCAAACGACCTTTAGACTCTTCCCATTCACGATATGTCTTAGCATCAAATTTTTGAGTAATAATATGAATGAGAAGTGTGTCCCATTGTTTAGTTGGCTCACCGAGAGATTCTAGTGCACGTAAATTTTTATTTATTTGGTCAATAAGACGTTTTAAGTTGACAGACAATTCTTTATTAATTGGTGCTATATTAAATAAGGCTGTCACGTGATTTTGAATTAGTAGTCTTTTATTATCATATCTATCACATAATATAGTCCATGCGACGGTGTAATTAGCTGCCGAGAATTCGATTGACTGTATTACCACAGCAGCGGGCCCTTCCAACGACGCTCTCAGATAGTGAAACTTATTTATGTCATCTATCTCGTCATTTGAATTTATGAGGCTCATGAACGTGTCATGAAACTCTAACCAATTATCATAAGAACCATTAAATTTAGGTAGTTGAATAGTGGGCAGTTTAACAAATTTATGATTGCCGGAATGAGAGCCACCGTCACTGCTTACGTCATCTGACTTAATGCAATCTGCTAAGATCCTTTTTGCAAGAGAAAGCGATTTAAAATACAGGGATTCAAAATCAGTTCGTTCTGATATCTGGGCGTCTATATTATCAGTATTACACTCGATGGATAATTGTACCTCATCATATCGTTCATACATTGACTCAATCCTACTAATACGTAATTGCAACTCATTTACCTCAGTAGCAGCCAATGAAGATACCTTCAGTGAATTTAAATAATTTGAAAAAGCAGTTATTTGTCCCTTGTAACTAGCTCGTTTTCTAATTTGCTCCTTATCTTCTGGCATGTTGGCTGGTATTGGGAGACTAGTGCAAATGCCTGAAATTTATACAAACAAGAAGTTTATATTTTATAAAATATAATTCATAAGTAGTTTTATACAATTTTGCTTACAGTTGTAAAGAAATGAAAACTAATTCCCTTACTTATTTTTCAAACTCTTAAATAATTAAACAAAATGGTACATGTACTACCTTGATATTTAACTTTATAATTAACAACAATTAAGGGTAACAAATACAATTCAGACCATCAAACAGCTTCACAGGTATGCCTTAGTATGTAATAAATAATATTATGCAATTTTTTCAATTATACACTCTCTTGACTTATTTTTTAAAAAACAGTTTAAACCAATAAAGAGAAAAAAAATTATAATATCGTCAATATAATTTAACTAAGCTTTATAATTTAATTTAATCATGATTTGACGGTTATTAGAAACTATATAAACAATATTAAATGAATTTTAGCCGATTAAATACTTTAAGTTATACGTAATTATTTTATAGGTAATTTGGTACTAACCTGATAAATTAGCAGTCGATTTACACAAAATACTACCTGATAATGAGTGCTGGGTTAAATAAATTAAATAATAGTCCAATATCTAAGGGGCTAAGACTCCAGATTTCTTGGTTAAATATCTTCACTCCCTCGGTGGTATTTCCACAACGAATATTTAAGACTTCCCAAGCGTATTCCACTAAATAATATCTTGTCCAATTACGTTTTTTCAAATCCGGCTTCGATTTAGGACCATGAATAGGAATTTGATCTCTTTTTAATAATAAAATGCAGTAATTTGCTCAATCGACCTTTACTTGATCTCTAAATTTACAACGACGACCGGTAACATTTTTTTAAACATACCTACACAGCTTACGGACTAATATTGGCATGAGAACTGCTAATATAATTTGACAGGCGCTTCAACAGTCAGTAAGCATTTTAATTGGAGTATATGGAGCAACAAAATTATGAACACGCGTCTTTATTATGTCTTCATTAATTTATTGCTCCTTATAGCCGAACAAATAAAAAGGCAAAAAAGTCGAATAATTCGATACAAATAATCTCAAATAAAATGGATTATAAGAACCCCAATTGCACGCCTCATGACGCGAAGCGTTTGAACAAAGTTTTTGTGGTCTTAAAATGCCTCTATCATAACCATATTGCACTTATACGATAACATGAGTCCATCTTATATTTTCTAGAAAACATTTTATATTGCAAAAAATATTTACGAAGACGTCCGGATGTCTGTACGCTGATATTCTTTTTTTTTTCTGTTTAAAAAACATCACCCCCACACTAGGACTTTTCTCCTGTGTCGTGGAGGCAGTTTACAAATATAAATTGCACAAGGACAAACATCCAGACCCGGAACAATTATTTCTAGGCCATACAAATACTTGTTACGTGCGGGATTCGAACCCGCGGCCCCCAGCGCAACAACTGGTTGCTAAGCCACTGCGCCACGGAGCCGTCAATTTGTCAATTATATGTGGTCATGATAACTCCTGAAAAAATTGACGTGTTGAAACCGGGTTTCTTTATTAGCTTCAGAATTATATCAAATGGTTCCCTATTTCATATTAATAGCCTGGTACGCGTAGTTTGTAAATAAAATGATTTTTGTTTTTTTATGAATGTACCTTCTACCTAATAATTTCTATTTGATATTATTTTTTTAGCACTTAATAGACAAAGAACAAATGTACCATACAGCATATATCGATTTTAAACTTTGTGTAATTGATTTATTTTGGTGATTTCTTTTTTCATCAAAATCAAATGAAACGCTCAATAATCGTGCGCTTTTGGAGTTTAAAAATCTTTTTCATTTTTGCCCCGGCGCCCTTGGTTACAAAGCTATGCCACTGGACTCTTATTTTATATTCCAACTAGCTAAGTTTTTTCTTAAATATAGAATAAGAGTGACAAATGAGCACACAAGCTACCTGATGTTAAGTGGATGCTGTGGCGTATTGATATATCTACATCTATCCTCAATAAATATCAAAATACATATTGTTACCCGTCACGACTAAGATGGAATGCCTCGTTTCCAGTAAAACGTAAAAAATATAAAATAGCATAATTTTACGCTGGTATTCTTTGTGAAGTGGTCTTTCTCAGGTCAAGTGGTGGGGCCGCGGAGGAATAAAAGGTCACTTTCCGGGTCTGGTTGCGTTGTGATTGTCCTCGTGTCTCTGACATTTCATTCTAAAATGATTTCGAATGTATGTCATAAAGAATATATCGGACACGGTTAGGTTATCTTTGCGTTTACGTAAGTATATACGTACATTACAAGTACTTTATAGCTCGCAAAGCAGACAGATTTCAAAATTAAACTGTGGCCATGAAAGAATAATTATTTACAAATTATATCTGTGGGTATTAATTCAAAGAAGGAAATGGAATTGAAAAGAAATCTTATTCTTTTTGTCCGAATTTTCTAGAAGGAGGGTTATGTTTTTCGAATGTTTGTTTGTACGTACGTACTAAATGAATTGGATCACATGGGGTGTTCTTGGATTCGTCTTAGTTGTGGAAGCGTCATAGAGTATATTTTTTTCTCCTTGCAGTAAAGTGTATCCGCAGTCATGTTTAATAAATAATTACTGTTTTAACCATTTATCTTGTAAGTGAATTAAGCACTTTGTTTTTTGTAAGAAGTTAATCTGACAGGCAAGATCCATCACGCTGCTGCAAGTGTATTTATAAGTTACTAACATCAAAATGTGCCCTCGAATACTGTTATTATTTTACATATATTCAGGATTCCTAACAATGTTTTGTGACCGTAATAAATCAGCTCTTAAATCCTATACAAAGGAGTTGATCAAACCTCAACTTCGAACACCAAACACCGATGAGGTCGAAATGTTCTCGATTGTCAACCTCATACCAGAAGGCGGTATGTAGTTGGATCTCAGATTGGATGGAGTGAAGATTTGATGACATGCATGAATCATCGTGTTTATTGATAGTATTTAGGGGTAGTCGATACTCAGTAGTAAACTTGTTAGGGACTGTAATGATGATGATGATGATGAACTACACAGTTACACTCTATACAGACAGTGATATCTGAAATATATGAAATAAATAAAATAGGAACCAGGATAGATCCCTGTGGGAAGCAACGAGGAACTAAGTCTATAATTAGTTCTCTTCTCCTGTTAAACTTATATTAGTAAAACTTCATTAGGTAGATGGACCCATTCCCAACATAGGAGTTTCTCTGCATATGTACAACATTTTCGTACATTTTCATTTCTGTCATAATTCGACAATGAATCCATATAAATTCCTTTTGCGAATTGAAGGACCACCACGTCGTAGCATTGATAAATGCTTTCATCATCATCATTATCATCATCCCTATCAGCCTGCAGAATACATATGCCTTTCTCAAAGCGTCCCATTAAATCCTTAATACTGGCCTTATGAGAAAATAGAAAAAAAAATTTGTAAAACAAAAAATATTTTTAATAAACTTAAAAATTTAGGTTTTGACGTAGCAGTGTCTCACGCCATAGGCCAACTTGTTAAAAATTCCATCCATCTATTACAGTCTATAAAAGTCCACTGATAAACAAAGGCCTCCCCCAAAGATTTCCTTTTGATTAATGTAATGAATGGATGGATTTTACTAAGCATCCCGCCTACTAACCGTGGCAACCCACGCTTGGTAGGCGCCTGCCAAATACTTTTTTATAATTTTTGGTTGTTATCAGGAAGATACTTCTGCCCCTCTTCTGTTTCACTTTCCCTCTGTCACCTCTTACGACTCCCATGGGACGAAATGGGGTAGTAGATATACTTACACCGCCACAACACGGTTACAAAAATACATTACAACTATTACTTTTTCCAAGTCAACTGTTTTCAAGAAGTTTTAAGTCATTTGTATCAATATGTAGCCTTAGATGTAGGTTTTGGTACTAGAGTTATAGCGTTCTAACAAAAATACTCATAGTAATACGAGTATGTTACATTATATTATTTCACAGGCCAAAATTATCAAAATGTTATCAATATATTATTGTCTTTACGATTTTTTTAAAAATAAGGATGACATTCGAACATGCAATCTAACTGGCAGTTAATTATGTGGACACCGGAATTAAGACTTTTATTACGAATAAAAATTCATAAAAAATGCGTTGTCACCCCAGATGACTAAGAGGGAATGCTTAGTTATCAGTAAATTAATAAAGAAGCTAAATAGTATCCGGTTTTCGTTACTCCCTATAAAAACACATCAGAATAATGCTGCTATTCTAGTGCAAGCTTGGTTCTTCCCCGATCAACCTAACTGCCTTTATACGCTGTAGCGACTCTCTACCAAGTACAGTCCTGTTTTGCGATATGTATGTGACATATGCAATTTGCATAAATAATTCTGTAGCTTGAAGCCTTACGTAAATGAAACAACCATAATAACTAATCTTATAAATCGTTAAAGTACCGTTACCGCTTCGGTTACCATGTAAGTAGTAGAACCCATAGGCCTCCCCTAAAGATTGTCTCATGATGTCAACGCTTGGCAAGCGGGTTGGCAACCACAGTTTTTTATTTTAGTTTTAAAGTAGTGCCGTGAAAATTTATTTATTAAATAATTTAAATTGATTTCTTGAGATAATAATATAGGGCAATAGGCAATATTTTATGCAATCAAAAAGATAATTGCAATTGAATTGTTAATTGCAATTTTAAGTGCTAAATTTACCACGTGCTCGGCGGTGAAGGAAAACATCATGATGAAACCAGCATGTCTGAGAAGTAAGAAATAAATATTTCGAAGACATGTGAAGTTCACCAACACGCATTGGGGCAGCGCGGCGGACACTTCCTTGCCCTAAAACCCTCTCAGAAATAAAAGGCGGCCTGTGCCCAACAGTGGAACGTACATAGGCTGTAACTTTAACCTTTTTAACTTTTAATAAAAAAATAGTATTGCATGCCGTAAACGCAATGCGCGCTGATATGTTATTCTGGGGCCTAAAAATTAAGATTCCAACGTTTTGTCGCACTTAATCGTATCTAGCAATCATATATACATATAAATGATGTAAAAAGCACATTGTCAAAAAGAGAAATGATTGTTGTATTTATTTTTTGTAACGATTAATTTCTATTTTTACATAAAAAAGGTGTTTTAGTGGCATATGGTGTTGATTTATCAAGTCCGCATGGCATCGTTAACACGATGACTTTTGAAAATATCAATTATTCAACTCTGTCCATTTTTAAAACTCTTCATCCGTCATGTGGGAAGCCATGGAATGTAAATGGCAGTTAAATTTTGTTTTGTTTAGTTATAATTAATGTTTATCCTTTAAGAAATGGCTAAATTTTTAGTGCTTTGTGAGCCTTGTAATAATTTATTTTGCAAAATACACTGTTTCACTACGCCATTCGTCATTCCGGCCTCAGCCGCAGTTATGCGTTGATATTGTATCGCTTGTTTGCAGCGAAAAAGATCGCCGTAGAAATACAATATATTAAGATTCTAGTTTTAGTTTTTTTTATTGTTATTATAGATTTTAATAGTTTATAAAAAGTAAAAAATATATTCCAAAAACCAAATGTGATACATACTTGACAAAAGTAGGGTATTATTATTATTTTTATAATCTTATATTTATATTACAATATTTTGTTTCCCTAAGAGCACGCCGGATTTATATATAAATATACTTATACGTCTTGGACTTTATAGACCTGAAAGTGTACTTCGGTATCTGTTACTGGAACTCCTTGACGAGGAGAACTAGATGTGCCGAGCTTAGCCTTGTTTTGTTAGTTATGATGAGACCTTACATCTGGACTTGATAGCGTGACTTAAAACTGTACTTTGATAACTGCTACAGGAACTTTTTGACAAGGAGAACTATATGTCCCGAGTTTGGGCTAGTTTTGTTAGTTATGATGAGACCTTACCTCCAGATTTGATAGAGTGACTTGAAAGTGTGCTTTGATGACTGCTGTAGGAACTCCTCGACGAGGAGAACTAGATGTACCGAGTTTGAGCTCGTTTTGTTAGTTGTGATGAGACCTTAGCTCTGAACTTGATAGAGTGACTTGAAAGTGTACTTTGATGACTGCTACAGTACCTCCTCGACGAGGAGAACTAGATGTGCCGAGTTTGGGCTCGTTTTGTTAGTTATGATGATACCTTACCCCCTGGACTTGATAAAGTGACTTGACAGTGTACTTTTATGACTGCTACAAGAATTGCTCGGTGAGGACAACTAGATATACCGAGTTTGGCCTCGTTTTATTAGTAATGATGAGACCTTATCTTCGGACTTGATAAAGTGACTTGGAAGTGTACTTTCATGACTGCTACTGTAACTCCTCGACGAGGAGAACTAGATGCCGAGTATGGGCTCGTTTTGTTAGTTATGATAAGACCTTACCCTCGGAGTTGATTGAGTGACTTGACAGTGTACTTTGAAGACTAGGCTACAAGAACTCCTCGACGAGGCAAACTAGATGTGTCGAGTTTGGCCTCGTTTTGTTAGTAATGATGAGACCTTATCTTCGGACTTGATAAAGTGACTTGGAAGTGTACTTTAATGACTGCTACTGGAACTCCTCGACGAAGAGAACTAGATGTGCCGAGTTTGGGCTCGTTTTATGAATTATTATGAGGTCTTACATCCGGACTTGACAGAGTGACTTAAAAGTGTACTTTGATGACTGCTTCGGGAACTCCTTGACGAGAAAAACTAGATGTGCCGAGTTTGGCCTCGTTTTGTTAGTTATGATGAGAACTTACCTCCGGACTTGATAGTGACTTGAAAGCGTACTTTGATGACTTCTACTGGAACTCCTCGACGAGGAGAATTAGATGTGCCGAGTTTAGCCTCGTTTTGTAAGTTATGATGCGAGCTTACTTGAAAGTATACTTCGGTGACTCTTACTGGAACTCTTTGATAAATAGAACTAAAATATACATTTTACACGATTATATGACCATTATGAGTCGTGTATTTTTGGATTTTCCAAGTTTTTTTTAAATTGAAATTTGACATAAAATTATAGGAAAATTTGTAGTATAATAATAGTTATAAGGTTTTAGTGAAAACTTGTGTGTAATTAAACTACTTTAAAATATTACGTATAATCATGTCATATGTAATTTTTTAATACGTTAAGGCATTCACAATTGGATTTACCAATATATATTTTAAAGTATAAAGTAAATGCGCACAACATTGTGTTTTATATGTTTCATCACTTTATTGCAGGAAAAATAAATCCTCCAGAGAAGCATTAACTCTGAGTTTACGACTATACAAACGTAACATTTCAGTTTATGAGAGAACAGCTCTCGGTTCATCTGCACATACGAGGAAAGAAAATTACATTCGTTAGAATTCTTTTGTTTAAGCGGTTTAGAATATAGATGCGATAACACCAGAATACATACGTATCTAACAGCCAGCGTTTTTGTGGCTAGAAAACATTTCTACGTCATAAATCAACAAACCCAACACTAAAATGATGTTAAAATATGTTTGTTGTTAGACATATTTCTAAGAAAATTCTTATGAAGTTAATTCAAATTAATTTTACCAAATTATTTTCACGTATTTCCTTTGTACCGTCTTGGGCTACGTTATAATTACTCTCATGTAGGGTAGGGTTAAGCACTATCATAAACTAGTTTAAAAATATATGTTATATTTTATAATTCTCTTATTGATTGCCACAAACCATCTACATCTATCGATCTAGTGTACCCCATCTGGTGGGATACAGAAGAAATGAAAATCAGGAGATCCCTGCACTACACGAACGTGTATAAGGCCGCAATTTAATTTAATTAGCGATCAGCCACCTTAAAGTCTGTTTCACTTTATGATGACTTGATTACAGGCGAAACAAATGTCCTAATATCGACGGTGGTGTTGTCTGAGTGAGGGTTGGAGGCGTCCTTCAAACTAGCCAAGACACATTATTTGATTTTATTACGCGGATCTTACCTACTTAAATAAATGTTTAAGTAGGTAGTGTGCTTACGTCCTATTCTAATATTTAAGATTTTTTGTTCGTTTGGTTGTAACATTTTTAAAGCATTGGCTTTTTAGTCTGCGGTGAATCAAGAAAAATCAAGTAATCTGCGAGAGTGCCATGAGCAGAGGCGAGCATTAGGTTGGAGGAACAGGAAACGTTATTCTAACGAAGACGAACTTTGCTCGAAAGGGAATGGAAACTTAATTGATGTAAAGTCGGTATATATAAAGTACCGAGCTAACCAGCCACTAATTTCTCACTACGTCAAAGAATACTGTGTATAAAACCGAAGCAGCAAATTTTTAAGTCAGCGATAAAAATTGACAATTTTAGTTACCACGACAGGAATCAAACACGGGTCTGTCATAGAAACACGCATTAAAATAACTCTGTTTAAAATAATAATTAAAAATTAAAAATTTTGTACAGCCCACTTTAATATAAGTTATTTAAGAATAACTCAAAACCTATTAGTCTGATCTTGATCATATGAGACCACACGAGAATTACAGATTTCATATAAAAAAAGAATCGTCGAAATCGGTTCACCCAGTACAAACAAGTTTTTATGTGTGTTATGAGGTAACACACATAAAAAATCATACAGTCGAATTGAGTACCGTCTCCTTTTTGGAAGTCAGCAGAAAATAGGAACAAATCGATTTCCGTTAAACGATTATAGTTTTTTTATTATAACACCCACACAAAGATTTTATTCTTTATTGTGGGGAAAGTTTCCATACATAATTTTACAAGTACAAACATCCAGACCCGGAAAAAAATTTTTAGGCCATATACATAATTGTTCAGTGCCGGATTTGAACCCAAGACCCTCAGCAACGATGTCTTCATTGCTGAGGGTCTTGGGTTCAAATCCGATTTTTTTTATAGAATAAGGGTGACAAACGAGCACACAGTCCACCTGATGGTAAGTGGTTGCTGCGGCCCATAGACATCTACATCTATCCTCTATTACAAATCAAAATGTAGATGCGTTGTCACCCGTGAGGACTAAGATGGAATGCCTCGTTTCCAGTAAAAAGGCCCTCCGGCCACCTGCACTAACCAAGCGAAACGCAGAGGTAAATCTCTACTTCACGCTGGTTTTCTGTGAGGTCGTGGTACCACCCCGGTTTGAGCCGGCCCATCCGTGTGACAGCAAAAGCTGCCGCGTGGCTCTACCACTGTTAGATTTAACTAAAAAACTAATTATTTGGAAGGCATACAAACAACTAGTTTTTCCGTATGGGAATAAAACGCGTGGTTTTAGCAACTACTGGCCCATGAAGCCGTCTTATGTATGTCGGAGAATTTCAACAGAGAGTTTCACTTGTGATCTCGGAAAATACATCATGACAGCATTAATTGTTAGAAATAATAAAAGTGTGAGAGTGGATGTTCAACTTGCTCTTATGTTTACGCAAATGATCATTATCGGTAATAAGACAGCGTAAACGCACTATACATTCAGTATAGTGAAATTACAGTTCGACCACACCGTAACACGTCTCTGCCACAATCACACACCAGTGTAACGTGAGGTACGTATTTACGCGATAACACCAAAATATGTATCCAACAGCAAAACTACTTATCTCAATGTAACACAGCGCAGCCTCTCAGCAACACCAATCCTCCTTGCCTGCACTAGGGGAATTACCACAACGAACAGAACCACGACACTATCTTAGCACTAGTAGAGTGACCACACCACTCGTTGAATGACTGAAGCGGAATCTCTCGCACACGGCACCTACAGTGAACTTTTTACTGCACAAACAAGTGGGGGTTTCTCAATATAACCTCAATTCCACCTCGGTCCAACCGGGTATTTAATAGACGCTCCGACATGTATATAATATATTACAAAACCCTTAACATTGTTTTTCACGCTACGAAAATATTGAATGTTCTTCTCTATTTTACGATATTACTCCGGATATTTTATGTTCTTTTTTTTTATACATCTAACTATCATTTGGTAGCAAGTTACTCGGAAGAAATATAATTGCATGAATAAAAATGAACTGTGATTAATTGAAACCTTTTTTTTAAATTTCTATGAAATTTATATTTTGAAATAAGGTTTTAGAAAATCACGAAG
The DNA here is from genome assembly GCA_963668995.1 of Parnassius mnemosyne. NCBI lineage: Eukaryota > Metazoa > Arthropoda > Insecta > Lepidoptera > Papilionidae > Parnassius > Parnassius mnemosyne. The sequence continues at coordinate 11,561,636 of CAVLGL010000046.1, read as the reverse complement.
TGGTCATTCCATCTCTTAATTACAGCGTATAAGAGTCCACTGCTATACATAGGCCACCTCAATATATTGCATAATAGGAGCGGATTTTGCCAGAAATGCAACACTTGGCAGGCGGGTTAGCAGCCAACGTTTTTTTATTATTTTGAGTTGATATTAGGAATATTCTACTGCATATGTCCTATGTTTCAGATCCTCCTCTATGTTTCAGATTCTCACTGTCGTCTCTTACGGCAACCACGCGATGATATGTGGTTGTGAATATTCTTACACTGGCAATAAAGAGTAAATTTATTACAGTATTTAAGTTCTCTCTAACCTGAAAGAGGTTCATGTCCACTAGCGGATTGCTGAGAGCTAATTAGGAACAAGAGTAGAAGATATTTAGTATAAAATGATAAATATACCTACCACAAAACTACTGAATGCATTCTATTGTCGTCTTCAATTGTAAATTTATATTTCTATCATGCGAAATTAAAGAGATAAGACATTTACCTTTATTAAACCTGTTATTTCTAACTTAATTTTTTTGTTGCTAAACACTTATTCGTGTCAACCTTGTAGTAGCTGTGTAGAAATATTCACTACCCCACCAAATCGTTCTGCATCAAAAGTGAGCTTCCATTTAAACATACTTCAAGCCAGAGAAGAAGATAAGGCCATTTTTACCACCCGTCAAGTGTATAAAATTACCACATGTACAAGATGCAGGAGTATACAAGCTTGATTACGAATGTGGTCTTTCTTAGATAGGACAAACAAAAAGGTCCATTAAAACCCGCGTGAAAGAACATATAGCTGAAGTGAGGCACCGACGATCTGGGAAATGCAGTCTGTGGACATGTTCAAGATCGTAGCCGCCAATATATCAGATTAGATAGACCATAAATCCTCGCAAAAGAACACCGATTCCTACCAAGGACGATACCCGAAGCTATTGAATTTAAAAAAAAAAAATCCTAATTTTGAAAGAGAAGATGAATGGGTGCTGCTATCTGCTTGGAATGCTATAATCAACAAAATTAAACCCAAACCCAAGCATATCACTGCAAGACTTCAAAATACTGTAAGTCATTCTGCGTAGATCCAACAAAAAATTAATATTCAAAAACTGAAAGAAGCCGGGCTAACTATGACATCGGGATGTCAAACATCTCAGTCCCCTCCGTGACCATGGGTTGCTGTAAAGCACCTGAAACATCGGGTATTAAAATAATTAAATTAAACCGGTGACTAAACGCGAAAAAATTGGAAAATATAGTTTTATTCAATGTATAGTATTCGCGTAAATATAAGAAATCATTAGGGTAAAATAGTTTGGTAGCAAGCATTACGTAAGGGTGAACTATTTGTTGGTAATTAAAATGTAGGTATATATCTCCAATATAAAACGCATAATTCTCTATGAAAATTAATTTATTAAAGCTTATAAAGTACTGCTGAGGGCTAATTAAGAACAAGAGAAAATATTACACATCCAAAACGTTTGTAATCACTAGCAAAAGCTAATGTACAGAGTGGGCCATCTAATGTTTGGAATTGGAACTATTGGTTATTTTGAGGTTGGAAGTTTTGATGACATTTCCGATGTGACAGAAAGTTAGTTTTATGTTTGAAATTTATGAAATGAGTCGTTGTTTGCTTGAAAAAAGTTGGTAAACATGAAAAACTTATATCCAAAGTGGTGAGTCTTCTACTCAAACTGTAAGAAATTTACAAAAAAAAATTGACAAAAACGCATTTTGTGAAAGTGAAACTGGAACGTTTTTGAATTAAACAACCCGTGTACATACTCGTCCAGTACGTGCAATCGAAGACATCAACTCGTCTTCGTTCTCTTCTTGTTCACTTCATTGAGAAGAATTATGCATTAAGATCGCGGTATGAGTGCGTGCAAAATTTAGTTACTTAAGAGCTGAAGCTGCATTACCATCCGATGCGTTATCGGTTTGCTCTGTGGGCCTAAGACTGATAAAAGATGAACATTTTTACCGAAAAACCATCTTTTCAGATGAAGCTCATTTCCACCTCGAAGGATACGTCAATTAGCAAAATTGTCGTATCTTGGGCTCAAAAAATCCACATGTCATCATGGACAAACCAATGCATTCACGAGTGACTCTCTGGTGCGGATTTTGGTCTGGCGCTTTATTTGGCCATTTGTCAGTGAATTACGATCACTACCGCGCTATGCTCAGCAATTTTATGTTTCCCAAAATTGAAAAGGACCACATTAACGACATTTATTTTCAACAGGACGGCGCAGCCAACATAACAATCGATATTTTGCGCACTGTTGTTGAAAATCGCGTAATCAGCCCAAATGCTGATGTTAATTGGCCACCTCGATGCTGCGGTTTGACTCCGTTGGACTTCTTTTTGTGAGGAGCCGTTAAAGACAAGTGTTAAGCTAATCATCCAGAGACAATTAAAGACTTGATACATAAAATTGAAATTGTTATTGACGAAATAGAGCAACAAACAACCGAAAATATACTGAAAAATTGGACATGGTACGGCTATCCATGGCAGTCTTCCATTCTTAAATAAATAGGTTTTATCTTTCTAATAAACTCATAACACTGAAAAAATATTATTCAGTTTTTTTTTTATAGCCGAATCTAATTCCAAATCTTAAAGGCCACACACAAAATTTAATTTTATCAGGAAAAAGTGTTTACCTTTAATTTTTTTAAATAAAAATACAGTGTTTAAAATTAAAAAAAATCTTTTTTATTTTTTTATAAGAAAAATTGATTAATTCAATTAAATTTTTAACAGAAAAGTAATTGTAACAGAAATTTGATGAAAAGAAAATGATTGCTTAACCAAACCTATACATACAACAATTGATTAATAGAAAGTTTTTATTTAATACAATATAACTGCGTCCATAGCTCGAACACATTCGAAGATCCTCCTGGTCATGCTGAGTTATCCAGAATTTCTTGCGGTAACCTGCCCATTATTGAATAACGGCTTATCTGATCTCTGTCACTGTCTGTGGAGGTGACTGACAGTTCCAAACAGCTCGCTTAAGGGAATCCCATGCGTGCTCTAATGGGTTTAATTCAGGCGAGCCCGCAAGCCACTCTAATCTTGAGATATTGTATTCTCAGAGAGCATGAGTACTGATTCGTGATTTGTCAACGAAGAGAGAGTTTTGCCAAATGTTTTGTATTTTGCCAGAGCCTAGCCCACTGCAATCTCCGTCGCTGAAGTTGCTGTGAATTCAAAGGTACTCGCCACGACCTCCGTGTATGGAATCAAGTCTAGTGTAAGCAATTCCGAATGGTCTGAGTGTTAACTTCACGTCAAGAGGCTGTAACAATGGGCTGTACAATAAAATCAGAAGTGCGGACACTTCTGATTTTATTGTAGTGGCGTTGATTTTTGGCTTTCGGGCTGCCAGCAATCTAATATAGAGATTCTGAGGAGCAGTCAGAATAGTTGGGTGACCACTGCGGGGTCGGTCAGCTAAAATATCCATGCCGTGGTACCTCTGGAACGTAGCCATGACACAGGATTGGGATGTGTCAACTCTGCGTGCTATTTCTCTTGTGGAATAACCTTCTTCCCCCAAAGTTACAATTCTTGCTAGTTAAACTTTTGATATACCTCTCAGCATTTTTTCCCCGTGTAGTGGCGGGTAAAACACCTACTATACTATATCTTCCCGTGGGTGTCGTAAGAGGCAACAGAGCGAAACTAAGGCAGAATGTGGGCAGCACCATCTTTCTGATATTAGCAAAAGAACAACAAAAATAAAACTGCGGTTGCCAACCCGCTCGCCAAGCGTGGCAGTAATGGCAATATACTGTCCATGATGCAAGTTACGAAGAGACAGCCCCTAGTCCCCGGCGGCCCTGCTATTACCGCTACGGTGGCAACCATGATAACGGCGGGGCAAGGGGTGCTAAGAATCTCCGGTGGAGATTCGGTTGCCACCTAAGACGATTCAACCTGGCAACATATCTTGCTCTCTTCTGCAATGAAAAGATAGTTCCAATGTCAGTCGCATAAGTAAGTATGGTAAGATTCCAAATGACATTATGCTATGGAAAGAAGATGACAACGTATTTGTATTTTGATTCTTGAACAATGATAAATGTAGTTAGTGGCCGCAGCATCCACTTTCTATCAGTTAGTCTGTGTGGTCGTTTCTCACCCTTACTTTTTCATAAAAATATGCATATATAATAACAGGAATTCTTATTACACAATAAAAATATGTTGTTATGCAAATAGGTAATAATCTGGGCCAAGAACATACGATATCATATTACGCATAGTTCTTTTTATTAGTAACGGCAGAACGTGACCTGTTATGTAATGAGGTTATGAATCACTCTCAAATATCTAGTCTCTTCATTGAATATTTTTATGTATGTAATAAACCTTACCCGTGTAGTAGCGGTCTAAATATGTATATCTAATACCATATTATATCCTGTGGGTGTCATAAGCGACAACAGATGAAACGAACCAGGAGATAGGCAGCGTCATTCTTTTATATCAACCAAAAATCTTTGAATGCCAATCATCAGAATGAGGATGAAAGAATATCAGGAAAACAAAAGAAAAATGGATGTCAATCTCGCATTTCTGTGAGGAACTGATGGAATAAGACGAATAATTGAAAAATTTTCCCTTTTACGTACATAATATTATTAAAAAAAATATTTTCTATTAAGTTTACTGTATATTTTTAGTGAAATTGGATTGATGAAATTCATTTTTATGGCATTCTTTCTCAACACTTTCATTGTGCGAAGTTTCTTAAATCAATGGCAGTCTAAACATTAGACTATGTATTGTTTACAATAAATGTATTGTTCAGAGAGACGCGAAATACTAATTTATTATACTCTAACATGAGTAATTTGATAAGGAGTATATTGTGCTTGAGATTATGAAGAAAATTATTTTCGGCTCATATTAATTTATACTCAATCATACAATTGATTGGTTTAAATTATCAGCAATCGCTTAAAGGACATGAATGATTTTCATTAAAGAAAAATTCGTGTGTGATTCTATGTCACGATATTACAATGCTATTATAATTCAGAGCGCCATCGACAACAGTCATTACTCGCTGCTCCGCATGTTATGCCGTTTGCCACTCAGTGTTACTTGCCGCTTGCCACCTGTTTTTCTGCTATCGCTGCCCGGTATTTTTCGATCTGCTTACCGCTGTACTTAGGAATGCGGCCTAAAGCATCTGCAGAATGATCTATTTGCTTCAGTAGCTATGCTTATTTACTATATTACTAGTCTGTATGCATAATTATTTTAGAAATTATTCCAAAGTTGCGTGAAGTTCTCGATATTACGAAGCATTTCAGATAGAAAATAGAAATGAGAAAGTTTTTAACTTGCTTAGCGAGCTATGGACCGGACTATGATAGGTTTTTCTCTGCTAAATAGAAACCTTAATGACAATGTTAGTGATTCTTATATCATTTATAGAATCATCATCATCATTATCATTACAGCCTTTCAAGTTACGTTACGTTATAGTAATATTTGTTCCATATTGCTCATAAAAAATAACGTCAGATTATATTAATATAACAAAAGATGTACTTTCTCTTTTCACAAAATGATAATAACATATATCATAAGACGATACGACTTTTGTTTGTTTTTCTTTAAGTTTTTGTTGTAGATAGATTTTCTATGGTTTTCGTGATGAATAAAAAACACTTGTTATGTTGTCAGGGAGGCAGCTGAGGGCAAAGCAGAGCAGATTTCCCTTTGTTGTTTGTTCTTCCTATTTCTGGTAAAGCCCGAATGTTGAATGAATGCCCAGCAAACGAGCGCGATATTTATACGTTTTCTAGTGAATTTCTAGAAACTTCTCTGCCTCACCTCCTCTGGCCATTGTTCTTTATTTTATGAACATTTTAGTAATTTACATATATTTTCCTTATATACAGTCTTAGCTTACATTTTGCTACTTACATTAATACCTAAGTGCGCACTCTACGCCACTCGGTATAGAAATAACAGCGCATATTATTTTTTTTTGCGCCCAATAGCAAATGAAAAGGGCTACCCCGTTAACGCGAGGAGGTGGTGAATGCTTTATGCATACTACGACAGCCGGCTGTCGTGGTTATGTGGGACTCACTGTGACTTACTATCTAACAACCCTAAGTGTACCCACTAAACACCACCCATGGGACTGGCATTGGCTTACTAGGCCTTTCTTAAGCGACCTTTTTTTGGGAAAAGAGGGCGCAGACGGCTACGAGCCGCTGAGGGGACCCTACTAAGGCAAATTTAAGAAGAAACGGTCTGAGCCGCCAGAAGGCAGTTCAGGTCGGTTTAAAGTTTATTTGGCGGGTCCGAGAGCGAGTTTCTTGGCCTGCGGACTCGATAGCGAGAGGGGGGCTGCATAAGTACCTGCCTCACGAATGAATTAATTGGAGTGATACTCTGAGGCTTTGAAGAAGTTCTCAGAGTGTGTTTTAAGAAATTGTTCAATTGTAGGGAGCTCTAAGTCCCGATGCAGGTCGACGTTACGGGTGTACTAGGGTGCGTTCGTAGCTCGACGACAGAAGAGGCTTTGTACTATTTGGAGCTCATTAATGACTTTGGGGTCAACATGAGCAAATATACGGCCCGCGTAACACATAACTGGTCGTATACAGACCTTATAAAGGGTTCGCTTGTTTCGGAGGGACATTTTGCTGTGTCGGCCAAGCATACAGTTGAGCCTACTCGGATAAAAACGTGCGTGACGGGTTACTCTTTTGACATGGGGCCCAAAGGTAAGCCTCGTCTCAAGGGTGACGCCTAAATATTTGGAAACGTATGCCAGGGGACAGGGGTCCCTAGCATACGTATTGGTGGAGTGTTTTTGAGGCAGCATCGTTTATAATCGAATGTAATGGCGGAGCTCTTCTCCGGGTTCACATAGATGCGCAATTTTTGGAACCAAGCTCCTAGGGGTCATCAACTGCGTTTTGGATCTTGTGTCGTATGAAAGGTAGTGAGACACCTTTATAATAGAGGGCAGTGTTGTCTGCGAAGAGGGAGAGCTGTACACCTTTCGACGGGATGGGAATGTCGTTGGTGAACAGGATATATAGGAGAGGAGTAAGTACTGAGCCCTGAGAAAAGCCTCGAAGTTCGGAGAAGCGGAAACGGACTTCTTGTTGAAGACGATTGGCCGTACACCTATATTCGGGGGTGAGATAGATTGCTGCTCTCCGGAAAGCAACTCTGTTGGCTTTCAATAGGTTGCTAATATGTAGGGAAAGAACATCATTATTAGCAACCGGGACGACCCTTTCATTCTCCTTAAGGGAGAATTTTATAAGGATGGAGAGTGAATCGACCGCGGTGTCGATTTTTTCCGGACTGTCGAAGTCCGACGAGAGGGAGATGGGGGAGTCCTGTGAGTCCATAGCTTTAGCTAGGGACTCCTTGAAGCCCTTCCAGTTAGTGATGGTTTTCGTGGAGGGAGGGATGAGAGAGACCGGTCGGTGGTCGGATCCTAGTGTCTCGATTGCCCTGAGGTTGAGGGAAATTCCTTTTGACTAACGCAAAGTCTAGCACATCGGGAGCGTGGTCGGTGTTATCGGGATAGTGAGTGACACCGAGGGGACTGCGGACGGTAAGGTTAAGAGACTGCGTGATATCAAGCAGTTTCCTGCCACTCTCAGAGGTAGTACGGCAGGTCCATTCAGTATGCTTGGAGTTAAAATCTCCAAACATAATGACTGAATTGGCTAGAGATAAGATAGCCTCAAAATCTTTTTTGAGGGGGAGGGTTCCACAGGGGATGTAGCAGGAGGCTATGACGATGGACTGATGTCCAGTTATAGCTAGCCTGCATACCGTGGCTTCCATGTTGGTAAGCTGCGGAGCAGCAATCTGAGAGCAATGAAGTGTCTTCTTGTAATAAATGGCCGTACCGCCGCCTTGGGGGTCGGTTCTGTCATTACGAAAAAGAGAAAAATTTTGAATTTCGAATGGAAAGGCCTTTAATTTCCTTAATTTTGAGATTAGTTTCCTGGAGGAGGAGGAGGTCGGCTTCACGATCTCGAAGAAAAAGCTTAAGCCCTGGGAGGTTATTTTGCAACCCGCGAATGTTAAAGGATACAAACGATAAACCGTGAGATTTTGGGAGAGCTCTGCCATTATATAATGCAACTTTTGATTCATTTCATTTAATTTCACTTAAATTAAATAAATTAAAGTTACAATGAGCACAAAAGGTTGTGATGCTCTGTATGAGTGAGGAGACAGTCCTGAGGGGACTGAGCAGCGCGCAATTTGCGTGCTAAGACAGCAAACTCCCCAATGTTGATGTTCTTACTAGCGGAATAAACCGTATTTAGGTCATCAACCATTGAGGGCTGTGCCTGTCGAGGTGCGGAGGATGTACGCAAAGGGTCGGCCTTTTTGGGGCCCCAGGGGAAGACTGGAGGTTACGAAGGTTATGAGAAGCCCGGAGAGGGCCGAAGAGGGTCCTGACGGGGCCTTGAATGACCCTGAGAGGGTCGAGGGGGCCTTGGAGGGGCTGGGAAAGGCCCTGATGGGCATTCTTGAACGGAGGACCGAGAATGATCTGTCATTAACCGGCGGTAGAGCTTGCCTGCTGGGACGAGGATGAGGTGCGCAAGGGCAGCCTCTTTAGTTTGTCGGGTGGCCTGACTGTGGGCACAGGACGCACACGGGTGGGAATTCGGCGTTTTGAGGCCGAGGACACTCTTTCGAGTTGTGCGGATCTAGGCACTTAACGCACCTGGGTGGGGCAGTGCAGTTCACCGCCGCATGCCCATAAAGTTGGCAGCGGTGGCACTGCGCCGGGAAACCGCGCCTGTGTGGGAGCTCAACCTTCACTCTGGACAAGCCGCACACTGTGCGTACCTGCCGGAAGATGGCTGAAGCCTCCGGCACATTGGTGAGGATCACAAGGGAAAAGCGGAAACCTCTTGCCTTTGTTGCTGTGCATTTTGTGCACGGGGAATCCTTGGAACTTAAGGTCGTCAAGGATGTCCTCGCTGGCGAGTTCGAAGGGAACAACCCGGATCACGGTCCTGACTTTACGCTCTTTCGGAAGAGCGTACGTGTGGTAGGACACACGCTCGGATGTAAAAAGCCTGGTAAGACGGCGAAAGTCGTCAATCGACTGGGGTAAGATCTTATTAGACTCACCGAGGTTGGTGGCCTAATCATACTTTATTCCTGCGTCGTAGTAGATCTTGGAGAGACGGGTGAATTTTGCCTTGTCTCTAAGGAAGACAGGGGGAGAGACCTGCTTCTTAGCAAGGGTAGGGGCACAGCGGGAAGCTGGCTTGGATGGTGGAGGGATGTCTAACGATATTAGTGGGACATCGGCAGTGGCGGGTGCTGCGGGGTTAGAAATGGCAACGGAAGCTGCGCGGGAAGAGGCAGCTACGGGGGCTTCGAGTTTTGAGGGAGCGACAGGGGCCGCTAAAATGGGAGGGGTGCGAATGTTCGCGGTGCGTTTACCGCCACACTTGGAGGTTACTGTAGTGAACAAAGATTCTACGGTTCCGTCGGAGTCAAACGACTCCGATGAACCGGTGCCAGACTTCCAGAAGGTCGACACCGTGGACCCGGAGAGGAGCACGTAGGAGCACTCCCTGTCGAGGGACACGAATGAGTTCGACTGCGGGACAGCCGGTTTTGCCGCCAGATAGGCCGCGACGGAGGGCGGTGGGAGGCATGCCTGAGGGGCAACCGACGCTTGGACTGCGGCAATAACCGTCTCGTCCAGTTTAATGCCCAGACCAAGGAAGTGGTTCAGGGTGGCAACGATTGACCTAATGAGGTCTCTCTGGTGGACATGTTGGAGGAGGGGGGCGAAGTTTTACTCTAACAGTAAGGACAGGGGTCCCTGTTCTCAAAAGAACTGGGATCTTGTTCTGAAAAGAATAAGTGACATTATCCAAAAAACAATATACACGGTATAATAATAAAGCAATAACAAAAGAAAATATTAACAAAACAACAAGAAAAAATAACAAGAAAATTAAAAAATAAAAACAATGAGCGGTCAAACCACTCCGCCAGGAGGTAGGGGGCAAAATCGGAAAGTGATGTCGAAAAAAACTCACCAAAGCGACAGCGCTGCACAGCGTGAGCGGAGGAGCGGAGGAGCGGAGGTGCGAGAGCGAGAGGGCACTTAACGTACGGGGACGATAGCGCGGTCAACTTGGGCACCTTCGCTCGAGAGCGGCGGCGCAAGCTGGATGAACAGCGCATATCGGAAGCGCACTTTAAATACCACCCCGCTCTCCGCTTCACTTCTATATAAATACGCTAGAGCGTACGCGCGCGAATAAGTCACAATACCATTACACACTGCGCTTGGGTACTAGACTTTAGACGTGTCGGTCGTTCACTCCCGTCACTCCACTCTCATTGCCCCTGTGCATTTTTTTTTATAGGAGAGGGGGCAAACGAGTATGCGGCTCACCTGATGGTAAGTGACTACCGCCGCCCATAAACAACCGCAACATCAGAGGAATTGCAGAAGCGTTGCCGGCCTTTTAAAAAGGAGTAGGCTCTTTTCTTGAAGGTCCCTAAGTCGTATCGGTCCGGAAAAATCGCTGGTTGTAAACTATTCCACAAGGAAGTTGTGCGAGGAAGAAAATATCTTCTAAATCGCACAGTGGTGGACCGCCAATTATCCAAATGGTATGGATGGTATCGAGAGTTCTGTCGCGATGTGCGTTCGTGAAATTTGGCAGGTGGGATTAATCCGAACAATTCCTCACAGCACTCCCCGTGGTAAATGCGAAAGAAAATGCAAAGAGATGCAACATCTCTTCGCAGCGCCAATGAGTCGAGCCGATCGGAAAGGACTCGGTCGTCGACGATTCGAGCCGATCTGCGCTGGATGCGGTCAAGTGGAAGGAGCTGACACTGGGGAGCCCCAGCCCAGAGATGGGAACAGTATTCCATGTGAGGCCGAACGTGCGCCTTGTAAAGTTGCAGGCGTTGTGCCGGCATGAAATACTGTCCCGCTATGCTGAGCACGCCAAGCATTTTAGAGGCCAATTTGGCCTTCTCTTCCAAGTGACCACGAAACTGCACGTCACTCGATATGTCGACGCCGAGGATTCCGATAATGGCTGAGGTAACAAGGTACTCCACCTTGAAACTGAGTAGATACGACAAAGGGGTTCCTTTCAGCGGTAAACGCGCAAACTTGTGTCTTCTGAGGATTAAACTCGACTAGATTTAGTCGCCCCCAATCCGAGACACTATCCAGCAAAGACTCGAATTCAGACACAAGTTTGTCCGGTACTCGGTGACGTTTTCCCGAGAAATATTGGCACGGCCGGTGTATAGAGCATCACCAGTGCTATCATCCGCATAGCAATGAATGCTACCGGCTTGCAACATATCATTGATATGCAGAAGAAATAGCGGTGGTGATAGCACGCAGCCTTGTGGATCACAAGCGTTAATAGGCTTGTAGTCGGGGCATGCACCGTCTACAACGACCTTGATGCTCCGATCTGCAAGAAAGCTGGTGATCCAATTGCATAATTTCTCGGGAAGCCCATAGGAAGGGAGCTTCGAAAGAAGCGCTTTGTGCAAAACCCGATTGAAGGCCTTCGCAATGTCCAAACTGACGGCCAACGCTCCCCCTTGGACTCTACTGCCTCCGCCCATCTATGAGTTAAGTAGACCAGAAGATCACCAGCTGATCGACCCCAACGAAAACCGTACTGGCGGTCACTAATCAGCTGGTGATCCTCAAGGTACCACATGAGGTGGCAGTTTATAACGGAATCCATTATTTTGGAGAACAAGGGGGTGATGGCGATAGGCCTTTAGTTGGACGGGTCTGAGCGGTCGCCTTTTTTAGGGATCGGGTGGACAAAAGCTGTCTTCCATGACTTCGGGACTACGCCTAGGGAGTAGGAGTACCGGAAAAGACGCGTTAGAACCGGTGTCAACTCCGGAGCACACGTCCTCAGCACAATTGGGGGGATTCCGTCAGGCCCACTCGACTTGGGGATGTCAAGGGAGAAGAGTGCTCTGGTAACCGAGCGCTGTGAGAACGGCACATCCGGCATGGAGCACTCACACTGCGGGATGGTCGGCGGTGTTTTCCCCCCGTCATCAAGAGTCGAGTTGGACGCAAAAGGGGAGTGGGCCAGTGAGTCGTCCTCCCTGTGCAGAGATGGTAGTGATGGCTTACAGAGATTCCCTTGGACAGCCTTGGCGAGAGACCAGAATGCACGGGTTCCCGAAGGAAGGCGAACTAGTTTCTCGCCAATTCTGCCTATGTGCTCTGACTTTGCCTTGGCAATAACTCTTTTGAACGACCTGGAGGCGAAGTTATACTTCTTTTTAAGTATGCTGGTGTTTACATCCCGAGTCGCCGAAGCCGCAGCCCAGGCTTGATAACACTCCTGCTTACTGCGTAAAGCAGTCTTACAGGAGCGACCAAACCAAGGAGGAGATCTGCCTCCGATGGGTACCACATATGATGGAATAAATAGTTCCATTCCCTGTAGCACCACATCAGTGACAGAGTCAGCAACAGCGCTGGGATCATCCAGCGAGAAGCAAACCCGCCCCCATGGGTAGAAAGCAAAGAAAGACCGCATTCTGTCCCAATCCGCCGACCTTTAATGCCAAACACGGCGGCAACCTGCAGAACGCAACCGCGAGGGGAGCGTGAGTAGCACCACACTCCGGATCAGACAATGGTCCAAAAAGCCAAGAGGGGCATTGACGGAAACCTGATATCCGTCCGGATGAGAGGTCAGCAGAAGGTCCAACAGGGAAGGTGTATGATTCTTAACATCTGGAATCCGCGTAGGCGAAGTAACCAGTTGTGTCAGACCATATGCAAAGGCAAAGTCATAAACAGATCTTCCCGCATGATTGGGTAAACGTGAACCGAGCCATTCGGCGTGGTGAGCGTTAAAATCGCCAAAGATCACGATCTATGCGGATGGGACCTGTTGTAGCAAGGAATCTGTAGCCATTTGGACGTGGTCGATGAGTCGGTCTGTTTCGGCATTACCGCTATGATACCTATAGAGGCACCTGTAGACGCGCAGATGGTCGTCGCTGTCTACGCGTAGCCAAAGGATGGATAGGTCCGAACCTTAAAGACCGCCGAGGCGTCGACAACAGATGTCTTCTCTGACATACACGCAAACTCCAGCCCGAGGCACATAGGAGTGCTCCAATTTGAATTTCAATTTGTGTTTGGTTGCTGCCTTGGTGTTCTCACTGTGGTGCGCGAAGCACGCTGTCCCGGGAGACAGCAGTCTCACTGTATTGTTGCGAAGTGTGTCGGACACTTGCTGGGGAGCAAAGTGTGTTTGTGCGTAACTCTCATTCTTGGCCTCCTGGTACTGTTATTGGCACCGTAAGTAGAGTGAAACACACCCACAGCCTTAGAGGCGGCCATCGTTTTTATTTTTTGTGTACCTAGCTGTTGCATTAGGCAACACCCTGGCGTACCTACGCGCTAGGTGTATTCCCTAAAGGTGGGAGAGCTTGGTACACATTTGTGCTTGTGTTAGCATAGTAAACATTATGGCGTCGTTTACAACCGACGAACTAGCCGATGTTTTAGCCGTGCCTGCCTAGACATCTGGGTTGTGTTTATTGCACAGCACAATGCCCGAGTCCGCGCCTCTAGTCGTCCCGTCCACTCAGAGTATTTGGCCCCCTATCACCCGTTCGAACCATGCGATTCAACGACCTTCTGTCGCCGAGCACCAAACCTACAACCCCTGTGTTCATATACAATTTTAGTATTTTTAATATTAACCTATAATTACATTTGAATTGTCTTTTATCTATCTTATTTACTTTATTCTTATAAGCCACCGCCATTCATCATAGTTCAAAACAAAACCAAATTAAATAAACTTTCCAAATGGTTACAAAAAAATATATCAAAAAATAAAAAAAATAAAAATATCGTATTCATCGGTTTATGATTCAAGGAAAATCGAAGGTAAACGCCAACCTGGCAGAAGAAAACCACCCTGGCTGAAGAACATTCGTCAATGGTTTAACCTCAGCACTCGATCTCTCTTCCGTGCTGCAGCTTCGAAGATAAATGTAGCCAAAATGGTCACTAAACTTCGCAGAGAAATAGCACCCGAAATAGCGGGAGAAGAAATAAAAAGATATACTGCCCAAAGGTACAAAATAGCGGTCAGGGCATTCGAATCTTTTTTAATACGACTGACGATTTTCGCAGCGTGACAATTAACCTGCGCGCCCAACAAGTCAGCTTTCACATGTACGCCCTCACTGAGGAACGTAACCTACGCGTAGTCGTCTGAGGCCTCCGCAAGGAGCTGGAGACTGTCCAAATCCTAGACGATCTAAGGGCCCGAAATCTCCCGGTCTGGGTGGTGCATAGATTCCACCACTAGACCGACAAAAAACGATTTTTAGATCTTTGCCTTGTCATCCTGGACCTTTCTGCGGAAGACAAGGAGAATTTTAACGGTCTCCGCGTCTGCAACCTAACAGGAATTGCAGCTGAAACTCACAGAAATAGGGGCATTGTTGGCCATGGCACCTTTGAGTAACTCCGCACGCCCGAGATTGTTGAACCCCCGAGCTGCGTCAATTACTGCGAAGAGGGACACCCAGCAAATTATTGCGGGTGTTCCAAAGCATTGCAAAATAAGCAGCGCGGAGGTAAAAGCCGTCCTGAAAGCGCGAGTCAAGCAAGTGTGTCACGCTCTTGGCTGCCTGCCCCCAAACCCGCACCGTCATCAATGCCCACTTTCGACCCTCAAATCGTCACCAAGTACGCCCCAGTCGCCGGGGCGGCTAAGCAAGGCTAGCCTTCCGCGTCAAAACCCAATGCTTGGGAGAAACCACCGGGACTCGTCGCCTCACAGCCAGTGCCGCCGTCCCAAGCCCCAAGCTCAAAGCCTGTCCCACAAGTCTTTTTTAGTTTCGCCGCTGATATCTCTCCAAAAATTTTCTTTGGCTAGTGCTGGAGCATCATGTTTAAAAATGTACATAAATAGTCCTTGTTCCAATAATCGCAATTTTTGTTCTTTAATTTATAGTCTATACTAATATAATAAAGCGGAAGAGTTTTTTTGGTTTTTTTGTTTGTTTAAACGCGCTAATCTCTGGAACTACCAGTCTGATTTCAAAAATTCTTTTTGTATATTATAGCCAGATTCATGTGAAATAGTATAGGCTATCTAGCATTAAGCTATATTACTCAGTTAGCCTTAAATATGGATATTTGTTAAACAAGTCTTCTGACTTGAAAAAGCACTCCCGAAATGATATATCCGCGTACGCTGGTGTTATCGTTAGGAATACGTAAATACAATATTCTAGAAAAATATAGGCGTTTACTTCGTCGAATAAAAAGTCCGCAATACCATATGTATATTTCTTATACATAAGCCATAATTTGGTATTTTGTTACAAAAAAAATATTGAAAATTTAAAAGTGATTTATGAGCGTTATTATTAGGCATGGCCTATTTATCCTTACGAACGAAAGTTACTTCATCATCAAGACAATTTTATGAAGATAAACTTTGTTCTTTATACCATGTTATTTGGACGCACAGTCTAAGAGATAATGTAAAATTAAAATTATTCAATACTTGGCTGGGCGCGCGAACGACGCTTAAACCCTAGCTGTTATAAAATGCTTCAACTAGGTCATGTCGCGCTCCTCGGACGTGATGACGCGGATGAAACCGCGGGGCACAGCTAGTCTACTATGAAACGTAAGTATGTTTATTTTGTTAAGCATATGCTACGCTAGTAAGTACAATAACAAGATTACGAAAGGACAGAAATGAGTTCAAGAAAACACACGAATATGTACTGTTAAAATATTATTTATCATTTTTGACACGCTTATTTAAAGTAAACGTTCAAAATGAGCTCCATTAATGGCGATACATAGCCTGTATCTTTTTATAAAACTTTTAACAGTGGTAGAGCCACGCGGCAGCTTTTGCTGTCGCACGGATGGGCCGGCTCGAACCGGGGTGGTACCACGACCTCACAGAAAACCAGCGTGAAGTAGAGGTTTACCTCTGCGTTTCGCTTGGTAAGTGCAGGTGGCCGGAGGCCCTTTTTACTGGAAATGAGGCATTCCATCTTAGTCCTCACGGGTGACAACGCATCTACATTTTGATTTGTAATAGAGGATAGATGTAAATGTCTATGGGCCGCAGTAACCACTTACCGTCAGGTGGACTGTGTGCTCGTTTGTCACCCTTATGCTATAAAAAAAAATAATCCCCAGCACTAGCCAAATAAAATTTTCAGGTTTGGTTCTTCATAAAAGTTTGTATTTTTTAAGATAGATTGTAAAAAATAATAATATGTGAAATATTTGTTTAGAACTATGGAAAGTTAATGCAAACATTTTGAAGAAAAAAGTACAAAAATTTATTTGGATTTTTATAAATCTAAGCATCTGTTTGATGTTAAGTTACAGAAGACCCTCTGTTTATCTTGTTAAAAAAAATCACGGTCGCAGACCTAATAGTTTGGCCGCAATTGCGAAGTTTAGGCTAAAATCGGATTTTGACAAAAATTTTACAAACTTTTGAACTACTGAATATGGCATTACCTAAAGGGGGATTGAATCGATAAGTAATGAGGTCATACACCCCACAGCCACCGATGATCCACCCCTTATGTTACACCGTGTATATCATGCATCTTTCATCATGTAAATATAATATTTTACGCTAACATTAATAGAAAACCAAATACAGAAAAAAACATTTGAATAACTTAAAAAAACGTTATGAGTTAAAAAAAAAATCTAGGATATAACATACATTTTTATTATGTAAAAGACGCGGTTTCCTTGATTAAAACATGCATAGTAATTAAACTTTTAATAAAAAATTACAACCGACTTAAAAATTTAAATCAATAATTTCAACTTCCTAAATCGGAACTAATACGTGTAGTATGTCGAAGAAGTTATAGCTATTGAGTGGTCAAAGGAATCTTACAAGTACAAGGTGATAATTACTAGAATATAGTTTAAATCATCAACGTCAACGTCATTACAGCCCTTCAAAAGGCCACTGCTGAACATAGACCACCACCAAGGAACGCCACAAAGCACGGTCCTGACCTAGCTGCATCCATCGATTTACTTCCATACACTTCGCATACCGGTACGAGGCTGCCACTCAAGAACCTTTCTTCCCCATCTTTTAAATGGATAGTTACATCAAAATCTTCATTCCCTATTTTTTTTAACGATGAAGTATTTTCTTTCAATTTATTTGGGCCACCTATAATGTATATCATATTTAATTTAAAAAAAAAACCAATTATATAAATCGATACAGCCTGTTACGGCCCGCAGCTGCCCCTGCAAGAGTCGCCCTGGCTGGGGCCCATAGCAGCCTGCTCGACGGACAGACACGGGTCGGGCCCAAATGGCCACATGGAAGAATTCCTATCATACTAAACTATATGGGAGAATGCTAGGAAAATATAGTACTTACCTATTTCCGAATCTAAGATTGCACCAAGGCTCGGTCAGGCCGTAAGTGGGTGTAAGGTGAATGGCAAGTAGTGTTCAGTGATGTGTAAATGTCTGAGACCTGGACTAGCTTAGGCGACCAGCAGCGGCCGAGTTCCAGGCTGCCCCACAATGCTGCATCGCTCCAGCAGGCTCCACCGCTGGACCATTTCTTTCTTCATTGTCAGTATTTCAGTCTATTAGCTTCATTGTACATTTAACTAACTTTACTCGCCCACGAGCGTCACATGCTGGGAAGCTGCCTATCGCTCCCCCTCCCCTCGATGCGCGTGACACCTGGTGCCATCACTCACGACTCACGAAATCGAACGTGTTTGGATATCGTACTAATTACCTTTTTTGGGCATAAACACAGCCGTTTCCGAGAAATCCGTGAACATTAATTAAAAAAGCATTCGCATCGAATATACTCGTTCCTTTTATTGAATTTTGTAAAAATACTGGCAAGATATTCACAGGTAAAAAGTGCGGTATAAAAGTATCGTGCGGGTTCAATCTTCGTGACGAAGACTGATGAATCGAGCAAAGACGTACGTTAGTTAAGGTGGAATAATATATTATCCGCTTTTTGCTTACTTGTTATATACCCGCGTATTTTTGCTCTATTTATTATGCACGATTTACGTATAATATCTTTAATAAAATTAAATACATTCGTAAACCTAAGACACTTTTAGGTTATATAGACTTATGCTGCTGTAAGCTGTCACTTAACTTTACTCCTTACACTTGACTCTTTCTCTCAAGGTTAGTTGCTTGTAGTTTATTTTTACTTCATCTTAGAGAACATTTCAGAATTCCTCTTTAAACAAATTGTAGTTTAAAATGTATTATAACGAAGTGGTAACAAAACATCAAAATGTATACTCGTGTTACGAAAGGACACTATACAAGTCTACTTGGTCACTGTACCTTTGCAACATAAAGAGTAAAGATTGAGCGTTGAAACGATGATTTCGTTTCGAAATACTTATTAAGTATTTCACAACAAAATCATAATCAGATATCAACTGATTTTTTTCTTTACTTTAGTATATTTTAAACAATGTAACCCCTAAACAGGATCTTCTACTAACTTGTGAAGGCAATTAAAATACATAAATTGTACAGCGACAAACATTCTGACTAAAATATTTATTTTCTGCAGAATTCGAACCCGTGGCCCCCTGCGCAGCAACTTAATGCTAAACCACTGCGCCACGGAGCCATCCCATTTGTTGTTATTTTATTTAAATAAACACATTATAAAATTGAAGAGGAGGAAACTGGAGACTCTTTCGACATATTTAAAGTGAAGGAAATTTTCGTTCGCTAAAAATTTCACAAGGTCTCTCCTTTATGTTCACATCACGATGACTGCCTATGGGTAACTGTGCTTATTTGTCTCCTTTACTAATCTTAATAATAATTTTCACTATAAATTAACTTTTAATCCGTATTAGCCGATTTGCTTGCATTTTTAGTTATCATTAATTTGGTGATTACGCTTATTTTGGTTTTGGAAGGCTTCGTTTTCCGCCATACGCAGCTGCAGTGCTACAACAACATTTACGTGACAATTATGACCAAATTAGTCATGTATAGCGGTATGAGAGTATCCACTATCATCCTCCCGGTGTCATAAGAGGCGATAGACGGAAACTAAAGCAGGAGATGGGTAGCAACATTTTTATTATAACACACAATTAAAAAATGTCTTTGCTTGTCGACCCGCTTGCCAAGCGTGGCAAATAACCCTCCTATGTGCCTCATATATAGGGAAAACCTGTGGTAAGCAGTCGTCTTTTGATAGGCTCTCCAGTCAGTCACAAATCGGTAACACAATATATTTCGAGCAGATTTATTTATTTTAATAACGTCTTTTTTTTTGAAAATTTAGGAAAATGTGGGCAAAAATTTTTCTACGTATCTAGTAATAACTGAGTGTAAGCTTTATTCCAGTATATTAAGTTTATTTCCAGTTGTGCGTGTTCGGTTTACATACTCGTAATAGGTACTTAAAATATCAGAAACCTGCACAAGGTTGTGTAAAAAACAAAAAAAATGTTATGATTTCTGTCCCAGGGGTTTTAGCCTGATGTTGATCCCCGGCCATTAAAAATGTTAACTGCAATCTAAAGTGACACCTAAGTATTAAAAAAGATATTAAGAGAAAATATCTTGAAAATGAAACATTATATTTCGGAAACATAATATTAAGAAGTCCATCAACTCGTTAGCTCCGTCTTCTACATTACCCACTTAATTGGATTAGTCCTGCGCCCAGTAACGAAAAAAAAAACATTTAAATTACCACAACTTTAACTTTTTTTACTTTCTCTTTAAAATTATTTTCTTTCCACGAATTATATTTCCATGAATAGGCAGTGCATGTACACTTGGCCGGCAGGTTCATCATTGCATTGTCACAACACCTAATGGAACACAAATACTTGATAAAGGAAAATTTATAAGTCACTATCAGTATAAAGTTCACTGTTTGTCTGCGATGAATGCCTAAACTAATGAACTGATTTCAATGAAATTTTGCGTACAATTTGTTTGCAGTTTGATACAACTTGAGAGATAGAGAAAGTTTTTATCTCGATGAGTGACTCTTACCATTTCTTATTGCGGATTTTAGGATTTTTTAAAGGACAAAAGGTGGTCCGAAAGGGCAGAATAATGTCTGCGTGTCCAACTAGTATAAGGATGATAGTAAATAAAATGTTAAAACGATATTATAAAAAACAACATTTTTGATCTTGAATTACATGAAAGGAAAAAGTTATAGCCCCGAAAGCATTGGATAATGAGGCCAAAAATTGGAAAATTAAGCCGAAAAACAACGCTAAAGATAGAGGTATAATTTTTTTATTTGTTTTTATTATTATGTCCCACTTCTGGGCCTGTGTCTATTCTCGTTACTGAAAGGGTTTTGGAACAAGAAGATCAACCGCGCCACAGCAATGCATTTTGGCGGACTTCATATATTTTGGAAATATATTATATATACGACTTAGGGACCTTCAAGAAAAGAGCATACTCCTTTTTAGAAGGCCGACAACGCATCTGCAATTCCCATGGTTTCCCTGGTGTTACAATTGTTCATGGGCGGCGGTAGTCACTTACCATCAGGTGAGCCGCATGCTCGTTTGCCCCCCCTCCTATAAAAAAAATCTCAGACATAGTTTCCTCCCGAAGTTTTCACTCACCGCGGAGCACGTGATAAAACCGCACTTAATATAAAAATTTGCAATTTCTTTGGTACAAGGGAACTAACCTGGCTTTGTCGGGTTGAAAGACTGCAGGTAAGTTAACCTGAACGTTGCTAAATCTTTTTTATTTATTCTGAGGTTTATTTATATGTAAAATTATCAGTGTCGATGTATTATTAAATTAACTTTTAAATAATTCGACTCATAATTTGTTACATCAAAGTCTAAAAATGTTTAAAATTGTTTTGGTTTCCTTAACGGATGACCACAACCGCTTCGTCAAGAGTGAAGATCAAAATGAAGAAGGCAATTTTGAAATTCAATAATTCAGCAATAAAAGGTTTTTTTTCTGCCAATGAATTTAAAGTATTATTTCATTTAATTAAAATTAAAGAGATTTTTCATTTCTATTCAAAAGAGGAATAATACAATCTTAACAATGCTGAAAGAAAACCACAAAGGATTTTCAATTGCAACGTAGCAAATAATGCAATTGCAAATATACGAATCAATTTGTGTTAACCAACAGGAACATGTTTACCTTCAAGCTAATCTGAAATTCCATTTGGCAGTGATTAAGGGTATTCTCAAAGCCTATTCTCAAACTTTGTTAGTAATTAAATGGCATTAACGAGTCAGTTCTGTCTACCTATATCAAATAGTATGGGAAAATATAATATATAATTACCAAAAAAAGGGTTTATGGCCCGGTCAGATATAAAAATGCTCGTTTTTTTTTTCAAATATTAAAGGTGTACTAAAACTATATTACGGCTTTAGCACGAGTGGGTCGGCTCAAACGGCAAAACCACGCTTTTGCAGTATAACAGAGTTAAACACTGTCATTACAATGAATGCTTCTGTATTGCATAGGAAAGTGACGAGAAACTAATACCTTTTAATTTATAACGATGAATTTGCATTGTAATTCTTAATCAATAAAAGGTAAAGGTCTATAAACTAGTATTTACTTATTACCAGATAGCCTGTCACTATTATTTATATAAAATATTTAAAAAAAATTATGGACTAGCCTTCCTAACCTCATTGTTGGATCTGGTATACCATCTGGCTCCATCGTCGTCCAAGTTTCAGCCACAGTTTAAATGCCTCACAAATCATCTCCCGTGGCCAAACCTTCACGGCATCAATAATGCGGCTCATCCTCTTCCTCTGCAACTCCACCTCGGCTGCAGAGGAAAGGCGGGAGAAGGACCCGTCACAGCTCAGCAACTCGCATCCGGAGTGGATTCGGCTAGCTCAACGCCTGTGATCATTTAAAGCTTAGTTGTAGTTTGTGTCGTAATAAAATAATGAAAACATGGCTCAAAGAAATAAAGAACAAAACAGAAAAGTCAAAACATTCGATCATGATAATAAAATAAATTTTAGACTTTTCACCCCGAGGTTGAAAATTTATATATTAAATATTTTTTATTTGACTGTTAATCGGCACGGATCAAGTGTTTGCATGGCCAACAAATAATTGTTCAAGGTCTCGACGTTTCACGTTGGGCAGGTGCGTTGGTGAATACAAAATAGATACTTTCTCACAAATACCTACCGCTTGAAGATTTGGGTTCGGAATAGTTGGTTTAATTTTCAGCCATCGTTAGTTAGCAAGGTGAACGTCATGCAAAGAGGTTGAAACTTGGAGAAAACATATTTTGAAGTGAAAACTTCTTTAGAATCGTTGTGATTTGAAATACTATGAAACGATAAAGCGACACTAAAAAGAAACAAACATATATATCTATAGGATTTAGCCTGCGAGAGAAGGAGATACAGTCGCGGTCTACACCGCAAACTCAAATGATTGTGGGTTCAAATTCGTCATTCGAATAATGTATTCTTTCGTTTCGTAACAAATTAACAAATTTATTAAATAAATAAAATTAACCATATTGAATGAAATTATCTCAATATACCAATCCTTTTATACCAATCCACGATTTCATAACTTCTGGCCATCTAGCGTCAATTTTATTTATTTATTTATAGGATCGAGTGACAAACGAGCACACAGTCCACCTGATGGTAAGTGCTTGCTGTGCCCCATAGACATCTACATTATCTTCGTTTGCGAATCAAAACACAGATGAGTTGTCACCCGTGAGGACTACCATCCATTACCATCTAGAGACGGCGAAGCCGGCCTTGCTCTTTTTAACCGAGACTCAGGTGTCCTCTCCGGCTGATACTTCATATCTCTCCTACCCGGGATACAAATTGGAACACTCCTTTGTGCCCCGGGCTGGAGTTTGTGTATACGTCAGAGAGGACATCTGTTTTCGACGCCTCGGCAGCCTTAAAGGTACGGACCTGTCCATCCTATGGCTGCGCGTAGACAGCGACGAACATCCCCGCGTCTACGGGTGCCTCTATAGGTCCCATAGCGGTAATGCCGACACATACCGACTCATCGACCACGTCCAAATGGCTGCAGACTCCGTGCTACAACAGGTTCCATCCGCAGAGATCGTGATACTCGGTGATTTCAACGCCCACCACGCTGAATGGCTTGGTTCTCGTTTAACCGATCATGCGGGTAGATCTGTCTACGACTTTGCTTTGGCATATGGTCTAACACAACTGGTTACTTCGCCTACGCGGATCCCAGATGTGGAAGACTATGTACCTTCCCTGTTGGACCTTCTGCTGAGCTCTCATCCGGACGGATATCAGGTCTCCGTCGATGCCCCTCTGGGCTCTTCGGACCATTGTCTGATCCAGAGCACGGTGCCACTCACGCTCTAATCACAGTTGCGATCTGCAGCTTGCCGTCGTGTTTGGCACTATAGGTCAGCTGATTGGGACGGGATGCGGTCTTTTTTTGCATCCTACCCTTGGGGGCGTGTTTGCTTCTCGCCGGAAGATCCCAGCATTGTTGCCGATTCTGTTGCTGATGTGGTACTTCAGGGTATGGAACTTTTTATTCCATCCTCTGTGGTGCCCATCGGAGGCAGATCCTAGCCATGGTTTGGTCACTCCTGTAAAATAGCATCACGCTATAAGCAGGAGTGCTACCGGGCCTGGGCTGACGCATCAACGTCTCGGGATTTAAACACCAGCGCACTTAAAAAGAAGTATAATTCCGCCTCCAGGTCCTTCAAAAGCGTCATTGCCAAGGCAAGGTCTGAGCACATCGGCAGAATTGGCGAGAAGCTAGTTCGCCCTCCTTCGGGAACCCGTGCATTCTGGTCTCTCGCTAAGGCTGTCTAAGGGAACTTCTGTCAGCCATCCCTTCCATCTCTGCACAGAGAGGACGAATCACTGGCCCATGCCGCAAAAGAGAAAGCCGATCAGTTGTGCTCTCTTTTTTGCGTCTAACTCGACTCTAGATGACGAGGGAAACACACCGCCGACCATCCCGCGATGTGAGTGCTCCATGTCGGATGTGCGATTTACACAGCGCTCGGTTCGCAAAGCACTTTTCTCCCTGGACGTCAGCAAGTCGAGTGGACCCGATGGAGTCTCTCCCATTGTGCTGAAGACGTGTGCTCCGGAGTTGGCACCGGTTTTAACGCGTCTTTTCCGGTACTCCTACTCCCAAGGCGTAGTCCCAAATTCATGGAAGACAGCTTTGGTCCACCCGATCCCTAAAAAAGGCGACCGCTCAGACCCGTCCAACTACAGGCATATCGCCATCACCTCCTTGTTCTCCAAAATAATGGAGTCCATTATAAACTGCCCGCTCATGAGGTACCTTGAGGATCACCAGCTGATCAGTGACCGTCAGTACGGTTTTCGTCAGGTTCGATCAGCAGGTGGTCTTCTAGTTTACTTAACTCATAGATGGGCGGAGGCAGTAGAGTCCAAGGGGGAGGCATTGGCCGTTAGTTTGACATAGAGAAGGCCTTCGATCGGGTCTGAATGTCTGGGTCTGGTTTCGAAGCTTCCTTCCTATGGGCTTCCCGAGAAATTGTGCAAATGGATCACCAGTTTCCTTGCTGATCGGAGCATCAAGGTCGTAGTAGACGGTGCATGCTCTGATTTCAAACCTATCAACGCTGGTGTTCCACAAGGCTGCGTGCTATCACCAACGCTGTTTCTCCTGCATATCAATGATATGTTGCTAACTGGTAGCATTCATTGCTATGCCGACGACAGCACTGGGGATGCCTTATATACCGGCCGTGCCAATATTTCTCGGAAAAACGTCGCCGAGTACCGGGACAAACTTGTGTTTGAAGTCGAGTCTTTTCTTAACAATGTCTCTGATTGGGGCCGACTAAATCTAGTCCAGTTCAATCCCCAGAAGACACAAGTTTGCGCGTTTACCGCTAAAAAGAACCCCTTTGTCGTATCTCCTCAGTTTCAAGGCACTTCCCTTGCTGCCTCAGCCAGTATCGGAATCCTTGGCGTCGACATATCGAATAGCGTGCAGTTTCGTGGTCACTTGGAAGGGAAGGCCAAAATGGCCTCTAAAAAGCTTGGCGTGCTCAGCAGAGCGAGACAGTATTTCATGCCAGCACATCGCTTACAACTTTACATAGCGCAAGTTCGGCCCCACATGGAATTCTGTTCTCATCTCTGGGCCGGGGCACCCCAGTGCCAGTTCCTTCCACTTGACCGCATCCAGCGCAGAGCGATTCGAATCGTCGACAACCGAGTTCTTTCCGATCGGCTCGATACACTGGCACTGCGTAGAGATGTTGCATCTCTTTGCGTATTTTATCGCATCTATCACGGGGAGTGCTCTGAGGAATAGTTCGGACTAATTCCAGCCGCTCAATTTCACTATCGTACATCGCGACAAAACTCGCGTTACCATCCATACCATCTGGATGATTGGCGGTCCACCACTGTGCGATTTAGAAGAAGTTTTCTCCCTCGCACAACTTCTTTGTGGAATCAATTACCACCAGCGAAGTTTCCGAACCGATACGACTTAGGAACCTTCAAGAAAAGAGCTTACACCTTTCTAAAAGGCCGGCAACGCATCTGCAATTCCCCTGGTGTTGCGGTTGTTCATGGGCGGCGGTAGTCACTTACCATCAGGTGAGCCGCATGCTCGTATGCCCCTTATTCTATAAAAAAAAGAAAAAACTAAGATGGAATGCCACTTTTCCAGTAAAAAGGGTCTCCGGTTTTCTACACTCACCATACGAAACACAGCAGTGTTAAACTACTATTTGACGCTGGTATTCTGTGAGAGCGTGGTCCTTCCCCGGTCGAGCCGACCCATTCGTGCTACAACTATATTACAAATATAGCTGCAGCATGGCTCTACCACGTAAATATTATTTTACATACCACCTTGATAGTCAATCAATTTTTGTTCGATAAAATGACTTTGCCTGTAGAATGCTATTAAAAAGCAATTTTGCTCGAAAGGAAATGTTCTTTTGATTCATTACAGAAATTTATTTAAGTCATAACGACATATTTAGGATAAAAAACAGGAGGATCTACGTCAGGAAGAACGACACGTCTCCGGCTTTGCATATATCACAGGAAAGAGACGCATATTGTTTTGTTCCCTTTTTAAGGACGTTAAATTGCTTAAATTAATCGATTCGATTGTTGTAAAAGCAATTCACAGGCCTCTCTCAGCGCAGTTTGTCTATATTATATATCATTGTTTGACCTGTAATTGTGCAGCGAAGTTGGGTCCATATTCTTTACGAAAGTTACACAAATATATATATATATATATATATATATATATATATATATATATATATATATAATATATATATAATATTGTTATGATGACATTAAATATGTATATATACATAAGTAAATATATATGTATTTATATATATATATGTATATATATATATCTTATATGTTTATATATATATATATATATATTTATATATATATATGTATATAAAGGTAATGTAATATATCATTCTACCTGACTATCTCTCCTGATCTGTAAACTTATGACCATCTTCATTACATTGAATTGCTTATAATTTTGCTTATAATTTATCTATTAGATTGTTCTTTTTCCTTTTCTTCTAACAACAATACACCTACCATCAAACAATATAAGGGAAACCTGTTATTGGCCATACTTTTAGTTTGTTACATTAATGTTAATATTTTCTATATACGCTGTTGGTTTTCTAAATAAATAAATAAATAAATAAATGACTAAAACAGGGCGTGGATTATGGTTGCGTCACCGAGATGGTGAGGTAAAAGCTGGTCGCGGTTGCAGTGGCGCTTTAGCTCAAACGGTCGGAGAGAGTGGACATGCTAGGAATTAGATATTTGCTTAAGTTGCTAATTAATAATTGATATAGATAATGTAATAAGAAGTTTATAATACAAGTTTTGTTTAGAGTGCATTTTTTTATTTGAATTTTACTTCTGGTCGATAATATCAGAAGTGGGATAGTGCTTCGTCGCCTACTCGCTTTTGGAACACTTGAATAACAATCAAATTAAAGATTAGTGTCGTGATTATATTTAAACGTTATAGTAATTTTCTTTTTGCTTAGTGTTCAGTTTATAAATCCTAAAATGTCCGAACAACAATCTCGCTCTCGTAAACGCAAGCATGAGTTAAACCCACATCTTTATGTGCTGAATGCTATCCTTGATAGATTGAATACGCTTGAAGAAACGTTTCAATTCACCGCCACCTCCGTCCGAGCCACTTTTACAGGCCGCGTCAACATCTTCGGGTCAGGCACCGCACCTGGTACTGCCCGCACTAATGATTGGTGCAGCCACCGACGACGTACGCGATGACGACTCGACGGCAGTTCACGCACCCGTTTCGGTATCACGGGAAAGCATTGCCACAGGCGGAGACACAACTAGCATAATCATGGAGGCCATCGATTCGTTAGTTAAAGCAAGGTCTAATAATTCTTATATTTCTAACTTTGACCCTCACTTTCACAATATTGACGTTTGGTGCGAGGAAGTAGACATGGCTAAAGAAACTAACGGATGGGACGATAACTAGTGTTTGTCGCAAATCATAAATTTTTTGAAGGGAGAAGTACGTGTGTGGCTTAGCGAGTGGTCCAGCACCGATCGTTCGAGGACGAATTTCAAACGAGAATTTAAAATGCTGTGTCCACGAATCGTCGATATTGCATCTATTCTTTACGAAGTGATGACCAAAAATTCTAAAAGTTATACTACTTACGCCGAATACGCTAGACGTTCGTTGTTAAGGTTGGGTTTGGTTAGGGGACTATCTGACGAATTCTTTGTTGCTATAGCATTAAGGGACATCACAGATCCTCGTATTAAAGCTGCAGCTACTAATGCAAAGTTACAACCCAACGATTTAGTGCAATTTTTGTCGATGTAAATAAAATAAAAAAATGATTTTCCGTCTACTCGTGATGTCACTTGTGGATCGCATCCTAGTTCGAAGTCAAATATTACCCGACGGAATGGCAATAAAAAGGAGGTTGGCAACTTAAGATGTCACTTTTGTAGAAGGTTTGGGCATAAGCGTATAGACTGTAAGAGTGCTAAAAGAATGCGACTATGTAATAATTCAGGGTCATCGCCGTCTAACACAAAGTCACCGCATTCTGTAACATGCTCATTTTGCGAAAAGAGTGGTCATGAAATTAATGACTGTTTTGCCAAACAACGTTCAGAGTCGACAAAACTTAACCCGCACAATGTAAATTTTTGTAGTAAATTAGACAGTAATGTTTCCAGATCGACAATCGATGTTACAAGCGCAGTAATTGAAGGTGTACCGATTGATTTATTAGTAGACAGCGGTTTCTGCATAACACTCGTATCGAGTTCTTTGTTGAAACATTTTAAGGTTAACCAAAGACCGACATATCGCATTTAACGAGGTATAGGAAGCTTATTTAATGTACCTCGTTTGTGATATTAATTGTGGAGCTATATCTGTTGAAGCCGATTTTATGTGGTACCCCACAATTGTATCAGTACTCCGGTTATTATAGGCACCGATATTCTGAATCGTGAGGGCATCACACATATCCGACAAAATAGTGTTCAAATTCCGACGCGTACAGGCATACCTATTCCAGTAAACCATGCTTTCGATATTAATACTGTAAAAACATCTCTTAAAAGTGAAGAAAAAGAACAGCTTTTGTTGGTTATCAGTGATTTTTCAAAGTTCTTTATAACTGGCACAGCTTCATCAACAGTCACGACAGGTAGTATGAAAGTAGAAGTTTCCAACCATGAACCGGTATATTATAGGCCGTATAAATTATCTTACGATGAGAAGCTTCGATTTCGGAGTATAGTTAAAGACCTAATGGCTAAAGCATTATACCTCAATCCAAATCACCATACGCCAGCCCCGTGATCTTGGTCAAAAAAAAGATCGCACAGACCGAATGTGCGTAGATTATAGGGTTATGAACTCACGCACTGTAAAAAATAAGTTTCCCTTACCACTCATAGCGGATCACATTGATAGGTTAAGGTCAAGTATATTTTTTACGAGTTTAGATATGGCGACTGGTTTTCGTCAGGTACCTATGGAAGCAGAATCAATTGCCAAAACCGCTTTCGTGATCCCAGAAGGTTACATCAAATATGTTAAGATGCCTTATGGCCTTTCTAATGCTCCAGTATTTTATCAAAAGATCATTTCAAAGACTCTGAAGTCTTTCATCGATTCAGGAAAGGTCCTTGTATACATAGATGACGTACTTTTGCTTTCCGATATGATAAATGAAGGATTAGCCCCACTACGACGAGTCTTAGAAACCCTTACTTCGTCTGATTACTCTGTAAATCTTAAGAAATTTACCTTTCTTAGCAGTGAAATACAGTATCGTGGGAGGGTTATTAGTAATGATCAGGTTAGGCCGAGCATGCGTAAGGTCCAGGCATTGGTTGATTCCCCAAAGCCTCGAAGTGTTAAACAAATTCGACAGTTCCTTGGCCTTGCGGGCTATATCAGAAGGTATATTCCAAATTATAACCAGCGAACAGCTTGTATCGCACATTTAACTAAAAAGAACATGCCGTTTGAGTGGGGAGTCGAGCAAGATAAAGCTCGTCAGTATATTATTGACCGTTTAACAATCGAACCCGTCCATGGCAACATTTACAACCCTCAGTTACCTACGGAGGTGCACACAAATGCAAGCGCTATCGGTTACGGTGCAGTCTTAATACAGATTCATGAGGGTGGGCTTAGGCGTGCAGTAGCGTATTTAAGTAAAAAAACCCAAGGCGTGGAACCCAAATAGCATTCCTATAAATCATATAATGGATTAAGCCCTTTCGTCAGGAAATATCTAAAGCATTTTATTGTGTGTCTGTCACAAAAACGGGTGCCTCGTGCTCCTCATCAACCCATCGAATCTTGGACTAAGCCAGACGTAACATTTTCGGTAGTAGACATGGACACACTTGGTCCATTGCCTGAATCTCAAGGTTATAAACACGTATTTATTATAATTGATGCATTTACAAAATGTTGCCTTCTATACTCCCTCCGTCGTCAAGAAAAGAGCCTTTACCAACGCAGTTTCGATGTTTGGGTCTCCGAGGCTTTTGATCTCGGATTGAGGACGGATGTTTGAGAGTGCCGCTTTTCAAGATATGGTCAGTTTGCTTGCCAGCGACATTCACTTCATTACGCCAAGGATGCACCATGAAAATGGACAGGCCGAGCGTTATTGCCGAACTTTACTAAGCCTTCTTCGTATCGAAGTTAACCATAGAGGTCAAAGTTAGTCTGATGTATTGTGGAAGACCCAACTTATTTTAAATAGTACAAAACACAGTACGAGCAATATATCCCCGCTTTAGTTGCTTATCGGAAGCGACTCTTCCACCCCAGTTATACGTGATCTTGTCCGAGATGTTGCAATAGATATTGCTATCCCAAACCGTGAAGCGCTTATGGCGCTGTGAAGACACCGTGTGTCGTCACTACTGTCTACTAACCAGCAAAAACAATTATATGAATAAAGGCCGTAGATCACCTAGGAGTTTGAGGTAAACGAAAAGATATTTGTGATTAAGGCTTCGCAGTCAGCGGGGAAATTAGATTCCTGTATGCGCGGACCCTACAACGTATTGAAAAGACTTCCACATCATCGGTATAAATTGGAGCTGTTGGCTGGCTCGTACAGGAAGCGTACGGAAACTCCAGCTGAAAACATGGTGCCGTGGGCAGGAGAGTGGAGTCCCGAGACCTGTGCTGCGTTTTTGATTGTAAGTCACCGATATTATTATGTTTGACTGTCATACAAATGTTTGCTTATGTTTCGTTGTATGTATGGGCTAGTGTACTTATACATATCCACGTTGACATCGAGATGTTTTCTCTGTCACGGCAGATGGACCACTCACTTAAAGTTTTCTAAGTTCACGTTGGTATAGAGTGTGATTCTCTACCACGGCAGATTGAGGGTTCCGAAGGAATCTCTTCCATACTTACGTTGACATTGAGATGTTTTCTCTGTCACGGCAGATAATAATAATAATAATAATTATTATATATTTATACTGCCCAACCAGATGAGAAAACTTTATAGATACCCCAAAATAATAATAATATGCGCTCAAAAATATTTGATGACGCCGAACTCGAACGGCTACGACGTGAGGCTATTCCTTTGTCGAATGAAAATGCTACGACAGGAGATGCGGCTCTACGAGTTGCAGAGCAACCCGCACATGTAGATGCCGCCGTAGATCTCCTTGTAGTTGACTCAGGCGATGATGGAATAGTCGCCCCAGAACTAGAGCAAATGAGGAGCATAGTGGAAGAGGCGATTAGGGAAACGCACAGTACGCCTCTCGAGAATCGACCACGACTTCCCCGTATATCCCTAAGCAAGCGGAATCGGGCTGTCGTGAGGGCTCTCAACCCAATGCTGGTTACCTATTTGGAAGCCAGCCGGGACCTTTGCGAGACGGACTCAATTCTTTTTGGCGCCGCACTGGCAGTTTGCCGTATTATTGGCGCCAAACTTCCCAAGGCTGGACGCGCTACTAGACAAAGTAGCGCCATCCTAAACTGGAGAAGAAGGATTGAGGACCGTATCGCAAAGGCAAGGGCCCTCATCGGCAGGCTGATAAGCTTCAGGCCGGGCAATAATAGGCCGAGAATTGTGCGCACCGTCAGGATGGCGTTTGCTTGGAAGCCGGATATAACACAAAAACTGACGGAGCGCATAGACGACATGAAGCAGAGAATCGCTGCTTGGGGGAAGCGGATTCGGCGATATACCGAGAGGTCGACACGGTTCAACCAGAATCGTCTCTTCCAGAGTGATCAGAAGAGGCTCTATGAATCATTGGAGCGACCAATGGTACGTGGAACGGGCCCAGCACCGAATCAGGCCGACACTATCGCATTCTGGCGCGGCCTGTGGTCAGAGCCCGTAAACCACAGTGAGGGCCTTTGGACGGAAGTTGTGGCGAGTCAGTGTGCGAATGTTAAGCCCATGGACCCCGTCATCATTACGCCGGATGACGTAGCCGAGGCGGTCCGTAGGGCCCCGAACAGGAAAAGTCCGGGACTCGACGGACTGCATCACTACTGGCTGAAGGGTGTAGTGTGTCGCGCTGTTCTCGCCCGACAGTTTCAAGAGGCTCTCGACCAAAAGTCGCTCCCGAGCCTCTTCACTACTGGGATCACTCATTTGGTTCCTAAAGACCGAGATTCCACAGACCCGAGCAAATACCGCCCCATAACGTGTCTACCTTCTATATACAAGACACTGACATCTATTTTGAGCGCGAGAATCACTCGTCTCCTGAACTCAAATCAGGTGATGTCGCGCGCTCAAAATGGATGTCGAGGCGGCGGTCGTGGAACCAAGGAACCACTCCTCATTGACGCGGTCATTGCCAAGGTGGTTAAACGCAACCGTTGGAACCTCTCCGCCGCCTGGATAGACTACAAAAAGGCATTCGACTCGATGCCTCATGCATGGCTGAAGAGGGTCCTCGAGCTGTACAAGGTTGACTGTACAGTTCGAGACTTCCTCGGGCAGTGTATGGGGCAGTGGAGTACGATCCTTTGTCATCTAGGCGAGCGGATGACGGCTGCGGAGAACCACATAAGGATAAGAAGGGGTATCTTCCAGGGCGATTGTCTGAGTCCAATCTGGTTCTGCCTCTCTCTGAACCCTCTTAGTACCTTACTGGAGGGTTCCGGGAGGGGATTTCAGCTTCGGGGAGGAGGTACAAAAGTGACCCACCTTTTCTATATGGATGATCTCAAGTTATTCGCCTCCAGTCGCTCTCATCTTATGGAATTGCTAAACATCACTTGCGATTTTAGCAATTCTATTAGAATGGAGCTGGGGACGGATAAGTGTGCGGTCCTCCATGTCGAAAGGGGTAGGGTTGCTAACTCTGAGGGCATAGACTTATCTATGCCTATCAACAAAAAGACCCTATCCGAGGCTGAAATATACCGATACCTGAGTATGTCACAGAACATAGGTATCGATGAGGCGGACATGAAACGGTCAGTTTGCGGTGTATTTTATGCACGCTTGACAAAAGTGCTTAACAGTCTTTTGTCGGGCGTTAATAAGACACATGCATATAACGGTTGGATCATGCCTGTTCTCATGTATACCTTTGGCATGCTCAGGTGGACTCAGACCGAACTGAACGCTCTGGACAGAAAAGTCCGCACTATAATGACGTCCCACAGGATGCATCATCCGAGATCGTCAGTAATGAGGCTGTACTTGCCGCGGAAGCATGGTGGGCGCGGCTTTTTAAGCGCGCTTACCATGCATAATCGCGAAGTGTGCAGCCTCCGTAATTACTTTCTGACGAGAGCGGATGATCCATTCTATAGGGAAGTTATTTCTTGTGATAAAGGACTTACCCCTCTATCCTTAGCCAACGAGCAATGGCAAGACCCGGCAGTACATAGCATTTCCGACCGGGAGACCGTACGGAAGGAGAAGGAGCTCCACGGGAGGTTCTACAAGGCTCTACATGAGCCTTGCGTGGACACAGTCGCCTCCCTCCACTGGCTACGTTTCGGTGACCTCTTTGGGGAAACCGAGGGTTTTGTCTGTGCGATACAGGATCAGGTTATTAAGACCAACAATTATCGGAAATACATCCTAAAGAAATACGGTCTCGTGGATCGGAAACTGCCATATTATAATTATTTGCCGGAAGCCGTGCTCGAAAATGACCGCGCCAGGCTCTACTGGGACCGGGCCATCATCACGGACAGGACTATTCTTGCGAATAAGCCTGATATTGTGCTGATGGACCGGGCACAGTCAAGGATATTTTTGGTCGACATTACCATTCCTTATGACGAGAACCTCGTGAAAGCCGAAACAGATAAGGTGACAAAATATCTGGACCTAGCTCACGAGGTGACCGACATGTGGGGTGGTCTGCCGCCCGAAATTATTCCTGTGGTTGTCTCTGCGAACGGGTTAATCCCAGTCAGCCTCTCGGGTCATCTGAGGCGACTGGGACTCCGTGACAGATCACTCCAAGCTCAAATGCAGAAGGCGGTGCTCCTCGATACCGCCCGCATCGTCCGCCGGTTTCTTTCCCTTTCCCCCTAACCCTCGGCCGTTTGGTCTACCCTGCCGAGGGCTTCCATCTGGTTGGGTTTTTATATATTTATGTAATTTTTATGTATTTATTTTATTTTATTGATATTTATGTAAGTTTATCATTTTCATTTACAATTATATATTTATACAGCCCAACCAGATGAGAAAACTATACAAATACCCCATAATAATAATAATCATATTTATTGGCACAAAATAAGGTTTACATTATTTATCCTTTAGACATTTGAACATATGAGTTATAACTTATCTATACAATTTTATGCACTAGCGTCTAAACTAGGCCGAGCCTGTATCTTAGACACTAGTCTCTTCCAATGACACCATTATTTGCAGTTATAAAAGTATACGGCATATTATGATTTACTTAATCTATTACGTTACAAATTCGAAAATACATTAGGTAACACTTTTTTGCGTTTACCGTCACACTAACTTATTATGCGTATGAAAGGTTAGACTACTATTTGTAGAAACTTTATTAATTTCTTAATTTAAAATGCAATAAATGATTATTGTTGTCACGAGGCACGATGCATAACTTTAGCAATTCTACAGGTAAAAGTAGTTTTAATTCTACAGGTATTTAACAAAAGTTATGCAATGTACAGTGAACAGACATACACATATTATATAATTATTTAATTCATGGTTTTTGCAAAGGATTTTTATTTTTTGTTTTAAATTATACTTTCACTTAGTTAAATATAGTATTATTAGTAGCTATACAAGTGTAATAATCTTTAATTATTATAATTAGAGTAGTTTTAGTAGATATATATTGTTTTGATGTAATATTATTTTAAAATGACCAAAAAATTTTCAGTTTCTTCTTTATTTAGAGTTTTTAACCAAGATAATAGTATTTTTTTATATTGATATTTGTTAAGCGGGTAAATTTGTAGAATTTTATTTATTTTATTGTAAAGCATAAGTAGCATTGAAATTTAGTTATAAAATATGTTTTAAAAAGGTCGGTAGGACAAACCTTATCTTTCCGGCGATTAATTGTTAATTCGTGATTATATGTAAGTTTTTCATGTTGGAATATAACAGCGTCTTTAATATATAATTGTCTAACTGTCAATACGTCACATTTTGAATGTAGTTTTACTGTGGAATAGCTAAATGGTTTAAATGTCATTACTTTGAGTAATATACGCTGCGCTCTTTCTAATTTTATGATTGAGTTTTTTAGATGGACTACTCATTCGGAATTTTTCATGTTGGTACTGTCACGGTATACTAGTTACCACCGTAATATAGCCAACTGATGTATGGGGTATGAAGGCCCTCCAGAAAACGATGTGAATGAACGTGGTTAATTGTTTGAACGTTTTGTATGAGAAATGAGTATAATGTCATGAAATATGAGCGTTTTCTATGTAAGGAGTATGCTGTTACGAGCTATGATGATAAATTCTAATGTGTTCAATACATTTGTAACTTAGCGGAGTCAGATGACTCGTTACATGACACTTCGGAGGAGGCTGAGGCGAGGTCAAATCTAGAACACATAAGGGTTGCGGACGAGGATGACCGCCTGTCAGGAGAGGCCGTCTAACAAGATGACTAAAAGAGGGTGTGGCTTATGGTTGCGTCACCGAGATAGTGGGGTAAAAGCCAGTCGCGGTTGCAGCGGCACTTTGGCTCGAACGGTCGGAGAGAGCGGACGTGCTAGCAATTAGATATTTGCTTAAGTTGCTAATTACAAATTGATATTTTAATTTGTAATAAGAAGTTTATTATAAAAGTTTTGTTTTGAGTGTTTTTTTTTATTTGAATTATTTTTAAAATTAATATTATCATATAATTATTATTAATATTAATAACAATACTTAACACGGCTATATTGTTACATTTGCGATATATATATATATATATATATATATATATATATATATATATATATATATATATTTAATACTTGCTCTGCATCTTTATAAGCTCGCACGCTTTTATATTGACTCGATATTACTCAAGTTGCTTAAGAATTCAATGTGTTATCCCTTATTCATAATATTTATGCTCTACCTCCTCATATAAAAAATCAAGTCACTATTAATTGGCAACTTGTTCGTATTACTTAAGTCTAAGGTAAATTTTGCTAGTTTTACACACTATGGATATTACGTATTATCAATGATCTCAAACTGTACTGTACTGTTTTATGAATGTATGTTGTACGAAGAGAAATGTTATTTTAGGAAAATTAAACAAATATTATATAATTATGTGGTGCCTTTGTACGATGTGCAAATGTGTATGTGCTTGTCTTTGTAATATTGTCATGCGGCAGAACATTAATCTGTTTCTGGAAATACATAGAAAGGAAAACGTAAACAAATTAGTAGTTCTGTTACTCTGTGTAGCTTTAACGTACTATAAATTTAATACGATTGTGTACAATATTTGATTTTGATTAATGGCTGCAAATAATTTGAACTGTTATTATCAGAATGTTTGTGGTCTTAGGACTAAATGTCTTAAATTACGACTAAATGTTTTGACGAACGATTACGACGTTATAATTATGACAGAATCATGGTTACACAGTGGAATTTTTTTGAGTTGTGTGACGATATGTATGACGTGTTCAGGGCTGACAGAGATTTGCGTACTAGTGGTACAAGTACTGGTGGTTGAGTATTAATACTGAAATGACGTAAACTCGGTGCCATGTATCGTGACCACGGCGAATGCGGTCTTACTGAGTTGTTGTGGATAACTTACTTCACGCGCGTGCGCTTCAAATTCCAAGTAACATATTTGTGTATCTCGTTTTTATTAAACAAAATATTAACAGCATTATCGAACTTTCTCCAAATGATAATTTTGTAGTATTAGGAGATTTTAACTTGCCATTCATTTCTTGGAACCCAAACGAATATACAGCTTTGCAAAAAGGACCTACTGAGGTACAAGAAGTAAGTATCCAACTGATGGAAACACTACCCTTTAACGGGTTAAGGCAATTTAATACTTTAAAAATCATGCTGGTAATACGTTAGATCATGAATTCTCTAATCTGCCTCTGAATATCATCCCTGCGGGTGCGCCGCTACTCAAGGAGTACCACGCGCCTCTTCCTTTTTGCATTATAGTTTTGGATTTAAACATTACACCTCTACGAGAAACAGCTGTGCCGAGGCAAAATTTCAGGAGGACTGATTATGAAAACATTAATACATATCTTTTAGAATAGGACTGGTGGTCTCTTTTATGTACAGGCACTGTAGACGAGGCTACAGATACCTTTTATAACATACTGGATAGTTGTGTTCGTTTACACGTGCTTTTTAGTTATAACACAGGGAAGCCATCATATCCTAAATAGTACACACCAGCTTTAATAAAAATAATTAAGGAGAAAACTCACACACGTTGGAAAAAATTCAGGATAGATTAGATTACCATGAGTTTTCATTACTCCGAGCAAGAGAACGCCGTGTTCAGAGAGAATGCTTTAATAAATTTATGTCAAGTTGTGAAAATAGCATCAAAATATATCCTTAAAACGTTCTGGACTTTCGTCAAAGCCATTCGGGGTGGGTCAGGATACCGTAAGAAATATCTTTGAAAGATGCAGAGTACACCGAAGGTATATGTCTATGCAATGCTTTCAACTCATTCTTAACGAGTGTATTTGATGTTCCTAGTAATAACTACATATATCCACATACGGAATCGATGTGTACTGACGTCGATTCTAATGTACAGACAAACGTTGCGATAATTGAAGAAATGTTGAAAACTTTGGACACGAACAATGGTGCCGGTAGTGATGGATTACCTTTTTTTTGGTCACCATGCGCTAAATTACTTGCTCTCCCCTTGACTATTATAAATAATCACTCTCTGTGTGAAGGGATATTTCCGCATCTATAGAAGTATGCACACATAGTCCCTTTACACAAGAAGGGATCACGTACAGAAATAAATAATTATAGAGGCATTTCTATTTTGAACACCGCAGCTAAAATCCTTGAACGAGTTGTATATAACGTAATTTACTCCAAGCTCTCACGATCTTTACCTGAGCAGCAACATGGTTTTTTACAAAGGCGATCCACCGCTACGAATCCGGCAAGTTTTTCTTCTTTTGTCCTTGAAAATATGGATCAAGTGGGCAAGGTGATTTGATTTACACTAATTTTGAAAAAGCTTTCGATCGTGTGGATCACATGACCCTGCTCAACAAATTACAAATATTATAAATTCACGGTAACTTGCTCAGCTGGACTGAATTATATCTCACAAACCGCTCACAGGCAGTCGTGATAGGCGGTGTCCGTTCAAGCTACATAAACATACCTACAGGAGTTCCTCAGCGCTCTCACTTAGGTCCACTTTTTTAAAATGCCTACATATATGACATTGGTTCGTGCATTGTACACACAAATTATCTCATGTATGCAGATGATAAGAAGATTTTTTGTAAAATTAACACCATACATGACTGCCTATTGATACAAAAGGACCTGGACCATTTATTTGAATACTACAAAATAAATAATATAACCGTTAATGCAGGCAAATGCAAAGTATTAGTTTTACAGGAAAATCTAAGCCAATTCTAAATAAATATCACTTTTAAGGATTAGAAATCAGTCGAAAACTAAGTATTAGGGATTTAGGCGTAAATTTTGATCATAAAATGATACTATCCAAACACATTGATTATGTTATCAGTAAAGCCTATAAAAATCTTGGTTTTGCTCTTCGCATCTGTAAACCATTCTCGAATATGAATGCAATTAATATGGTTTATTTTGCGTACGTCAGAAGTGTTTTGGAATATGCTAGTTCAATATAGTCTCCACAGTACAATGTTTACAACAGCCGCCTTGAGCGTATTCAAAAAATATTTGTTAATCACCTTAACTTTCGCTGTCGGAATAAAATCGATACTTACACAGACAGTTGCTTTGAGCGCGATCTCTTATCTTAGGAACATAGGCGTATTTGCTTGATATGGCTATGTGATGTAATAAACAGTAGAATTGACTGAACATAATATCTTGTCTCAAGAATCACCTTTCGTACTCCAAAATACCGCACCCGCAATACTACACTCTTGCAGACTCCCTGGAATCATTCAAACTACTGTCGAAACACTGTTCTTTCGCGGCTTGCTCGTACGTATAATGAACAATTTGGACATCGTGACCTCTTTGCGAAATCTAAACTCATGTTTAAAGATTACATCAAGAAAACTATTAAAAACTAGAGCAGTTTAAGTTAAAATCACATAAAATCATATATTCTCTCTTTTATTTCGTCTATAAGTATTTTTGAGGCTACTAATATTGTACTTAAGATATTTTATTAAGCATATATTATAATTATTATTTGTAACATGTTTATATATTTATACATTTTATGTATGTGTGTATGTACATAAGTATGTATTTATGTATATGACCACCTTCATTTCATTGAATTGGTTATAATTTTGCTTATAATTCATCTATAAGATTGTTCTTCTTTCCTTTTCTTCCTACAACAATATATCTACCATCAAGCAGTATAAGGGAAACCTGTTATTGGCCATACTTTCAGTTTGTTACATTAATGATAATATTTACTATATACACTGTTGGTTTTCTAAATAAATTAAATTAATTAATTAATAAAATATGACAAATTCACAATTTCCAAAACTCTATAGCCAGGTGTTCATTCAAGTGCGTGAGCCTGTGTGGTGGCGGCTTTACCTTATTTCGTTTCGTGCGTGTAGTAAGAGACTTGAGAATAAGAGAAAGATCTGATTTTCAAATTTGGATAGAGAAGTATAACCACTACGTTCGTTGGCATGGTTCGGCCACCCTAAATTGCAATTTGAGGTGGGTGCTAATCCAAATTGGACTGTTATATTATATGTAATACTCCTAGATCCAATTGGGATTTACCATACTACTAATATATTTTATAATTTGCAAACGATTATTTATTGTTTCTTAGGGTTTGCATGTGTAGCTTTAGTTTTCGATATGACATGGAAAATTTTTAGACACTGCCCCCTATCCAAATCATTTTATTATTTGCTATTACAAAGAAAGAAAAAAAGTTTACTTAGTAACATATTACACCAATTTGTTAACAACAATAGTATATTTTCAATTTGGTTGAATGGTTAATAAAAAAGTAACCAAATCAAAACGAGCGTTAACCATTTGGCATACACAAGACGTAATAAACACAGACACATGACGGAGAGCAGCGTCAAAGAACTACTGTGGTAGACAATAAACCTACCAATTGTAACAATTATTCTTATTGGCATGCAGAAGTACAGATTTTTAAGATTACGAGGAAAAATCCGTAAGTACCACTTTCATTTAGTTAAATAAATATAAATAATTGTAATGATTTCATATATTTACGCGAACACTACCCATTGAATAAAACTACTTTTAAGGATTTTATCGCGTTTAATTTACTTATTTTATATTCTCGACGTTTTGGTTGCTTTCCAGCAACCATGGTAATGGGGGACTGAGATGATTGACGTCCTGATGTCAGAGTTAACCCGGAGTACCTTCAGCTTTTTTAATTATAAATTTTGGTCCGATCTACGCAGAATGAACTTACTGTGTCTTGAAGTCTTGCAGTGGTATGTTTGGTTTTAGTTTTAATTTTATGAATTACAGGATCCCAAGCAGGTGGTAGTAGCCTCCCTCTCTATTGAAAGTAGGATGTTTTTTAATTTCAATAGCCTCACGTATCATCCTTGGTAGGAATCGATGTTTTTTCGAGAGAATTTGTGGTTTATCAAATCTAATGTAATAGCGGGGCTGTCTAGAATATGATCACAACTGCAGACTTCCCGGAACTTTGGTGCTTCACGTCAGCTATGTGTTTTTTTACGCATGTTTTTTGATTGTTTTGTTTGCCCTATATATGAGAGACCACACTCACAATCAAGCTTGTACACTCCTGCATCTTGTAGAGTAATATTGCACTTGACGGATGGTAAGAACTGACTAATCTTCTTCGGTGGCTTGAAGAATGTTCTAATAGAAGTTCGCTTCAAGATGTAGCCAATCTTGTCTGTGAAACCTCTGACATATGGTAGTACAGCAGGCACACGCTCGAATGTGGCCGGCTTCACTCTGTCACTGTGACGTAGGCGCGGGACCCGAAGCTTGTTGTCATGCAGAACCTGCTTGACGTATTGTAGCTCGGCGGCCAGATGTTTGCTGTCACAGATCCCTCGTGCTCTCTGTAACAAAAATTTGCCCACGGAAGCTAACTGTGAAGGATGATGGTGGGATTCACCATTTAAATATCGGTTTGTATGGGTCTTTTTTCTATACACAATGTTGTTACCTATGGTGTTATTAGGATTTCGAATGACTAACACATCCAGAAAAGCTAAATAATTATTTGCCTCTAACTCCATAGTCTTCAGTGACTTTTATTAAAGCAGTGGTAGTGCTGTGACATGAACGAAACCCGGACTGAAATGGACTCAGTAGGTTATATTTCAAGATGAACGTAGTGATTTGCTTATGAACACAGGCTTCTAAAACTTTAGAGAGGAACGGCAGAATTGATATAGGACGAAAATGGCTGGGAAGGATAGGAGCAGATACCTTAGGAAGGGGCTTAACATAAGCCTTTTTCCAATGACTAGGATATTGTCCCGAGTCAAGGGAAAAATTTATAATGTGAGTTATTGCCGGGAGAAGAGGATCTTAGATAGTGACGACCATTTGTCTGCTTATTTCATCGCAGCCCAGAGCCTTAGACTTGATTGCTAAAATAAACTTCTTGATTTCATCCTGCTCGACAGGAGAGAACATTGTAGCG
Source organism: Parnassius mnemosyne (assembly GCA_963668995.1). NCBI lineage: Eukaryota > Metazoa > Arthropoda > Insecta > Lepidoptera > Papilionidae > Parnassius > Parnassius mnemosyne. The sequence continues at coordinate 11,519,583 of CAVLGL010000046.1, read as the reverse complement.
GGTGGAAGGAAAAGGGGAGATCTCCCGCCGGGCAAGGTGTTCTGCCCGGGGAGCGGCCAGCGCTCCGATTGGTAGTTCGGAGCTATTCTATATATGCTGCTTTAATTTCGGAACTTTGATAGCGCGATTTAGGCTTCGACGTGTTTCGCTTGTGGCGCGACGACAGCGCCGCCACATCATCCCCCTGCTCAGACCGGAGGTCAATAGTGCAGTCCGATTGCCAGTGCGTCCTTTATGCCGGTGGGGAATGCATGCTGTGTGCGTAAGGGCAAGTGACGGCGGTGCGAATGATATGCCGGTGTGTAATGCATGCCGTACTACGCACTTGCAAGTGATGCCGGTGAGAACGATGAGCCGGAGCAAGTGCCAGGGATTGCCTTGTAGTCTGCGGTGAGTCGAGAAGAAGGCAAGTAATCTGCGAGAGTGCCGTGAAGCAGAGGCGAGCAGTAAGGCTCAGAGCCGTGCCGAACACTGTAGCGCAGAGAGTAGCTTGAAGGAACAGGAAGCATTATTATTTCAGTGCTGCGATGAACCTTTTTGTAAAGCTAGATGGCTTGCAGAATGTGTAGACTGCAGACAATATCTGCTCGGGAGCGAATGAATGGGGTACTTGAGTAAGATGACGAAGTTTTTGAAATTGTAGTTTCCGAAGATTGTTGGTTGCGTGTTCATATCACGTCGGGGTTACCACTGTAGCGGATGGAAGGAAAAGGGGAGATCTCCCGCCGGGCAAGGTGTTCTGCCCGGGGAGCGGCCAGCGCTCCGATTGGTAGTTCGGAGCTATTCTATATATGCTGCTTTAATTTCGGAACTTTGATAGCGCGATTTAGGCTTCGATGTGTTTCGCTTGTGGCGCGACGACAGCGCCGCCACAAACATGAATGCTGGAATGTGAGGAGATTGCATTGATTCAATAGCATTTAAAGTGTTAGTTCGGACTAAAGGATCCATTGCTTTGAAGGAAGCGAAATGTTGATTAATCTCATCGAGAGATATCGAAAGACCACAGTCCACCTTGAATGGCCTGCTATTCAAGGTGGACTGTGGTGTGTGGAATGCTCTCGCCTGAAGCATCCCTTAATGTATTAGCATATCTGACGTTTTCGGATTTGCACAGAAAATGAAGCAAATGCATAAGTAGCAACTAACTTGATTTCTTCAAGTCAGTTTTTATTTAAATTTGCACAAAAACATTGGACAACATGTTTGATAAACATTTACTGTAAAGAAAATTCTTGAATAATTCCAATCAACAAGATATATAACGTACGTATTTTTATCAATTGTTATACTTATTATAATTATTCAGAAAATACTACAACAAACTAAAGAATGTATGTAGGTATGGTGACTATCATTGGAAGAGGGAAAAAATTGAAGGCATAGATACATTCATTAAGTATATTAAAGTATTAAATACAAAACGTTTCACGTATTAAATATATAATCCGAACAAAATTTTTTTTTTCACTGTGATAAATTGAGCCAAGTATACTTTCAACTATAGTTTTAAAATGATGATTACTTTTTACGAAAAATTATAAAATAAAAAAATAAAACAGACACCCGTTTTAGATTCTAAAAATATTTTGCTGAAAAAAAAGCATTAATAAAAAAATTGGTGTACCTCCTTGGTGTGCATGATTAAGACTTTCGATCATCCAACTTGAGAGATAATGCATATGTATATAAACTCGCCTACCTAAAATTCTCGTTTTCCCGACTTTGCTAGCTCCTATACCTACTATATAGCGTTATAATGAAAATACTCATAGCACTATGTAAAATTATTTTGTTTCACGGGCCAAAATTATCAAAATGTTATATTTATGATCTTTTTTATATAAGAGTGACAATCGAGTATGCAATCTACCTGGCAGTAAATTCTGTAGACACCGGCATATTGATTCGTAGTAGAATACAAAATGCTGGTGTCCACAGAATTTTATATTACATGGTCGGCATTTTGTCTTCGACTACAAACAAAATTCTGAACAGATGCGTTGACACCCCAGAGGACTTAGATTGAATGCTTCGTTATCAGTAAAAACCAGTACGAATTTCAAAAGAACAAAACTACATTTCTGGCAATATATAAATTATTTAATAACATTTGGCATAAAATCAATAAAAAAAAACCAGTGTGCTGCTCTTTTTATTGACATGTCAAAAGAATTTGACTTTGTAAAATATGATATTCTGTAGACTTAGGAATAAGAGAACTATCACTTAAATTAATAGAAAATTATTTAAATAATAGAATGCAAGCAACATTTATCGAGATATATAATGAAACTACAAAAATAGTGGAGGTAGTTAAACCTGAATTTGAAAATGCAATACTGGGTGTACCCCAAGACAGCATATTGGTGTCGTCTTTATTCTTACATAATTATATTAACGAGCTGCCAAACATAATTACCCACTTATGCCTAATGTATGTCGATGGCGCAACTATATTTTTTTCTTATGATTGATGACATGACTTAAATGATATTGATTATGAAAATGAAATAAACAAAACATTGATAACAGTTACTGATTGGTTGCAGTCAATAAACTTTAAAGTAAACCAGTCAAAAACCAAGCTTATACAATTTAGAAATTATAAAATTATACCTGTCAAACTAAATGTAACCGTGACTGGTATAGCGGTCAAAGAAGTAAAGAGAATAAATTTTCTAGGAATCGAAATAGCTCAACATCTTAACTGGAAGGCACATATTTAAAAATAAATAAAAATATATCCAGTGCATGTTACGCACTGTCCATCCTGGCAGAGACTACAAATGTAAGTGTCACTAGAAATGCCTATTTCGGAAGCGTTTATCCACTCCTAACTTACGGTATCATATACTGGGGAAACTCAACAGATATACCATCTACATTCGTTCTCCAGAAAAAATGTATTAGAACAATATATAACACGCATAGTACCGAATCGTAAAGAGATATTTTCAGAACGAATGGCTTCATAACACTGACTGGAATCTTTATCCTAGAATTATGCCTATTTGTAAAAAAACAACATGCAATATTTTAATTTGAAATCTGACTTAAAGAAAAACTCGCAAACAATATAAATATGATATAAACTTAACTGTTATTAAAAATATGATTTATTATAAAAGTAACTATATTACTGCTATCCGTGTATACAACCAGTTACCACTAGCTATTAAACAATTAAATGGAATTATGTTCAAAACAAAATTAAGGAAATTGTTAATTGAAAATGTTTTTTACAATCTCAATGAGTTTTTTTTATTAAAATTAATGTTGGTAATCAGTTAATTTTAAATTTATTTTTCATTGTTGCATATCCGACATGGGTAGACTGTTGAGCCTAAAACTACATGTTTTTTATTAAGATCATATTGTACACAGTTATAAAATAAATGTATTATATAATTTATCTTTTATCTTTAAAATAATATACAACCTAAATAGTCCCCAATTATTGTCACTTGATAATGCTGTGCTTTTATAGTAAAAAGCACAGCATTATCATGCTGCTATTCTATGCTGGTAGTGTGCGAGCGTGGTTCTTCTCCGGTTACACTGACCGATTTGAAAATTACGAATAGTGTCGGAAAACTTTACAAGATAGATATGACAATAAACAGTTTTTGGCAAATTGTATTTTAAAAAAGTTTTTTACTCAAAGGAACGTTACAATAGCGTCTGCAACTGCTATAAAAGAATAACTTGATAATACGACTGATACCTTAAACGGGCTTAAAAGCATTGGTATTAATACGGATTCTTGGGACTTAATTATAATTTATATTGTTTGTTCTAAGCTGGATCAAGAAACTCACAAACAATGGGAGTCGAGAGTAAGTGAAACTGTCTCTACGTCAAAGGAATTACCATCTTTTTCTCAATTTAAAGAGTTTTTGGAAAATAAATACCATTCTTTGGAGTTTCTGGATTCAAAAGGTACAATAAAAAGTTATCTAATCATAGCAATGTATGTAACATGAAAAATTCTAATGCACTTTTAAACCTTCATATCAATCCATCACCTTGCGTATATTGCGTATATAATTGTAAAAAGTTTTCAGGTTTGCAATGTTCTGATAAACGTAACTTTGTCCAACAAAACAGGTTATGCTTCAATTGTTTAGGTAATAATCATTTAGTAAAGCAGTGCCATGTAATCACCTCATGCCAAATATGTCGTAGACGACATCATTCACTTTTGCATCCCAAAAATGTAATCCCAATAAATGGTAATAATTATTCGTGTGTATCTAGAAGGAAGGAATCGGTAAAAACAGGGCATCCCAATAGAACAGCCTTACAAACAGAAACCTTAGAGGAATCTCATCAAAATATAGCAAGTCATTTCATAAAAGAGCCTATTCATCATGTTTTACTAGCTTCAGCTTTAGTGAACGTAAAATATAGGAATGACTATCAAAAAATGCGAGCATTGATAGATCAAGGCTCGCAGGCCAGCTTTATTACGGAGTCAGCGGTACAGTTACTCGGGTTAAAAAGACTAAGACCAATGTTATAGTTTCAGGTTTAGAAGCAGAAAAGAGCTTGGTCTCCAAATCTACAGTAGATTTGACAATTAATTCAAGATACGATACAAATTTATGTCTATATGTGACAGCATATGTTTTAGAGAAGTTAACATCGTACTTACCTTCTACAAACGTTGATCTTTTTCACTGGCCAGAGCTGAAACAACTCGACTTGGCAGACCCAAATTTCCACAAACCCAATAAAATTGACATTTTATTAGGGGCAGAAGTTTATGCACTTATCATTATGGAAGGACTACTTATATATCCCTCAGGATCTACAGTAGCTCAAAATACATCTTTGGGGTGAATATTAAGTGGACAGTTGCATTCTAGTGCACCTTACTGTAATGTAGTGAGTTTACATAGTGAAGTTCATCTCGATAGTTTGATTCGCTCATTTTGGGAATTGGAAGCCGAAACAAATTTATCTTAGACAATTTTAACGGAAGAGGAACAAAATTGTGAACGATTGTATGAATCGACTTCGATAAGGGATAATAATGGCAGACATATAGTTCGACTTCCGTTTCGAAATGAACATCCATCATGTTTAGAAGGAAAATCAAAACAAAATGCGCTTCGTAGGTTTGCTTCCCACGAAAAAAGGTTACAGAAGAATTCTGATATGAATGTAGAGTTTAAGAAAATTTTTGACGAATATTTGCACTTAAATCACATGGAGCTAGTACCAAAAGAAGAATTAGATTTATCAGCTATTTACTAACCATATCATGCTGTTATAAAAGAAGATAGGGAGACAACTAAAGTGCTTATAGTTTTTGATGCCTCATGTAAGGGTGTAAATGGAAGATCTTTAAATGATGATTTTATGGTTGGCCCTAAACTTCAGTCTAATTTACGCCATATTATCATGAAATGAAGAACTCATCCAGTTTATTTTATTGCAGATGTTGTGAAAATGTACCGACAGGTTAGGTAAACCAAAAGGATACTGGTTTTCAACGCATTTTATGGCGTGAGAACAGCGAACAAGAGTTAAAAGCATACAGATTACTAAGATTGACATTTGGTACTTCTTCAGCTCCATTTTTAGCAATCAAAAGTTTGATTCAGTTAGCTATTGATGAAGGGCAAAATATACCTTTAACAGCTGAAATATTCAAAAGAGAATTTTATGTAGATGACTTAATGTCTGGATGTCAAAACGAGAAGGAAGCTACAAAATTATATTATCAGATTTATAAATTACTCAACAAAGTTGGATTTGAATTGCAGAAATGGTCAAGCAATAATGATACATTTTTGAACACTATACGGAATGAGAAGAATGAAAATACTGATCAGAAAGTTTTGGAACTAAAAGAAGAGCCTGTACATAAAATTTTGGGACTTACCTGGAATCGACAAAACTATGAGTTTGAATATACAGTTAGACTTCCACCGTTATCATTCCCAGTTACTAAAAGAAATATCATATCTGATATTTCACGTTTGTATCATCCGTTAGGATGGATACAACCAAGTATAGTTAGCGCAAAGGTTTTTATGCCATCAAAAACATAACTTGTAAAAAAAGCCAAGTCTTACAACTCAGTTCTTCTACCGTAAAAAGTTGTGAGATCCATGTAATACCAAGTTGGTTAATTTATTCAGTCCCTACTTAAGGGTCCTTTTGACTTAAATTATTACGTAATAAGCTAACCTAACAAAATCTTATAGTGACCAAATCGACATCAAAAATCTTTTATGTTTTAAATAAATAGATTGACTATATATAGTTAGTGAAAATTCAGGCTTCTAGTCTTATCTACAACAAAGTTATAGGGTTTCGAAAATGGCCTAAACTGCTTCGAGAAAAGGATGGCACGGCCGTGCCGCTTTATTGCTCGACTTGGCGGGAGCACTGCCGTGCACCCAGATTCAAAAAATGTGGTTAGAAAAATTAGATTGGGATGAAGAATTACCTCCACATTTTTTGAATTATTGGCTTACATATAGAGATGAATTATCCAAACATACCGAGTTCAGGTTACCTTGTTGGATGTAATGTGAAAACAACAATGAGCTTGTTGAGCTACATGAATTTTCAGATGCGTCTTCATTAGCATATAGTGCAGTTGTCTGCTTGCGAGTTATTGATAGTGATGGACAAGTCCATGTAAATCTGGTAACCGGCAAGTCTAAGGTAGCTCCTAATAGTCAATTATTCATACCTAGACTTGAATTATGTGGAGCTCTTTTACTAACTAAATTAATTATAGAATTGTCTGAAGTTTTGGGTATTTCTAAAAATTACTTGAAGGCATGGACTGTTTCAGAAATAGTATTATTGTATATTTAGTAATGAGATAAAGTTCTCATCCAAGTAGGTGGAAAACATAAATCGGTAACAGAGTGGCGGAAATATTACAATATTTAGATCGTACTCACTAGTTTCATGTGCAGTCAGAAGACAATTCCGCAGATTGCGCATCTCGTGGCATTGCTCCATCTGAATTCGCTTATCATCGACTTTGGTTAGAAGGTCCATCCTGGTTACGTAATAAGAAAATGGATTATCTTTTTTCTAAATTTGTGAATACAAACATAGAAGAAAGGATTGTAAAAATACACAGTGCAGCAGTAAATACTGTCAACGATCAGGATGCCATGTGGTATAAATTTTCTTCTTTGATGAAACTGCTAAGAGTGGTTGCCTATTGTCGAAGATTCCTGAAAAAGGAAAAGGATATTAGTGCATATTTGAAAACAGAAGAAATAAAAGAAACATTACATATATTGATAAAGAAAGCAAAAATAAAAGAATTTAATGAGGAAATAGAAATATTAAAAAAGGGTAATTTTAAACAAAAGAAAAGTAAACTTATCCCATTTAATCCATTGTTAGACGACGAAGGTATACTTCGAATTGGTGGACGGACTAATCATCCTCCAGTCGATAGAGATACAAAACATCCAGCATTGATTCCTCACGATTCTTATTTAGCTGGGTTGCTCGTCCGTGAGGCTCATATTAGAACACTACACGATGGACCACAAGTAATGATCAATTACCTGAGATCTAAATATTGGATACTTAGAGATAAATCGCTTGTAAAAAATCATTTTTAAAAATGCGTTACTTGTATACGTTTTTCCGCTTAAAACCAAACTCAGCTGATGGACCAGTTACCTCCTTCAAGAGTAAGGCCAAGAAGAGCCTTCTCATGTAGTGGTGTGGATTATGCGGGGCCGATCAACATAAGGGTTTCAAAAGGCCAAGCAATCGATCATATAAAGGTTATATATGTTTATTTATTTGTATGGCTACTCGTGCAATTCATCTAGAGGTTGTAAGCGACATGAGCTCTGAAAGATTTCTGGCAGCATTTAGGCGATTCACTGCACGACGAGGTCACTGCATGGAATTATTTAGTGACAATGGCACTAATTTCGTTGGTGCAGCTCGTGAACTCAAGGAACTTTTTAATGAAGAAAAGTCAAGAAACAGAAGAGAGAGTTTGGAGATGATGGAGAGTTTTTGGAATCACACGTTACAAAGTGGCATTTTAACCCACCACAATCTCCTAATTTCAGAGGTATATGGGAAGCTGGCATAAAATCAACAAAATTTCATTTAAAAAGAGTGATTGGAAACTGTACATTAACTTATGAGGAAATGTCAACAGTTTTAACGCAAATTGAGGCTTGCCTAAATTCTAAATATTTTGCTTTAACTCCAAGTCATTTTCTTGTAGGCAAGCCATTAATTCCGGCACCAGATCATCAGTATGACACTTTCATTAATCTGTTACGATGATGGCACCTATGCCAGCGCATGATACAGGATTTTTGGAAACAGTGGTCTCAAGAATACTTGACCCATTTTATGCACAGGTACAAATGGGCGCATTCAAATCTTGAACCAAAAATTGGAGATGTTGTTTTAATAAAAGAAACAGACTTGCCTCCCGCCAGGTGGTTATTGCCGCGTTTTGTGTAAAAACATCCAGGTGTAAACAAAATTACGCATGTTGTAGCTTACGTTTTAAAAAATCGATCATAAAACGGCCTGTGTCAAAATTAATTGTACTCGTATTACCAATTTGTGAATATAAGTGGTATTTTATTTAGTTATAATATTTATTATTTAAACTATAATATTAATTTACATAATACTTATTTTTATCTACAATATTAAAAGCTATGATAATAAAAAAAAAACTAACTTTTATTTCGTTAATATTTTAATCTTCATTTGCTGCATTTTACACATTATTACTCAGTGTGAAATGATCGTTTTTATTATATTAATTAGATGAATGTTGTTATTTACCTTGCTTTACACTTCAAACTAAAAGGATTAAGGACAGTTGTCCTTGGTGCGCGGGATGTTAAAGACATGAATACAGTTTGAAGGAAATATGTAAAATAAAATTGTAGATTTATTTTATGTAAAATTTATTAATTTCTTCTGTATTTGTAAGTAAGCTTTTGTTAAATAATTATTTCTGGTTTGTTCTTTTTCTTACATTTATTATTATTTCACTAGATGGTGTCACTTGTTATATTTACATCGCGGTATGGTTTGCCTCATAGAGCATTATATAGCTTACAATTTTTGAAATACATATGATCATTACACGCCATACGTCAAGAAGTTTTATTTATTATTCACGGGAATCACGGGATTACGGTATTGGGAAAGTTCTGGGCATTGAACACTAGGCAATGTTTTAAATCGTTGAAGTTCCGTTACCGCTAACATCACCGTGTACGAGTAGGTAGTAAAACCCCAGAGACTGCGGGTTAGCAACCGCAGTATTTTTTTTAAAGTAGTGCAATGCAAATGTATTTATTTAATAATTTCAATTGATGAATATATTTTCTGAAGATAATAATATCGCGCAGTAGGCGATAATTTTATATAAAATTTGTATTTTAAAGTATAAGGTAAATGCGCACGACATTGTGTTATATCTGTTTCATGACTTTATTGCAGGAAAAATAAATCCTCTGGAGAAGCATTAACTCTGAGTTTACGATTATACAAACGTAAAATTTCAGTTTATGAGAGAACAGCTCTCGATTCATCTACACATACGACAAAAGGAAATTACATTCGTTAGAAAAATTTTGCTTAAGCGTTTTAGAAAATCGATACAATAACATCAGAATACATACGTAGAAAACAATTCTGTGTCATAAATAAACAAATCAAATATGAAAATGATGTTAAGATGTGTTTGTAGTTAAAAATATTTCTAAGAAAATCTTTATAAAGTTAAATCAAACTAATTTTACCAAATTATTTTCGCGTAGTTCCTTTGTACCATCTTGGGCTACATCGTCACTTAACTTCAGGTGGGAGGCAAGTTAAGCACTGTCATAAATTAGTTAAAAAATATTGAATAAATTACATTTACGGATTTTATCACGTTTAATCTACTTTTTTTAATCCCCGATATTTTGACCATGGGTGCTGTAAAGCACCCGAAACGTCGGGAAATAAAACACGTAAATTAAACGTGATGAAATTCGTAAATATAGTTTATTCAATATGTAGTGTTCGCATAAGTATAAGAAATCATTATAAAAAATAAATGTTATATTGTATAATTCTCTCACTGATTGCCACAAACCATCTGCGTCTATCGACCCAGTGCACTTCATCTGGTGGGATATAGAGGAAACGAAAAGCAGGAGATCCATGCACTACACGGACTTGTATGAGGACAATTGAATAATTAGCGATCAGCCACCGTAGAGTCTGTTTAACTTGATGATGCCTAGTTTGCAGGCGAAACACGTGTCCTATTATCGATAGTGGTGTTTGGTCTGAGTAAGGGGGTTTGGGGTGTTTCAACTAGACATGACACATCAATTGATTTTATTACGCAAATATTACCGAATTAAATAAAAAGAAAATATTAAATAGGTTGTATTGTTACGCCCGATTCTACTGTTTAAGATTTTATTTTGTTTGATTGGTTGTAATTTTTTTTTAAATTTTGCTTTGCAGTTTGCAGTGAAGTGAATTCAAGAGAAGGCAAGTAATCTGCGAAAGTGCCATGAGCAGAGGTGAGCACTAGCTCGAAGGAACAGGAAGCGTTATTATAACGCAGACGAAGTTGGATCGGAAGGGAATGTAAACTTTATTTAGGTAAAGTCAATCTATAAAAGTATCACGATTGAACCAAGCTACTGTTTTCTCACCCACTCACAGAGTACTTTGTGCAAACCCGAAGCAGCATTTTTTTTATAGAATAGGGGGCAAACGAGCATGCGGCTCACCTGATGGTAAGTGACTACCGCCGCCCATGAACAACCGCAACACCAGGGGAAGTGCAGAGGCGTTGCCGGTCTTTTAGAAAGGTGTAAGCTCTTTTCTTGAATGTTCCTAAGTCGTATCGGTCCGGAAAATTCGCTGGTGGTAATTGATTCCACAAGGAAATTGTGCGAGAGAGAAAACTTCTTCTAAATCGCACAGTAATGGACCGCCAATCATCCAGATGGTATGGATGGTATCGCGAATTTTGTCGCAATGTGCGATGTTGAAATTGAGCGGTTGGAATTAGACCGAACAATTTCTCAGAGCACTCCCCGTGATAGATGCGATAAAATACGCAAAGAGATGCAACATCTCTACGCAGTGCCAGTGTATCGAGCCGATCAGAAAGAACTTGGTCGTCGAGGATTCGAACCGCTCTGCTCTGGATGCGGTCAAGTGGAAGTAGCTGGCACTGGGGTGCCCCGACCCAGAGATGAGAACAGTTTTCCATGTGGGGCCGAACTTGCGCTTTGTAAAGTTGCAAACGATATGCCGGTGTGAAAAACCGTCTCGCTCTGCTGAGCACGCCAAGCTTTTTAGAGGCCAATTTGGCCTTCCCTTCCAAGTGACCACGAAACTGCACACTATTCGATATGTCGACGCCAAGGATTCCGATACTGGCTGAGGCAGCAAGGGGAGTGCCTTGAAACTGAGGAGATACGACAAACGGGTGCTTTTAAGCGGTAAACGCGCAAACTTGTATCTTCTGGGGATTGAACTGGACTAGATTTAGTTGGCCCCAATCCAAGGAGACTTTGTTAAGCAAAGACTCGACTTCAGACACAAGTGTTTCTGGTACTCGGCGACGTTTTCCCGAAAAATATTGGCACGGCCGGTATATAAGGCATCACCAGTGCTGTCGTCTGCATAGCAATGAATGCTACCAATTAGCAACATATCATTGATATTGTGACGCCTCATAATTATTATTCATCATTATCATCATTACAGCCCTTCACAAGTCCACTGCTGAACATAGGCCTCCCCCAAAGAATGCCACAAAGCACGGTCCTGAGCCACCTGCATCCATCGACTTCCTGCACATCTTACCAGGTCGTCACTCCATCTAGTGGGGGGACGCCCTACACTTCGCCTGCCGGTACGAGGCTGCCACTCGAGAACCTTTCTTCCCCATCGGTTGTCGGTTCTTCGAGCTATATGGCCGGCCCATTGCCACTTCAGCTTACTAATCCGTTGGGCTATGTCGGTCACTCTGGTTCTACTGCGGATATCCTCATTTCTGAGTTTATCACGCAGAGAAACTCCGAGCATAGCCCTCTCCATAGCTCGCTGGGCGACCTTGAGCTTCCTCATCCGGCCAGCAGTGAAGGACCACGTCTCAGTTCCGTATGTCATCACTGGCAACACGCACTGGGTGTACAGTCTCGTTTTCAAGTTTTGAGGTATACCTGACGAGAAGATGTGCCGTAATTTCCCGAACGCTGCCCAACCGAGTTGAATCCGTCGATTGACCTCTCGGTCGAAGTTGGACTTACCTAGTCGGACTATTTGTCCCAGGTAAACATACTCGTCAACAACTTCGAGCTTAGTGTTCCCAACAACTACCGGCATAGGTGTGACATGGACATTAAACATGATCTTTGTTTTGTCCATGTTCATCTTAAGACCTATCCGTTGGGAAACACTATTGAGGTCATTGAGCATAGTGCTTAGGTCCTCCAGCGATTCTGCCATAAGGACTATATCGTCGGCAAATCGAAGGTGAGTGATGTACTCGCCATTGATGTAGATACCGTATCCTTTCCAGTCCAGAAGCTTGAAAACGTCTTCCAACGCAGCGGTGAAGAGTTTCGGGGATATGACGTCACCCTGTCTTACACCTCTCTGCAATTGGATAGATTTCGTACTCTGGTTCTGTACTCGGATAGCCATCGTAGCCCTACTGTACAAGCACTTCAACACTTCGATATACCGACAGTCAACTTGGCATCGCTGAAGGGACTGCAGCACCGCCCAAATTTCGACGGAATCAAAGGCTTTCTCATAGTCCACATACGCCAGACATAGTGGCAAATTGTACTCCTCGGACTTCTGTACAATTTGCCGAAGGGTATGTATGTGGTCTATGGTGCTAAAGCCTTTTCGGAAACCGGCTTGTTCGGGAGGCTGGAAGTCGTCAAGTCTGCGCGCGAGACGATTCGTAATGACTCTCGAAAACAGCACGTAGACGCGGCTCAGAAGGGAAATCGGTCTGTAGTTCTTCAAGAGAGCGTTGTCGCCTTTCTTGAAGAACAAGACCACCGCACTTCTGCTCCACGCCTCCGGTGTAATGCCACCATGGAGGACGGAATTAAAGAGCTTCTGAAGGACTTCAAGTACCGGTTTTCCACCCGCTTTCAGAAGCTCCGCTGTAATTCCATCCTGGCCTGGGGCCTTGCCGTTTTTAAGGTGCTGGAGAGCCATTCTAATCTCGCTCAGACTGACGTCCGGGATATCATCGGAATAATGTCGGATAAGACTCGCTCTTGGATCGTTACTCACACTTGCGTGTGGCTCCAACGATGACGTGTACAGCTGCCCATAGAACCTCTCAATCTCACTCAAAATCTCAGGTGCCCCGGAAACGATGCTGCCACATTCGGTCTTCAGCTTTGACAGTTGGCTCTTTCTGGCAGACAGATCTCTGGCAAAGACTTTGGAGCCTTGGTTCCGCTCGATCGCTTCTTCAATACGAGCTGTATTAAAGTTGCGTAAGTCCCGCCGCATGCATTTGGAGATCTGTCTGTTCAGTTGCCTGTATGCTGTCAAATCTGTTGAAGAATGTAGCTTCATCTCCCGTCTAATAGCCATGAGATTAAGAGTGTGATCGGAGAGTTTTTGTGTTCTTCTGCGGCGGGTCTTGCAGAACTTAGCTCCGACCGCATGGACAGTTTCCACGAGCTTGTCATTCAAATCGTCCACTTCATTGCAGTCTTCTAGGCACTGAAAACGGTTTTGCAACTCGAGCTGAAAGGTTTCGGGACTTTGGATTAGAGCACGAGGGGGACGGAGCGTTGACTTCATTAGACGAGACCTCTCCAACTTAACGTTTAGGTTCAGTGTGCCTCTAACCATTCGGTGATCGCTGCCGGTTTTCACCCTCGCGATCACTGAGACATCACTGAACAGTTGTCGTCTGGTCGTCATAATGAAGTCAATCTCATTTTTTGTCGAACCGTCGGGGCTCGACCAGGTCCACTTCCTGTGGGGCCGCTTCTGGAAGAAAGAGTTCATCATAAAGAGTCCCTCTTTCTCCATGAAGTCGGCCAACTGCTGGCCCCTTGGGTTCCGTTGCCCTATTCCAAAATTCCCCACTTTCAGCTCACCGTTCTCTCTTGTGCCTAGTTTTGCATTGAAGTCTCCCATTAACACCGTATATTGAGTTTTGGAGGAATGCATGGCTCTAGAGATATCCTCATACATTTCCTCCACCTCCTGATCGGGGTGTGCCGAGGTTGGTGCGTAAACCTGTATGACCTTCAGCGAATACCGTTTGGTGATTCTGAGTATAAGGTACGCAACCCTCGTCGACACACTCTCAATCTTTACAACGTTGTTAACGAGAGACTTGTGGACGATAAATCCGACACCTCCTTGGGACAGATGGTCGCCCTCCCGGTAATAGAGCAAGTTGCCGGATTCGAGGATTACCGTGTCCTCCCCCTCTCTTCGGACTTCGGATAATCCTATAATATGCCAGCGTAACTTGTCTATCTCTTCTTCCAGCTCCACAATCTTCTCGTCAGTCCTCAGGGTGCGTGCGTTGTATGTTGCCAGGTCGAGTCGTTGTAGGTGGCAACCAAACCTCCACCGGAGATTCTTAGCACCCCCTGCCCCGCCGTTACCATGGTCGCCACCGTAGCCAGGAATAGCGGGGCCGCCGGGGACTGGGGGCCGTCTCTTCGTAACTTTCATTATGGGGGGTATATTGCCATAGTTGCCACGCTTGGCGAGCGGGTTGGCAACCGCAGTTTTTTATTGTATTTGCCGTATAATTATTATTAATAAATAATAATTAAATTCATTAAACAGACATTTAAAAATGTCATAGAAATTATAATTTAAACAATTAAATGCAAATAATAAGCATAAAGTTCAAAAATATCCATTTGGAATATTGAATATTATAATATTAGTAAACGCATAAAATGTCATTAAAAATCTCTAAATTTATTAAAAATCTGCTTAAAATGTTCAAAATGTATCAAATCATATAAATATAAGGCGATTATATTGCAATAACAAAGATAAATAACATTTGTAATATAATAGAAAAAATGGATCAAAATTTTCTAAGTTGATGAAGGTATTCTTGTAATCATTGGAAAATTTCTAAGTTGATGAACGTGTTCTTGTAATGTTCCCTTATATTGGGGCGTTGCCGGAGACACATACCCAAGGTTGTACATATATATGGGGTGGTCGGCTGACCGACTGCTAGTACTAAGGTTGCATAGTGACTAGTCCTATATTAGGGACTTATCATAGTAAGGTCTAACGAACCAAAGCATTAATATAGAAGGTCTCTATGATGCATAAGCATTATGATAGCAGAGTTATGACTTGAAGTCCCATATGAATAAGACATACAATAGTATGGTCTGTCGTGAAGCGACAATTAAATATAAAAGAATCTAACCTAACAGCAACAAAACAACAAAAATAGAACAAAAACAAATAATATATTTAAAATTTAAAAGATATTTACAATTTTATATAACAAAATGGAGTATGAAGATGAGGATGGATGTCGTGATTTACAAATATTTAAAAAAAAATAAAAAAATTAGGGTTGGAACTGAGCGCGAAGATCTAAAGTGTACAGCAAGTGCTCTCAGCGCCTGGAACGAGCACGCACAGCGTAGGTGAGAAGGCGTGGGCGTCTCTAGGCGACCACTTAAGGTGAATGTGGTGGTTTGCAAGATCCGGCGACTTCAGGCAAGACAGGGGCTTGCAGGATCCTCAGCGACTTCAGACAGAACAGAGGCCTGCAGGATCCGGCGACTTCAGGCAGGACAGAGGTTTGTAGGATCCGGCGACTTCAGGCGGGACAGAGGCTTGCAGGATTCGGCGACTTCAGGCAGAGCAGAGGCTTGTAGGATGCCGGCGACTTCAGGCAGAGCAAAGGCTTGTAGGATCTGGCGACTTCAGGCAGAGCAGAGGTTTGCAGGGTCCAGCGGCTTCAGGCAGGACAGAAGCTTGCAGGATCCCGGGGCAGTGCGGCCCCGGGATAAGGCCTTTAAGAGATGCTTCGAATTCGAGAACTGAAGCGAGACTAACTTTCTTGACCGATTGGTTCGGCTTTTATACCTTTTTAGAGAGAACGGAAAAATTATTTAAATTAAACGCAAATTTTTTATAAATGGCCAAGAGGAAAGAGTATTTATGTGGAATTATCGAAGTAGAAACAACAGACCGGTAGCGAATTTGAATATAATTGTCATGACAACCAGATAAACAACGATGTCAAAACATGTAAAATTTTGGTTTTAGGCTCGTAATAGAAAAACGGTAATAATAATACCCAAAGCATCCTGTGAATTCTCCCATGCATTATATATATATTTAATCAGCTCAACACCGGCATCAGTTATCGAGCGACCCCTTGTGAAACCAAATTGATTTTTATGAAGTAAATTATTTATTTTAAAGAAATTTAACATTTGATCAAGAATAATTTTTTCAAAAATCTTTCTAAGTGTTGGTAGTACAGAAATAGGTCTAAAATAGGTCTAAAATTGATTATCACTAGATAACTAGTTGCTGTTCCCCCTATTATTCGTGGGATGCACAGTCTCATTTCTGAATTTGATCCCAAATCCGGAGCTTAATCAATGAAAAGTTGGCTTTTAAATATTACTGAAATAATAAAAAAAAGATTTAAGTGAAAAATGAGATATTATTGATATAGGAAAAAAGGTAGCGCACCTGCGCGCACAAAGGCCGAAATTGCAGAGTTACGGAAAACTAAATAAAAGATCGAAAAAGGTAGACTCCATTGACACCAATTTAAAGGTGCTGATAGTGTGAAAATACGAAGTAAAAATGATTTGTTATTGTGTTCTTATGGTTTAAAATCGTTACAGGATCCTATGGAAATAAAGGTGATGTAAAAAATCCAGTTTTGAGGTGAATGCAGAAAATCGAAACAGAATGGAAAAATGAATTTAAAATAATGTAAAATAATATGTAAGTAACATAACACTACATTTTCCCCCCGACCCTGGAAAATTTTTGACTCAGCAAAAATTTTGATATATACATTCTAAAATAAACCATAAAAACACAGCTTTGCAGAAACAGACATCACCATGCAAAATCAGATATACTATCTCTTACATTCATCATCTGCCATTCAGGTAAGGGTGGAGTTCACATTCAATGACTACCACTCTAAAAGTGTGTTTTCGAAAGGACATTCAGGCTTATTTAAGGAGTTGTCATCCGCTCCTGCGTGGAAAAAAAAATTATTAAGGGAGTAGTCAGCCGCTCCCAAGTGAAGATAAAGAAATATCTTAAGTAAGCTTTAGTCGCTATGACTTAAGTAAAGATTAAGAACGGCCAGAGCGGTAGGGCTCAAAGCCAGAGATCAGCAACATCACCAACGAGATGTGTCTGAAATAAAAATAAAAAGTGAAGATTAACCAACGAAAATTCGAGGTCCTAAATCAAGATGTGTTGAAGAACACTACTTACATATCATTTTTTTTGTACTTAATAACCCTTTTCATTGTTATAATAAAGTGCAAAGTTTAGTTTGAATAATAAAAATTTAATTAAAAATTATACCTCTTTAAGTTATCTAGAATAAAAAATATTAAAGTGATGAATGTAAGTGAAGTGTTAAATGTAGGTCTAAATATAATCCAGATAAGTTGAAACACTAGATGAAGTGTTGTTTTAGAATTTGGAAGTTATGAAAAGGATGAATAAATAAAGAGTTAAGAACGAAAGAGAAAGCAATTAAATAAAAAGGGAATGGACAAGGCGCAGTAAAGGTGAAGAAAAGAGAAAGAGAACTTTTACGTTGGGCGCCAAAATGTCGTGAAGCTACAATTAAATATAAAAGAATCTAACCTAACAGCAACAAAACAACAAAAATAGAACAAAAACAAATAATATATTTAAAATTTAAAAGATATTTACAATTTTATATAACAAAATGGAGTATGAAGATGAGGACGGATGTCGTGATTTACAAATATTAAAAAAAAATAAAAAACAGATTAGTGTTGGAGCTGAGCCCGAAGATCCAAGGTGTACAGCAAGTGCTCTCAGCGCCTGGAACGAGCACGCACAGCGTAGGTGAGAAGGCGTGGGCGTCTCTAGGCGACGACCTCAGGTGAATGTGGTGGTTAGCAAGATCCGGCGACTTCAGGCAAGACAGGGGCTTGCAGGATCCTCAGCGACTTCAGACAGGACAGAGGCCTGCAGGATCCGGCGACTTCAGGCAGGACAGAGGTTTGTAGGATCCGGCGACTTCAGGCGGGACAGAGGCTTGCAGGATCCGGCGACTTCAGGCAGAGCAGAGGCTTGTAGGATCCCGGCGACTTCAGGCAGAGCAAAGGCTTGTAGGATCTGGCGACTTCAGGCAGAGCAGAGGTTTGCAGGGTCCAGCGGCTTCAGGCAGGACAGAGGCTTGCAGGATCCCGGGGCAGTGCGGCCCCGGGATAAGGCCTTTAGGAGATGCTTCGAATTCGAGAACTGAAGCAAGACTAACTTTCTTGACCGATTGGTTCGGCTTTTATACCTGTTTAGAGAGAACGGAAAAATTATTTAAATTAAACGCAAATTTTTTGTAAATGGCCAAGAGGAAAGAGTATTTATGTGGAATTATCGAAGTAGAAACAACAGACCGGTATCGAATTTGAATATAATTGTCATGACAACCAGATAAACAACGATGTCAAAACATGTCAAATTTTGGTTTTAGGCTCGTAATAGAAAAACGGCAAGATTTAAATGAAAAATGAGATATTATTGACATAGGAAAAAAGGTAGCGCACCTGCGCGCACAAAGTCTGAAATTGCAGAGTTACGGAAAACTAAATAAAAGATCGAATAATGTAGATTCCATTGACACCAATTTAAAAGTGCTGATAGTGTGAAAATACGAAGTAAAAATGATTTGTTATTGTGTTCTTATGGTTTAAAATCGTGACAGGATCCTATGGAAATAAAGGTGATGTAAAATATCCAGTTTTGTGGTGAATGCAGAAAATCGAAACAGAATGGAAAAATGAATTTAAAATAATGTAAAATGATATGTAAGTAACATAACACTACAGGTCTATGAAATAAAGCAAATATGTGGTGTCGAGGTCTCAAATATGTAAAAGCATTATATTGAAAGAAATGGGACTTGAAAAGGATTATTATAGTGGCGTGTAGGTTGCTTCGCAGACTCTGAGACCAAGGTAAACTTGGACTCACTAACCGATGTGTCCTAGACATATCATCTTATTGCCGGTGGTAAGCGGGTTTGTTGTAGCAATACGACTTGCCCGTGGACATAGCACACCCCTACCGTTTGTGGGCGGCGTCTTAGCGCATAGCGTTATGATACGTCGGCTATCTTTCGTATTAGGGTGAGTGTGTTTGGTAGTACTTTTAAGTGAAGCAAGCATACTCAACTTCATGTCTTAGTGCAATAGCGCTATGATACGTGGGGTTTTGGCTACTGACGTCCTAGTACCGTGGTACTATGATACGTTGGTGGTATTTATAGTTAACAACATAATCAATTTTGTTACCAAAGTCGATAGGGATCATGTGGGTGTGTTGTGAGGGGGCGCCATCCGTATGATAGTTGCATGGATGCTTACTGCTACTTGCAGACGCATTGACGCATCTTGTGGTTCTGGTCGATGGAGGGTATACGGGTGGTGATGTCTGCTGGGACTGTATGGGGGACCTTGGGATGGTGTAAGCCCGACGATAGTCGTATTGATGCTTGTTGCATTCTGCAGCATTGCGTCTCTGCGTTGGTTGTTTGGCCGGTCGCTATTCTCAATGGCGCTCTCTGCGTCTTGGTTTGACTCACAACCTAATTAGCTTTGCCCAAGTCGGTTCCCTTCATTGCGGGGCTGCAGACTGTCTTCCCTCCATGATGTTTTATATAACAACTTAATAATATATCTCTATAAAGTTCCCACCTTTGAGAGATTGAAGGCAACTTGTTGGTGGGCGAGACAAACATGATCGAAAAATGCATATACTCAACGTCAGTGACACAAACCCTTTCTGATGGCGAATTATTACTATTATCTTATAACTGACTATTGGCTATATCTGCGATTGTATTGGTTGGTGGAGCATATGTGTCGACCTCATGCGGTTGGTAGCTGGAGGGAGAATCTGAGGAGGCTCTCAAGGCTGCGGCCGAAAGCCGCGCAACGTGGGACCCCATTCCCTTGAGGTGAGCGGTAGACTCATGACACGCTCTGCGGCCAATTGGCCGTGCTGACCATACAATTGGTGGTGATGCCTTACACTTACATCAAGTCTGCAAGAACGGCGGTCTGGCAGGTGGTGGCACTCACGGAAGGCTTTTTATGGCCAGTGTGCCGATTGTTGCCTAACCCGTGTGACGTACATTTCACTGTGGCTGGATTTGATCGTATTCTGTATGGCGTTTACACGCATTGACATGCGCGACTTCGGTCGATGTTTGTGCTTACGCACTATCAAGGGGCCAAGTCATCTTTTACTGGTTCGTCAGTTATTTTGCTGTGGACTACGGTCCAGTTCCCAACTTAGCGTACCCTTCGGGGGGAGCGCATTAAAATGGTTGGCGCTCACCGTGCGCGGCGTGTGTGGAGCCGTGTACCTCCTCCACATATTTTTTAAAATGTGGGAGAGCGAAGCCCTTGTAGCTGGTATTTGATATAAATATTGTGAGCCTTTTCCAAGCGGGAAGGGATTAATTAATAAGGAATTGACTGTTGTGAACCAGATACAAGTGGAATAGGGAAAATTTATTGTTCTTAACCTTTTTGAGCTCTATCTTCGTGAACGGGGTTCTTTAGCTTATAAGACTCTACCAACAGCTTTCGATTGCTGTCGTGAATATTCATTCTTCCAAGATACACCTAAAAGAACTAAGTTACTATACAAACACAACGTAAAAGAGGGTCCTAACTAAGACGATCACGCCATAAATTTATTAAATGGCCTATATTTAAACCTTAAGAAAGATCTAGATATACTGGACAATTAAATTAGATATATTTATATATCTTACAGATATAGATTCTAAAGAAATACAAGTATATCATCATATATAGAGGCCGGTGTAAAGTCAGCCAAATTCCACCTGGCTAGGATATTAGGGACTACGCACCTAACCTATGAGGAATTGTCATCTTTGTTCACACAAATAGAATGTATCCTAAATAGCCGCCCCCTATGTCCATTAAGTTCCTCTCCCACGGACTATTATCCCTTAACTCCGGGCCACTTTTTAATTGGTAGACCACTAAGCTCGCTGCCATCTCCGTGTCTACAATCCGCTAATGCCAATCGTCTCGACAGATTCCAGCGCATCGAGCAGTTTAAGCAACACTTTTGGCGACGCTGGAGCCACGAGTACATTGCGGAGCTGCAGTTAAGGACGAAGTGGCGCACGAAGTCCAAAGAGAGCCTACAAATTGACGACCTAGTCCTCTTGAAAGAGGAAAACGCTCCACCGCTCTATTGGCGTCTCGGACGTGTAAGAAAACTCTTCCCGGGATCTGACGGATTGACACGCGTCGCAGATATAGACACTGCAAGAGGAATTGTGCGGCGCGCCCTAAACAGAATCGTCCTACTACCGAAGCCCGATGAGTTGGAAGATCTTGAAAGCTGTTAAGCTTTCCAGCGCCGGGAGTATGTCGGCGCCGTTACGACAGCACCGACGGTGTTTGCGGGGAGTATGTGAAGTGCGGGGGGTTTCTCACCACCACGCCTAAGACCGGCACTCGCCGATAGCTCGCGACCCGATCGCCACCAAATATTTTGTATTTTTCATTCCTTTTAAATATACAATTTGCCTATCGTGTGAGTCGCCTATTTTATTCATGTTCCCTAATTGAACATAGTGACATTGAAACTGGCTCAGAGACTGCAACATTAGTGACTGCCACATTGGTATCAGAATCCGTAGGTTTGTGTAAAAAGGTATTGTGACGTTTTTTGCATATCTTGCACGTACCTGGAAGCTTGCATGCGCGCGTATTATGCCCTTTGCGCAAACAGTTGGGACACAACTTTAGCTCGGACACTAATGAAAGTCTATCATCAATAGATTTCGATTGAAATTGTGAGCACTCATAATTACGATGACCTTGACCACAGAAAATACACTTGTGAGGGGCAGTTGCTGATGAGTCGCCCTGCTCAGCGCTAACGAATGACTTAGTATGAGAAACGGGATTTTGTTTGAAGCCTTGATTGTGATTCGGGTTTGACTTTATATTTTTGTCTTGTTTACTGCGATAAACAGACTCTAAAACTTCAGCGCGGCCCTTAATAAAAGTCATGAAATCATCTAGGCTAGGCATATCCGAAGCATTAATATTAGCTTGAATGTACTCCTCCCATTTAACACGCGTGTTGCTGTCTAATTTCGCTGAGACTATGAATATGATCAGGGTATCCCAATGATCAGTTGGCTGTTTTAAAGTATTTAAAGCACGTAGGTTTTTTGTGACGTGGTCTACTAGAAATCTTAATGACTTGTCAGACTCACGCAACGGCTCAATATTAAACAAAGACTTCAAATGATTATTTATTAATTGACGAATATTATTAAAACGCTCACAAAGAAGACTCCATGCCTCAGGATAATTATTGTCGCAAACTTCTAAATTACATATTACATGAGCAGCTTCACCTTCTAGATAGGAATTTAAATAATGAAATTTGTGTATATTTTTTATTTTTGTATTATTATGTATCAGAGAACTGAACGTATCACGAAATTCCAACCATTTGTTGAACGTACCATCAAACTTATTAATTTTAATGACTGGTAAACGAAAGCCGATAACTTCGTGATCATCTTCATCAGCTGTGTAAATACTGCTATGCTGAAGCGACGACTTTTTTGTCGTACTGCTTACGGAAATAATTTCCTGAGCCAATGCGATCGAATTGTGGAAAGCTTGTTCGATAACTTCTCTGGTATCCAATTCTAAGCTTAAATTATTTTCCTCCAATGCTTCAATCTGATTTTGCACGCCATCGAATTCGCCAAATAAAGTCTCAAGTTTAACTAATCGCTGCGACAGCACGCTAACTTCCGTAGGAGTAAGCTTTTTACCTTTTAATTCTTCTAAATGGTTATTAAATTTCGTAACACGGCCTCTAATTGAAGCGCGTTTTAAATTAAGAGTTTTGTACTTTGCCTCCATACTAGCAAAGTTAACGCGCAGACAATCAAAACAACTAGTTATGCGCTGTACTAATCAAATAAATAAGAATTGCATACAATACGTTCCTCGCTTCGTGGCCGCTGTGACGGAAACCGGTTCAAAATCAGCAGAAGCGCGGTGAAAGGTGGGATTGATGACGCGCGACGCCCGCGGTCCAGTACCACGACGTGAGCCCGCAGTGCTGGCAGTGACACGGGATGCGATGATAGTCTCGAGCGACCGCTGCACCGTAGCTGAAATTGATTGTTGGAATGCTTTGCAGATATCTCCGTACATAAAATAATAACGGGAAGCAAGGTTGATCGTAAATTTAATTGATTTGTGCAAATAATGGTTTAATTAGCGTAATATAGGGCTTAGCGAATGATTATGCTATAGTGATGACTAATTTATTTGCGTGCATAAACAGCTAACAGTGAATAGCGAGAAGTGAATTTACTTGCATTGAGGAGTTAAGCTCAAATTTTTGCGTAGCTATGTACATATGTATGCTTACGTTTAAAGAAATAGGTTCAGCTATTTAAATTCTAACTATTTAACAGTGGCTACCAACTAATTAAATGCTAGTGAAGACTTTCAAGTCGTAAAATAGGCGCAATGAATGCAAATTATAGGCGGCTTGAAAAATAGCACTGATTACCTAGCAAATGATACGGCTAAATAATAGTAAGAAATGATAGACAATTAGCTGATAGGTAAGCAAATAGGTGTAAATAGGTGATTTTAACTCGTTAGGTATGTAAATTGTCGGTAGGTTTATCTAGGTAATTCTTTTAGGATTGTTTTAATAGGTATTTTATTTGGTAGGATTATTGAGTAGGAATAGTTTATTTAGATTAGCAGTTTTATATACGAAAGGGTATAAGATAGACAAGGAATATAAAGGATGTTGCTTAAGAATAGGTAGGTAGGGTAAGGCAACAAAAATAGGACTAGATTCCTTGTTTCCCTGTTCACACAAATAGAATTTTTAGGAATAGTGGGACACGAAGAGGTAAAATAATAGGAACGGGCTCACTTTTAGTTGGCAAAAACCGCTGCTGTGGCGCGTAGACTCCGCTGGACCTCAGCTTGGCCGGTTCTCAATAGCTGTCCTCTTGTCTTCTCTCCGCTCCAGATGAATTCTTCTTGACCGCTTTGTTGTTCTTAGGACTCGGGATGGTACGCCAATTTAATAATCTTCTTACCTGATGTAGTAGATCGGCGTGGCTTCCTTTGTTCTCGTAGCTCGTAGTACTTGCGTTCGCGACTTTGTAAACGCGGGGTAAGTGCTACGACCTTTGGACCGTATTACGCGGCGAAATCGGAATTCGATATTTTAATTTATCACGGTCGCCACTCGAGTCAGTCCTGTCACGGTCGCCACTATGTTCAGTTAGGGAACATGAATAAAATAGGCGACTCACACGATAGGCAAATTGTATATTTAAAAGGAATGAAAAATACAAAATATTTGGTGGCGATCGGGTCGCGAGCTATCGGCGAGTGCCGGTCTTAGGCGTGGTGGTGAGAAACCCCCCGCACTTCACATACTCCCCGCAAACACAGTCGGTGCTGTCGTAACGGCGCCGACAGAAGGTACATGGTCTCCCACATCTGGGATCCGCGTAGGCGAAGTAATCAGTTGTGTCAGACCATATGCCAAGGCAAAGTCATAGACAGATCTACCCGCATGATCGGTTAAACGAGAACCAAGCCATTCAGCGTCGTGGGCGTTAAAGTCACCGAGTATCACGATCTCTGCGGATGGGACCTGTTCTAGCACGGAGTCTGCAGCCATTTGGACGTGGTCGATGAGTCGGTCTGTGTCAGCATTACCGCTATGGGACCTATAGAGGCACCTATAGACGCGGGGATGTTCGTCGCTATCTACGCGCAGCCATAGGATGGACAGCTCCGTACCTTCAAGACTGCCGAGGCGTCGAAAACAGATGTCCTCTCTGACGTATACGCAAACTCCAGCCCGGGGCACAAAGGAGTGTTCCAATTTGTACCCCGGGTAGGAGAGATATGAAGTATCAGCCGGAGAGGATACCTGAGTCACGGTTAAAAAGAGCAAGCTTGCTCTTTTTAACCGTGCTTGTAGCGTGACAGGGGTCGCATTGGTTGTATTGCTCCGCTTGCCCCGAGCAGCATTAGTCGCGAGCGGAATTTTGCCCCCCCCCCCTCCCCCCAGAATACGTCGGGCAATCTGAGCATCCACGCTCAGCAGTGAAGTAGTTTGGTCGTGGATGCTCAGCGAGGGATTCTCCAGTGGTGCTGGTACCCACCTGAGGTAGTCTTTTATTTATTTCCACTACTATGTTGATGGGGGGGGGGGAATTGTGCCTCCGGCCACCTGCACTCACCAAACGCAACGCAGAGGTAAACCTCTACTTCACGCTGGTATTCTGTGAGGTCGTGGTACCACCCCGGTTCGCTGGCCCATCCGTGCAACAGCAAAAGCTACCGCTTGTTGGCTCTACCACTGTTTAACATAATTAAACTTTAACAATCTAAGATTCCACGGCAGGGATCAAACTCGGGTCTGACATATAAAACCAGCATTGAAAGCACTGTCCTTAAAATAGAAAATAAATATAAATAGTAACAAATCGATTTCTGTTAAATAATTATAGTTTTTTATTAATGTAAATACTTTAAAAAAATTGAAAACGTTTAAAGTTTAAATGTTTTCAATTTTTTTAAAGTAACATCCACAGAATGATTTTCTTCTTTATAGAGGGGACAGTTTCAATGTATACTCGTAATTGCACAAGTACAAATATCTAAACCCTGAAAAGTAATTTGTAGGCCATAAGTGTTCTAAAAAGTAATAATTTGGAGGCATACAAACAATCAGTTTTTCCGTGTGGGAACAAAACCCGTGGTCTCGCGGCTACTGGCCTATGAAGCCGTCTTACGAGTATGTATATAATGTATTACAAAACCATTAACATTGTCTTTCACACTACGAAAATTTCCAATGTTTTTCTCCATTTAACGATATTAGTCCGGAGATTTTATGTTATTTTTCATTTATACATCTAACTATCTTTCGGTAGCGAGTTACTCGAGAGAAATATAATTACATGAAAAAAATTAAATGTAATTATTTGAAACCAATTTTTTATCGCTATGAACGTTATTTTGAATACGTGGCGTGAGTGAAAAAGAAAGTTGTTAGAAAATTAAAAAGTAGTCATTCCGTCTATTAATTACAGCCTATTAACCACTGCTGAACATATGCCTCTAACATAGATTGTATATTAGGGGCAGATTTAGCCAGAAATGCAACGCATGGCAGGCGGGTTGGCAACCACCGTTTTTTATTATTTAGAGTTGTTATTAGGCAGATTCTGCTGCCTATCTCCTATTTCAGTTTCTCTCTGTGGTCTTTTACGGCAACCACGGGACGATATGGGGTTGTGAATATCCTTACAGGCAATACACAGGTTATTTAGTACAGTGTTTAAGTAAGTCCCCTCTACAATGATAGAGTTCCATATCCAGTAGTGGACTGCTGTGGGCTAATTTAGAACAAAAACAGAAGATATTAGAGTGAAATAATAAACATACCTACCTACAAAACTACTGACCGCATTCTGTTGTCGCCTTAAATCGTAAATATATATATATATATATATAACTATCACGCGTAATTAAAGAGATAATACATTTGTCTTTATTAAACATGTTATTTGTTACTTTATTTTTTTTCGGTTTTTATATATATATTAATAATAATAATTTGTGTCCACTTGTAGTAGCTGTATAAGAATATTGACTACCTCAACATATCGTACCGTGGGTGTTGTAAGAGGTGACAGAGTGAAATTGAAACACGAGATGAGCAGCAGCATCTTAGTGATAACAACTCAAACTAGTAAAAAGTGTATGCCAATATAAGCGCGGCAACTATGACAAAATCCACGCAAGGAAGACCTACGTTCAGCAGTGGTCATTTATAGGCTGTAATGAATAGTAAAGGACACAATTATTCAAATATATGACATTTTACAAGCGATGCAAGTTCATAAATCCCCGATTCAATCAACTGATAGGCTCTGGATCTAAATGAAGCCTAATTGCACTAATACTGAATTGAATTTGGGGAGAATATGGATAAATAAATGAATCATTGTGCTGCGAAACAAAGGCTGTACAGCTTCTTGTCAGTAATAAAATTATAGGTATATAATATCCAATATAAAACGCATAATTCTCTTTTCAAATAAATTCATTAAAGCCTATAAAGTGTACACACATCACAAAAGTTTGTGATCACTTGCAAAATCTGATATTTTCTTAAATTAAGCTTTATCAAGAAAAAAGTTTTTATGTTATATATTTTTTTAAATAGAAATTACACTGTTTGAAATTGAAAAATAAAACTTTTTTATTTTTAATAACAAAAATTGAGTAAATTATAACGTAATTGTAACAGAAATTTGATGAAATGAAAAAGATTGTTTAACTAAATTTATACAACAATTTATTAATCATCATCATCATTGTCATTAAAGCCCTTCTTAAGTCCACTGCTGAACATAGATCTTCCCCAAGGAATGGCCACAAAGCACGGTCCTAAGCCACCTGCATCTATTGACTTCCTGCATGTGTTACCAGGTTGTCACTCCATCTAGTGGGAGGACGCCCTACACTTCGCCTGTCGGACGAGGCTGCCACATTTCTTTCCCATCGGTTGTCGATTCTTCAAGCTATATGACCGGCCCATTGCCACTTCAGCATACTAGTTCTTTGGACTATGTCGGTTACTCTAGTTCTACTGCGGATATCCTCGTTTTTCAGTCTATCACGCAGAAAAACACCAAGCATAGCCCCCTCCATAGCTCGAGGAGCGACTTTGAGCTTACTCATATGGACAGCAGTGAAGGAAGACGCCTTAGATTCATAAGTCATCACTGGCAACACGCACTCTTTGTACAATCTTGTTTTTAGGTTTTGAGGTATACCTGACGAGAATGTGTGTCGTAGTTTCCCGAACGCTGCCCAGCCAAGTTGAATACATCGATTGACAAATTTGGTCGAAATTGGACTTACCTGGTCGGACTATTTGTCCCAGGTAAACATACTCGTCAACAAATTCGAGCTTAGTGCTCCCAACAACTACCAGCATAGGTGTTACATGGATATTAAACATGATCTTTGTTTTGTCCATGTTCATATTAAGACCTACCCGTTGGGAACACTATTGAGGTCATTGAACATAGTGCTTAGGTCCTCCAGCAATTCTGTCATAAGGACTATATCGTCGACAAATCGAAGGTGAGAATGTACTCGCCATTGATCTTAATACCGTATCCTTTCCAGTCCAGTAGCTTGAAAACATCTTCCAGTGCAGCGGTCTAGAGTTTCGGGGATATACCGTCACCCTGTTTTACACCGCTCTGCTGTTGGATAGGTTTAGTACTCTGATTCTGTACTCGCATAGCCATCTTAGCCCTACTGTACAAACACTTCAGTACTTCAATGTATCGAACTTGACACCACGGAAGCGACTGTAGCACCGCCGAAATTACAATGGAATCAAAGGCTTTCCCATAGTCCACATACGCAAGTCAGAGTGGCAGATTTTACCCTTCTATCTTCTGAACAATCTGCCCAAGGGTGTGTGTATGGTCTATGGCACTAAAGCCTTTACGGAAACTGGCTACCTACTTCGCGAAGCTGGAAGTCGTCGAGTCTGCATGCGAGACGATTCGTAATGACTGTCGAAAACAGCACGTAGAAGCGGTTCAAAAGGGAAATCTATCTATAGTTCTTCAAGAGCGCGTTATCACCTTTCTTGAACAACAAGACCACCGCATTTCTGCTCCACGCCTCCGGAGTAGTGCCACCATGGAGGACGGAATTAAAGAGCTTCTGTAGAACTTCAAGTATCGGTTTTTCACTCGGTTTCAGAATCTCCGCTGTAATTCCATCCTCACCAGGCGCCTTGACGTTTTTAAGGTGCTTAAGAGCCATTCTAATCTCGCTCCGACTGACGTCCGGGATATCTTCGGAATAGTTTCGTATAAGATTCGCTTTTGGATCGTTACTCACACTTGCGTGTTGCTCAAATGGTTACATTTCAGCTGCCTATGGCGAGTGGAAGGAAAAGGAGAGATCTCCCGCCGGGCAAGGTGTTCTGCCCGGAAAGCGGCCAACGCTCCGATTGGTAGTTCGGAGCTATTCTACATATGTTGCTTTAAATTCGGAACTTTGTTAGTGCGATTTAGGCTTCGATGTGTTGTGTGTGATGTGAAAAGGAGAGATCTCCCGCCGGGCAAGGTGTTCTGCCCGGGGAGCAGACGACGCTCCGATTGGTAGTTCGGAGCTATTCTATATATGCTGCTTTAACTTCAGAACTTTGTTAGTGCGATTTAGGCTTCGATGTGTTTCGCTTGTGGCGCTACGACAGCGCCGCCACATCACCCTCCTACTCAGACTGAAGGTCGATAATGCAGTCCGATTGTCGGTGGGGAATGCATGCTATGTGCGTATGGGCAAGTGAAGCCGGTGCGAACGATATACCGATGTGTAATGCATGCCGTACTACGCACTTGCAATTGATGCCGGTGAGAATGATGAGCTGGAGCAAGTGGAGGGATTGCCTTGTAGTCTGCGGTGAGTCAAGAAGAAGGTAAGTGATCGGCGAGAGTGCCGTGAAGCAGAGGCGTGCAGTAAGGCTCAGAGCCGTACCGAACACTGTAGCGCAGAAAGTAGCTTCAAGAAACAGGAAGCATTATTATTCCAGTGCTGCAATGAACTTTTGTGAAGCTAGATGGCTTGCAGAATGGGAAGACTGCAGACAATATCTGCTCGGGAGCGAATGAATGGGATACTTGAGGACGATGACGAAGATTTTGAAGTTATAGTTTCCGAAGGTTGTTGTGGTTACGTGTTCATATCAAGTCGGGGTCACCACTATGGCGGGTGGAAGGAAAAGGAGAGAGGTCCCGCCGGGCAAGGTGTTCTGCCTGGGGAGCGGCCAGCTCTCCGGTTATAGTTCGGAGCTATATTATATATGCTGCTTTAACTTCGGAACTTTGTTAGTACGATTAAGGCTTAGATGTGTTTCACTTGTGGCGCGACGACAGCGCCGCCATATGCCCATAGAATCTCACAATCTCACTCAAAATCTCAGTTGTCCCGGAAACGATGCTCCCACACTTGGTTTTCAGCTTTGACAGTTGACTCTTTCTGGCAGACAGGTCTCTGGCAAAGACTTTGAAGCCTTGGTTACGCTCGATAACTTCGTCAATACAAGCTGTATTGAAGTTGCGTAAGTCCCGCCGCATGCATATTGAGATCTGTCTGTTCAGTTGCCTGTATGCTGTTAAGTCTGTTAAAGACTGTAGCTTCATTACCCGTCTAACAGCTATGATATTAAGAGCATGATCGAAGAGTTTCTGTGTTCTTCTGCGGAGGGTTTTGCAGAACTTAGCTCCGACCGCATGAACAGTTTCCACGAGCTTATCATTCATATCATCCACTTCATTGCAGACTTTTAGGCACTAAAAACGGTTTTGTAACTCGACCTGAAAGATTTCGGGACTCCGGACTAGAGCACGAGGGGGACAGAGCGTTGAATTCATTAGACGAGACCTCTCCAAGTTAACGTTTAGATTCAGTTTGCATTTAACCATTCGGTTATAGTTACCAGTTTTTACCCTTGCGATCAGAGACATCACTGAACAGTTGTCGTCTGGTCTGGCAAGTTAATCTCATTTTTTGTTGGAAAGTCGGGGCTCGACTAGGTCCACTTCCTGTGAGGCTTTCTCCATGAAGTCTGCCGGCTGCTGGCCCCTTGCGTTCCATTGCCCTATTCCAAATTTCCTTACCTTCAGCTCACCGTTCTCTCTTGTGGTTGTGTCAGTGAGTTTTGGAGGAATGCATAGCTGTATATATATCGTCATACATTTCCTCCACCTCCTCATTGGGATGTGTCGAGGTTGGTGCGTAAACCTGTATGACCTTCAACGAATACCGTTTGGTGATTCTGAGTATAAGGTACGCAACCCTCGTCTACACACTCATAATGTTTACAACGTTGTTAACGAGAGACTTGTGTACGATAATTCCAACACCTACTTGGGACAGGTGGTGACAGAACAAGTTGCTGGTTTCGAGGGTTACCGTGTTTTCCCCCTCTCTTCGGACCTCAGATAATCCTTTAATATGCCAACGTAACTTATCTGTCTTTTCTTCTAGCTCCACGATCTTCCCGTCAGCCCATATCCTGCCTGTTTTCCATTGTTGCCTCTTACGTCACCCATGGGAAGATATTGAGTAGTGGATATTGTTAACCGCCACTACACGGCACTACACGGCAATTTGTTAAAAGACGGTTTTTTTAATCAATAGATTATAACCCATCTCCCGACTCGAACACATAATAAGAAGATCCTCCTGGGCATGCTACGATATCCAGTATTTCTTGCGGTAACCTGTTCCATTCTTGAATACGGCTTACGAACTGGAGACCTATTTTAATTGTAATGAAGCATCCAATTTAGTTCTCAAGGGTGTCAAAGTATCTTGATTATTTTTATAGAAGAGGGAGCAAACGGCCATGTGGCGCATGTGAGTAAGTGAGTACCGCCGCCCATGAACAACTGCAACACCAGGGGAATTTTCAAATGCGTTGCGCGGCCGTTTAGAATGGAGTAAGCCCTCAATGAAGAAAACTCCTCAAAAAAACGAACATTGTTGGACCATTTTACATCCACCTTGATTTTTAGTCAGGGATAGGATGTTGTTGTTTATGATTCACAGCATTCATTTACTACTATGTGGACTGGTGCTCAACTGTCATCCTTATTTTTTTAAATAAGTAATGCGTTGACAAGTTTTGTCCCACTCACGCCTATGATATTGATAATGACAATTTAAAGGTACTATAATATTAACATATGTCAGAGAATAATTGTGAGAAAAGTTGCATGTCGGAATAACTAATATATTTTGAGATTTGAGAAGTCCGGAGTACCCTCTACACTTAAACAAGTTCAGCAATGAGAGGAGTTATGTGACCAGCGCAGCGGGTAATTGTGAACACTGTTACTTATTTTTGTGGTTTTAGAGTGTTTGTATTAACAATACCATAAAGGAGACTGATTTCATACATTCCTTGACCCTGACGGTACAAAGATGAAAGTGGTGTCAATTAATAGCTTATATATTATCAAAACATCACAAGTTGGCGAAATCATGTGCTAAACAGCTGATTTTTGAAGTGCGATTGCTATTTTGGAAGCATTACGGGCCTAGTCTATTACAGCAACTAGTCGCTATGCCAGCGAATTCACCAAGCGATCAATTGAGTCAATATCTAATAAAAGCCGCAAAATCCACAATAACGAAACAAAGTCAAACGAGTGAATTAGATTACCGGTATTCGGTATGTTAGCAAGGGTTGTACAAGTTAAGTAAGATCAAAAGTACGTAGAAAGAAATCAGTGGTCCAGCAATATAAATCAATAAAATAATGGGAAACACTTAAAACACACACGTACAAAACGATATGAGACGAGTGATCACTAATCATAGATTGAGTTGAGTATGGCAGGAGCTGTCACTATCAGCATAAATTAAAATACAGCTGACAAACACAAGTAATAAATCGAACTTCGTGAATTAATTTTAGGATTTATTTTTATTACGTTTATATTTTATTTTTTAAACTGTTGACACTATGTTAATATATTGTGATGTTAGATTGAGATGTTAGGTTGATTTACTTTGATTGAATCAATCATCTGATGTAAGTTGCTTTTATGTTTAATTGTTAAAACTCATTCTCATTAATCGATTAAAGCAATCGATTTCCTACTTTATCCGTCACATAAAGTTATTTTCAAAATTTATCGGTTTCCAGATTGTGAATTGGGCAAATTTTATATTTTGAAATAAAAAAATATAACACTTTTTTAATTCTCGTATTTCAACTTATAACAATTTAGTCCAGATATCCTCGTCTTCTTTGTTCACCCGATCAAAATCTGGTGCTAGGTTTAATTTTCATTTCTTGCTTCTAAATTTATAAACATTTTTTCAGGGAAAATTAAAGCACTGAAACAGGCCGAGGTACATAAATTTCACCGCCTTTTTAAATTCTAAATATAAAAAACGCTCAGTTAAAATAATGGCATTATAATGCAGAAAAGTTCCCAGCAAAGCCATCGTCATATTGCTCGCTGAACTACGTTAAGCCTTAGGATCTTTTTGTCATCACTGGCAACCTACACAGGTTATACACTTTTGTTTTTAAGTTTTGACAAATACGTGACAAGAAGATGTAACATAATTTAATAATCATAAATCTATATTAATCCAAGTACATAAGTACTTTTATTTAAATAAATATCATAGACATTTGAAATAAATTAAAAAATCAGAAATACAATTTAATACCAGCGTAAAATAGCAGCGCAATGCTGCTGTGTTTCATTCATATGGTGAGTGTAGACAATCGGAGACCCTTTTTACTGGAAACGAGGAATTCCATCTTAGTCCTCAGGGATGGCAACGATATCTGAGTTTTGATTCTTAATCAAGGATATACGTATATGTCTATGGGCCACAGCATCCACTTACCATCAGATGGACTGATGGCTCATTTGTCACCCATATTCTAAAAACAAAAGCTCAAAATTACTCTAATAGTATGACTGTGATAACTCAGAGATTCCTAACAAAGATGCTGTGCTACTTTCTTTCCCTATTAAATTAAAATAACGCTACATCGAGCATATCGAGTACCTAAATCTAAACCACGCATACGGATTTTGCACAAAAGTAAAATCCAAAATGGATACAAATTCTATTATGTATCATGAATATCACTAAAATGTAAAATTATTTTAATGAAGTAGCTTCAATTCTGTCATATGTTATACCATCTGAATATATATAAACAAGCTAGTTACTTGCTACCAAATAAGCTTTTCCATCACGAATATTAATAGGATACGTGCACCTTGTTAAAGAGGATTTTCTTTATTCTTTACAACATTTTCTTATTCATATGGCTTTTTAAATTATTTCTTTTACAAAATAATAATACTATAAAAAGGTACAACAAGATTTACAAAAAAAAAACCCATCAGTGCTAAGACATAGTGTATCGAAGAATTGTGTTCAGAAGCTACTATGGAGAAATATTTTTTTTTATTCGTAAGTCGGTTTGTACTTTTTATTTCAATAAGCTTATAAGTTTAATTACTTTACCTTTTTGAGTTTATGTTATATTGCAAATCACAAGTTCTAATTGTTAGCTAGAATATCGCATAATTTGCTAAGTATTTTTTTGCTATATTAATCCATTTGTACGATCCAGCCGTACGTTTTTGCTAGCGTTAAAATTTTACACAACGCATTCGCTACAGTTTGACAATAACATAAACTGTGTTAGTTCACTTATTCACCTTAACCGCGACGGACGTTAACTCATTTACATAATATATAACATAATAAGATTAACATTTAACATTGTTTAACATATTTTAATCTTATATTTTTTTACTCGCTTAACAAACGTTTTTAACATATACTTTAAATTATTATTGAAGATTCATGCAATACCCGAACATTTTTGGTCCTTCGAGCGAAAAATAAACATTTTTTGGTTCTTCCAAAAGTGAATTCGACCCTCGCGAGTTTCAAGCACAGTGAGGTAACAGGAAGAACTAGCGAACATTTTAAACTCAAACATAACAGTGGTCATCTTGCTCAACGTCCACAGCATTTGGCTATGCCAAGCAGCAGCTTGTCTAGGTCAAGAAGTAACGTATTGGCAAGTTGGTCAGCAGCAGCAGTTGCATCATCTGTAGTAATCAGCAGTGTCAAAGTAAGATTTTTTCTTTGTTAACAGTTTAGAATTTATTAACAACATGGAAAACGTACATACAAATCAGGAGTATCGGAGCTATTCGTAAAATTGGTGTCAATATTCAAAAGATGGGTCAGAGCGTAAAACTGGAGGTTTTAGAATCGTATTGGCAAGAATATCAGAATAATCACAGCAAACTAGTATTGAGAGTCGTACACATCCCTACTTTACAAACTCCGAGTACAAAATTGCAAAGGAGCAATATAACTCGGTAAAAGAAATCATAAATCTGCAGTATCAGAATTTACTGGCTAGCCGGAAATATTATCCAGCCCATAATGGTTAAGGAAATTAACAAGTGGAACAGCGTGGATTAGATGAGCCGTCTTCCGGAAAATCGGCGGAACCACAAGAGGCTCTCCATACACAGGTACATCGCGGAGCAACCAGTAAGTTAGATAACATGTTGCACAAACTAAATATTAATTCAAAGGCATTTAAAAGGTATGTTAGTTACATAAAAATAGATAACATTACAGAAAAATGGCAATTCGAAGATTCGTTAAAACATTAGAGTCGCGATGGTCGGGTCATTGGGAAATTGATCATGGCTTCAATGGTGATGATGAAGAATATACAACTACTTTTAGGATGTACGAACAGGGGCTTACAGATTTGAAGAGAAAACTTAATTCCAAAATTTGGTCTGTCAATCACCGAGAAAACTGTACGCCAAAAATGGATATACCTACATTTAACGGCAATTATAACCAGTGGATACAATTCAATGATTGTTTCACAGAAACCGTTCACAATAACACATCACTTTCAAATGCTCAAAAAATGCAATTAAAAAAAATTAATTTCAATGGGATTCAGACCTTTTAATACAGCATTAGAATATTAGTTCAGATAATTATGTAACTTGTTGGGAAATGTTAAGTCATAGGTTTGACAACAAGCGACGAATTTTCGTATTTCACATTAGCCTATTACTTGGTTTCCCTAATATTCAGCAGCAGGCGGTAAATTAAATTAAAAAATTACGCGATACATTTTTAGAATGCCTAAATGCGATCAGAAACTGTGGCGTAGACATTAGCACATGTAATTGGCTGCTAGTACACATACTGTCGCAAAAATTAGACATGGAAACATATACAGGATACATAGAATCTCAAAAACGGCCCATAGATCAACCTGTGCTACAGGAGTTTCGGACTACTTAGAGAGCAAATTTACATTACTTGAATTTTATCGGCAAAAACAATAAAATACATCAAAATTAAACGTTCAGTCTCAATATAACTTCAATTCTTCATCGAGAAATAATTACAAAAATCAATTCAGTTTTAATCAATATGCAACAAACAAACCGATTGCAAAATCATATAACGTTACTGATATCTAATGTATGTAATTGTAAATGCCATGATCGTCATTACAAAGAGTGTAATATAAATGATGATCATGACATTTACGATTTTAAAACGTTTTTAACAATGTCAAATGGAAATAAATTTGAAACCACCAACAAATTGAAACTTGCATACATTTTTTATTTGGCCACAACGGAAATCCATGATGTCAACACAAAGGTGCCGCAAATGTTTGCAGAAACATAATACTCTGTTAAATGACACGTGCATATAGCCCACATCCGATGCACAGGTTGCAAAAACAACCTAACGAGTCCGTGAAAAACACTTCGCTCGTGTCACAAAATAATTTTTGCTCATATCGCAAAATGCTGCATAATCCTTAGGCCTAAAAATGTAGAATGGCGTCAGTGAAAAGGAAAACTTTGCAAGAGCATGTTAAGTATTACGTGATCCATGTTTAATGACTATACGTTTAACACGAATGTTTATATAATGAACAACTTAATGAAACATTTGCCAAACCAATCGTTCGCAAAGCTTTCGTGGTCATTTATAGAAAACATAAACTTGGCTGATCCTGAGTTATATTACAGTCGCCCCGTGAGATTCATCGTAGCCTATCGCACAATAAACACAGCTAGGATGGCTGTTGTGTGATGGTGTCAAAATATTTCAATGTAATGTTATCACAAACGACATTGAAAATATTCAGAAATTTTGGAAAATAGAACAAATAAAGAACATCCAGAGTTGAAAACCACAAAGGATTTTCAATGGCAACGTAGCAAATAACGCAATTGAAAATATACGAATCAATTTATGTTAACCAACAGGAACATGTTTATCTTCAAGCTAATCTCAGATTCCATTTGGCAGTTATTAAGGGTATTCTCAAAGCCTATTCTCAAACCTTGTTAGTAATTAAATGGCATTAACGAGTCATTTCTGTCTACTAATATCAAATAGCATGGGAAAATATAATATATAATTACCAAAAAAAAAGGGGTTTTGCCCCGGCCAGATATAAAAATGCTATTTTTTTTCAAATATTAAAGCTATACTAAAACTGTATTACGGCTTTAGCACGAGTGGTTCGGCTCAACCGGTGAAACCACGCTTTTGCAGAATAACAGCGTTAAACAGGGTCATTATGATGTTCCATGTTTTCTGTATTGCATAAGAAAGTGACGAGAACCGAATACCCTTTTAATTGATAACGATACATTTGCGTTGTTATTCTTAATAAATAAAAGGTAAAAGTCTATGAGCTACTATTTACTTATTATCAGATAGCCTGTCACTATTATTTATATTAAAATATTCTTTTAAATTATGGACTACCCTTCCTAACCCCATTGTTGGATCCGGTTTACCATCTGGCTCCATCGTCGTCTAAGTTTCGGCCACAGTTTAAGTTCCTCACAAATCCTCTCCCGTGGCCACACCTTCCCGGGATCAATGGTGCGGCTCTTCCTCTTAAAAAAATTGAGATCAACAAAATCAATGGCAATTGCACAGTTTCCGTATTTCGAAAGAAAACTTGTAAATCATGATAATTTCGCAAAAAAAAAAATATAAAACCTTTATAAAAGAATATAAACAATTGAATTATATTGCTACGAGTTTGGGGTTCGAGACAATTAAAAAAACTGCCGATTGAATTACCAAAATTGATACTTTAATTACAGATCACTAATTACAACTTAAAACAGTTGTATTGCTTCAAAGTGTTCGCTTGTATCGCCAATTCCATACAGACCCCGGTCGCGGTCTACATCGGCCTTGTATAGGGCCTCAGATAGTTTCCAGAATCTTATAGTGTAGAAAAATCTAGAATGTTCGAGTACATACCGGTTCCGACTGACTAGGTGTCGATAGTTCTAGAAAGTTCTTCCATTGAAATTTCTAGAAGGATCTTGACTCTCCTAGTTCTGCTACTCGATACTAGAGGGCGCTAGTGGTAACTAGTGTTACCATGTACCTACCATTAATTGTGGCGTGCAACAATATGAAACAATCGGATGGTCATACGATGCCGTTTTTTAACTTCGTCACCACGGCGTAGCGCATGTCCCGTCATAGACCACAAGCCTCCGCCTCCGTGTCGTTTTTAATGCATCAGCAAAAACTTCAAGACAACATAGTCTTAATGACTTAATGTATAAAAGGACTAATTATTAACAACAAGATTCATAATGATTATTATAAAAATGGCGTCAATATAAATAAGCTTTCATGCAGATATTGAGAAAATGTATCGGCAGATTATGATAAATGAACAAGACCATTGTTTTAAAAAAAAATTTGGAGAGTCAACGAAACATCATATCAATTTAGCACAGTTACATATGGCACCAAGGCTACACAATTTTCAGTAATAAAGTTGCAGGCGGTGTGCCGGCGTGAAATACTGTCACGCTCTGCTGAGTACGCCAAGCTTTTTAGAGGCCCATTTGGCCTTCTCTTCCAAGTGTTTCTCACCAATTCTGCCTATGTGCTTTGACTTTGCCTTGGCAATAATTCTTTTGAAGGACCTGGAGGCGAAGTTCTACTTCTTTTTAAGCATGCTGGTGTTTATATCCCGAGCCGCCGAAGCCTCAGCCCAGTCCCGATAGCACTCCTGTTTACTGCGTAGTGCATTCTTACAGGAGCGACCAAAACAAGGCTAAGATCTACCTCCGATGGGTACCACAGATGATGGAATAAATAATTCCAATCCCTGTAGCACCACATTAGTGACAAAGTCAGCAACAGCGCTGGGATCATCTGGCAAAAAGAAAAATCGCCCCCATGGGTAGGAAGCAAAGAAAGACCGCATTCCGTCCCAATCCGCCGACTTGTAATGCCAAACACGGCGGCATCCTGCAGAACGCAACCGCGAGGGGAGCGTGAGTGGCACCACACTCCGGATCAGAAAATGGTCCGAAAAGCCGAAGAGGGGAATCGACGAAAACCTGATATCCGTCCGGATGAGAGGTCAGCAGAAGCTCCAACAAGGAAGGTGTATGATATTCTACATCTCGAATCCACGTAGGTGATGTAACCAGTTGTGTCAGACCATATGCCAAGGCAAAGTCATAAACAGATCTCCCCGCATGATCGGTTAAACGTGAACCGAGACATTCGGCGTGGTGGGCGTTAAAATCGCCAAGGATCACGATCTCTGCGGATGGGACCTGTTCTATCATGGAGTCTGCAGCCATTTGGACGTGGTCGATGAGTCGGTCTGTGTCGGTATTACCGCTATGGGACCTATAGAGGCACACGTAGACGCGGGGATGGTCGTCGCTGTCTACGCGCAGCCATAGGATGGACAAGTCCGTACCTTCAAGACTGCCGAGGCGTCGACAACAGATGTCCTCTCTGACGTATACGCAAACTCCAGCCCGAGGCACAAAGGAGTATTCCAATTTGTACCCCGGGTAGCAGAGATACGAAGTATCAGCCGGAGAGGACACCTGCGTCTCGGTCGGAAAGAGCAAAGTCGGCTAGTCGTGGATGCTCAGCGAGTGATTCTCCAGGGGTGCTCGTACCCTACTGGGGTAGTCTGTGATATAATTCCGCTACCATGTTGATGGAGGGGGAGGGGGGGGGGGGAATTGGGCCTCCGGTCACCTGCACTCACCAGAAGAAACGCAGAAGCAGAGCTTCCACTTCACGCCGGTATTCTGTGAGGGCGTGGTACTAACCCGGTTCGAGCCCATACGTGCAAAAGCAAAAGCTGCTGCTTGGCTCTACCACTGTGAAAATTTGATAGATCGTTGTTCGTATTACTTAAGTCTAAGGTAAATTTTGCTAGTTTTACATACTATGGATATTACGTGTTATCAATGATCTCAAACTGTAGGATAATTTTTCGTTGGTGTTTTATGAATACATGTTGTACGAAGAGAAATGTTATTTAAGGAAAATTAAACAAATATTATATAATATTTGTGGTGCGTTTGTACGATGTGTAAATGTGTATATGTTTGTCTTTGTAATATTGTCATGCGGCAGAACATTAATCTGTTTCTGGAAATATATAGAAAGAAAAACGTAAACAAATTAGTAGTTCTGTTATTCTGTAAAGCTTTAATGTACTATAAATTTAACACGATTGGGATATTTGATTTTGATTAATGGCTGCAAATAATTTGAACTGTTATTATCAGAATGTTCGTGGTCTTAGGACTAAATGTCTTGAATTACGACAAAATGTTTTGACGAACGATTATGACATTATAATTATGACGGAATCATGGCTGCAAAGTGGAATTTTGTGTGAAAGTGTAATTGATGGTGAGTTCTGTGACGATAGGTATGACGTGTTCAGGGCTGATAGAGATTTGCGTACTAGTAAAAGTACTGGTGGTGGAGTATTAATACTGACATGACGCACACTTGGTGCCATGTATCGTGAACTCGGCGTATACGGTCTTACTGAGATATTGTGGATAACTATTCCTTCACGCGCGTGAGCTTCAAATTCCAACTTACATATTTGTGTAGAAGGCATATCAGTATAACCTCGCCTTACTAAAATTCTCGTTTTCCCGAATTTTTTGCCTCCTATACCTACTATAAAGCGTTCTAATGAAAATACTCATAGCACTTTGTAAAATTATTTAGTTTCACAGGCCAAAATTATCAAAATATTATATTTACGATCTTTTTTTAAATAAGGGTGACAATCGAGCATGCAATCTACCTGGCAGCAAATTCTGTAGACATCGGCATAATGATTCGTAGTAGAATACAAAATGCCGGTGTCCACAGAATTAACTGCCAGGTAGATTGCATACTCTGCATTTTGTTTTCGACTACGAATCAAAATTCTGAACAGATGCGTTGTCACCCCAGAGGACGAAGTTTGAATTCTTCGTTATCAGTAAAATAATATACAAGCTAAATAGTCCCCAGTTACTTGTCACTTACTATAAAAACACAGCATTATCATGCTGCTATTCTATGCTGGTAGTGTGCGAGCGTGGTTCTTCCCCGGTCACGCTTACTGATTTGTGTTGCAGCCATTATACACTGTGGCGTCTCTTTACCACTTACAGTCCTGTTGTCGATATGAGTGTAACACATGCAATTTGCATAAATCTGTAACTTGAAACCTTACGTAAATGAAACAACTCTAGGCAATGTTTTAAATCATTGAAGTACCGTTACGGCTACCGTTACCGTGTAGGTAGTAAAACCCCAAAGATTGCTTCATAGTTGCCAAGCTTGGCAAGCGGGTTGGCAACCGCAGTTTTTTATTTTTGTTTTAAAGTTATTTAATAATTTCAATTCATGAATATATTTTCTTAAGATAATAATATTGCGCAGTAGGCGAAAATTTTATATAATCGAAAATTAGTATTTTAAAGTATAAGGTAAACGCGCACGACATTATGTTATATCTGTTTCTTGACTTTATTGCAGGAAAAATTAATCCTCTGGAGAAGCAATAACTCTAAGCTTACAATTATACAAACGTAAAATTTCAGTTTATGAGAGAACAGCTCTCGATTCATCTACACATTACGACTAAAGGAAATTACATTCGTTAGAAATTTTTTGTTTAAGCGTTTTTGAATATCGATACAATAACGTAAGAATACATACGTATCAAACAGACAGCGTCTTTATGGCTAGAAAATAATTCTATGTCATACTTACTTACTTACTTACTTATCTTCACGCACAATCCCTGACGGGGTAGCCAGAGAGAACAGATCGCCAAGTGTCACGATCCTTACAAACCTCTTTGATGTCATAAATATACAAATCCAATATTACAATGATGTTAAAATATGTTTGTAGCTAGAAATATTGCCAAGAAAATCTTTAGTAGTTCAGTATAGTTTAATAGTTCCTTTGTAACATCTTGGGCTACATCATCACTTAACTTCAGGTGGGATGATCTGTAACAAATTAGTTAAAAATATATTGAACAAAACTATATTAACGGATCTTATCGCGATTAATTTTCTTATTTTATTTCCTGACGTTTTGACCATAGGTGCTGTAAAGCACCCAAAATGTCGGGAATCAAAATATGTAAATTAAATGCGATGAAATCTGTAAATATACTTTTATTTAAAGTGTATTGTTCGCGTAAGTATAAGAAATCATTAAAAATATAAATGTTATGTTGTATAATTCTCTCACTGATTGCCACAAACCATCTGCGTCTATCGACACAGTGCACTCCATCTTATTGGATATAGAGGAAACGAAAAGCAGGAGATCCGTGCACTACACGGACTTGTATGGGGCCGCAATTGAATAATTAGCGATCAGCCACCGTAGAGTCTGTTTTACTTGATGATGCCTCGTTTACAGGCGAAACACCTGTCCTATTATCGAAAGTGGCGTTGGCTCTGATTGAGGGGGTTGGGTTGTTTAAACTAGACAAGACACATCAATTGTTTTATTACGCCAATCTTACTTACAATCTTACTCTATGAACGATATTTTGAAATTGAATGCGTGGCGTGAGTGAAAAAGAAAGTTTTTAGAAAATTACGAAGTGGTCATTCCGTCCATAAATTACAGCCTATAGGCACTGCTGAACATAGGGCTCTAACATATATTGTATATTAAGGGCAGATTTTGCCATAAATGCAATGCTTGGCAGGCGGGTTAGGAAAGAGATAAGAAAGAGATAAGATATTTTTTACCTTTATTAAACATGTTCTTAGTAACTTAATTTTTTTCGTTGCTAAACAATAATTCGTGTCAACCTTGTAGTAGCTGTATAAGAATATTCACTACCACACCTTATTGTCCCGTGGGTGTTG
Organism: Parnassius mnemosyne; assembly: GCA_963668995.1. Classification (NCBI taxonomy): domain Eukaryota; kingdom Metazoa; phylum Arthropoda; class Insecta; order Lepidoptera; family Papilionidae; genus Parnassius; species Parnassius mnemosyne. The sequence goes on along the minus strand of CAVLGL010000046.1, from coordinate 11,476,388 downwards.
CAAAAGGTGACAGAAGGAAATTGAAACACGAGATGAGCAGCAGCGTCTTAGTGATAACAACTCAAACTAGTAAAAAGTGTATGCCAATATAAGCGCGGCAACTATGCCAAAATCCCCGTAAAGAAGATCTAAGTTCAGCAGTGGTCATTTATAGGCTGTAACGAATGGTAAAGGACACAATAATTCAAATGTGTGACATTTTGCAAGCGATGCAAGTTCATAAATCCCCGATTCAATCCACCGTTAGGCTCTGGATCTAAATGAAGCCTAATTGCACAAATACTGAATTGAATTTGGGGAAAATGTGGATAACTTAATGAATCATTGTGCTACGAAACTAAGGGTATACAGCTACTTGTCAGTAATAAAATTATAGGTATATAATCTCCAATATAAAACGCATAATTCTGTTTTCAAATGAATTCATTAAAGCCTATAAAGTGTACACATCACAAAAGTTTGTGATCACTAGCAAAATCTGATTTTTTTTAATTAAACTTTATCAAGAAAAAGTGTTAATGTTATGTATATTTTTTAAATAGAAACACACTGTTTGAAATAAAAATTAAACTCCTTTGTATTTTTAATAACAAAAATTGAGTAATTAAATTATAATGTAATTGTAAAAGAAATTTGATGAAATGAAAAAGAGTGTTTAACGAAATTTATACAACAATTCTTTAATCATCATCATCATTACCATTACAGCCCTTCATAAGTCCACTGCTGAACATAGGCCTCCCCCAAGGAATAGCCACAAAGCACGCTCCTGAGTCACCTGCATCCACTGACTTCCTGCATGAATTACCAGGTTGTCACTCCATCTAGTCGGGGGACGCCCTCGACTTCGCCTGCCGAATGAGGCTGCCACATTTCTTTCCCACCGGTTGTCGATTCTTTGAGCTATATGACCGGCCCATTGCCACTTCAGCATACTAGTTCTTTGGGCTATGTCGGTTACTATGATTCTACTGCGAATATCCTCGTTTTTCAGTCTATTACGCAGAAAAACACCGAGCACCCTCCATAGCTCATTAAACGACTTTGAGCTTACTCATACGGCCAGCAGTGAACGACACTTCGCCTACCGCTACGAGCCTGCCACTCGGGAACCTTTCTTCCCCATCGATTGTTGGTTCTTCGAGCTATATAGCCAGGCCATTGCCACTTAAGCTTACTAATCCGTTGGTCTATGTCGGTTACTCTAGTTCTACTGCGGATATCCTTATTTCTAAGTTTATCACGCAGAGAAACTCCAAGCATAGCCCTCTCTACAGCTCGTTGAGCAACCTTGAGCGTCCTCATACGGTAAGCAGTGAAGGTAGACGCCTTAGATTCATAAGTCATCACTGGCAACACGCACTGGTTGTAAAATCTTGTTTTTAGGTTTTGAAGTATACCTGAAGACGAGAAGATGTGTCGTAGTTTCCCGAACGCTACCCAGCCGAGTTCAATCAATCGATTGACAACTCAGTCGAAATTGGTCTCACCTGGTAGGACTATTTGTCCCAGGTAAACATAATCGTCAAAAACTTCGAGCTTAGTGCTCCCAACAACTACCGGCATAGGGTGTTACATGAACATTAAACATGATCTTTGTTCTGTCCATGTTCAACTTAAGACCTATCCGTTGGGAGACACTATTGAGGTCATTGAGCATAGTGCTTAGTTCCTTCAGCGATTCTGCCATAAGGACTATATCGTCGACAAATCAAAGGTGAGTAATGTACTCGCTATTGATGTTAACACCGTATCCTTTCCAGTTCAGTAGCTTGAATACGTCTTCCAATGCAGCGGTGAAGAGTTTCGGGGATATAACGTCACCCTGTTTTACACCTCTCTGCAGTTGGATAGGTTTAGTACTCTGATTCTGTACTCGCATGGCCATCTGAGCCCTACTGTACAAAGACTTCAGTACTTCGATGTATCGATAGTCAACTTGACGCCGCTGAAGGGACTGTTGCACCGCCCAAATTCAATGGAATCAAAGGCTTTCTCATAGTCAACATACGCAAAGCGAAGCAGCAGATTGTACTCTTCTATCTTTTGTACAATCTGCCGAAGGCTGTGTAAATGGTCTATGGCGCTAAAGCCTTTACGGAAACTGACTACTTCTGGAAGCTGGATGTCGTCGAGTATGCATGCGAGATGATTCGTAATGATTCTCGAAAACAGCACGTAGACGCGTCTCAAAAGGGAAATCGATCTGTAGTTCTTCAAGAGCGCGTTGTCAGCTTTCTTGAACAACAAGACCACCGCACTTCTGCTCCACACCTCCAGAGTAGTGCTACCATAGAGGACGGAATTAAACAGCTTCTGTAGAACTTCAAGTGTCGGTTTTTCACTCGGTTTCAGAAGCTCCGCTGTAATTCCATCCTCTCCAGCACCTTGACGTTTTTAAGGTGCTGAAGAGCCATTCTAATCTCGCTCCGACTGACGTCCGGGATATGTTCGGAATAGTTTCATGTAAGATTCGCTTTTGGATCGTTACTTACACTTGCGTGTTGCTCAAACGATTACATGTCAGCTGTCCATAGAACCTCTCAATCTCACTCAAAATCTCAGTTGTCCCGGAAACGATGCTCCCACACTCATTTTTCAGCTTTGACAGTTGGCTCTTTCTGGCAGACAGGTCTCTGGCAAAGACTTTGGAGCCTTGGTTACGCTCGATCGCTTCTTCAATACAAGCTATATTGAAGTTGCATAAGTCCCGCCGCATGCATTTTGAATTCTGTCTGTTCAGTTGCCTGTAAGCTGTTAAATCTGTTAAAGACTGCAGCTTCATTAAACGTCTAACTGCCAGGAGATTAAGAGCATGATCGAAGAGTTTCTGTGTTCTTCTGCAGCGGGTTTTGCAGAACTTAGCTCTGACCGCATGGACAGTTTCCACGAGCTTATCATTCATATCGCCCACTTCATTGCAGACTTGAAACGGTTTTGTGACTCGAGCTGAAAGGTTTCGGGACTCCGGACTAGAGCACAAGGGGGACAGAGCGTTGATTTCATTAGACTTGACCTCCCCAAGTTAACGTTTAGGTTCAGTGTGCCTCTTACCATTCGGTGATCACTAGCGGTTTTTACCCTTGCGATCAGTGAGACACCACTGAATAGTTGTCATCTGGTCGTCATAATGAAGTTAATCTCATTTTTTGTCAAACCTTCGGGGCTCGACCAGGTCCACTTCCTGTGGGGTCGCTTCTGGAAAAAAGAGTTCATCACAAAGAGTCCCTCTTTCTTCATGAATTCGGCCGGCTGCTGGCCCCTTGGGTTGCATTGCCCTATTCTAAATTTCCCTACCTTCAGCTCACCGTTCTCTCTTGTGCCTAGTTTTGCATTGAAGTCTTATAATGAGTTTTGTTATACCTTATAGTGAGTTTTGGAGGAATGCATACCTGTAGATATATCCTCATACTACCTCCACCTCTTAATCGGGACGTGCCGAGGTTGGTGCTTAATCTGTATGATCTTCACCGAATACCGTTTGGTAGTTCTGAGTATAAGGTACGCAACCCTCATCGACACACTCACAATCTTTATAACGTTGTTAACGAGAGACTTGTGGACGATAAATCCAACACCTACTTGGGACGGGTGGTCGCCCTCCCGTTGACAGAACTAGTCGCTGGATTCGAGAATAACCATGTTTTCCCCCTCTCTTTAGACCTCGGATAATCCTATAATATGCCAGCGTAACTTGTCTATCTCCTCTTCTAGCTCCACGATCTTCCCGTCAGCCCATATCCTGCCTTTTTCCCATTGTCGCCTCTTACAACACCCACGAGAAGATATTGGGTAGTAGATATTGTTAACCGCCACTACACGGCATTACACGGCACTGCACGGCAATTTGTTAAAAAACGGTTTTTTAATCAATAGATTAAAAAACCGTTTTCCCATACCGCTACCGATGTATACGCTTTGGCAGTATGCTTTAAAAAACGTAATCTTGACTTGTTTTGTGCAACGGGAAAACCTAAGAGCCAACATATTACCTCTAAACTTTTCTTTCTTTCTTTCTTTCTTTCTAACCGCTAGAGCCCTGCGCTCCCTTTCAATGTCAGCATCATCTTTGAGGTCACCAGTAATAATATGCCCCAGATATTTAAATTTAGTGACTAGTTTCACGTTCATGCCATTAAGGGTAACATTATTTGCATTATTGTGACATTTACCAGCGGACTCAAAGACCATGTAGTCTGTTTTTTTGACATTGTATGTGAGTCCATGCTCAGTAGCTGCTTAGGCCTAGTATTAAAAATTAAAACTTGCATTCAAGACGCTCGACTCGGCGCGTGTCACCGATGGTACCAAGGTCACCGCCGGACCTCTCTCCCGCTCGCATTCCATTTTAGGGCGCAGCGGTCAGGACGAGTCTAGAAGAGTTAGTTGCTAGCGATCTCGGTGTCAATGAGACGGTTAGAAAGTTGAGCGCGGAGCCGCCTCTGAATAGTTAAATTTGAAGTTGTCTAATCTCGTGTGTTTTGCGTGACAACGAGGCTGGTCTCATATATTTATTGTTTTGGGAATTGTTTGCGACCGTTGATTGGTTGAGCGCGGCCCGTGTGGTTGGTTGTGCGCGTCGTTTTGAATTTGCTATCGAATATTTGGGTCTGGTTATGACTGCCTCGGATTGAGTTGTCTGTTTTGAGCGTTACGTGACAAGAGGCCTAATTTGAGTTTTGAGTGATAAAATTAACTGATTGCCATTAATTTGCGCCGACGAGTTGTTGTTTGTGTGCCTTCTAATATCGTACGAAGGAATTTTGCTTGTCGGGAGAACGCTAAAGCTTTGTGACTCGAGAGAAGATCGCGTGTGCTCGATTATAATTTGTTGCTAAGTGAACATGGAATATTGAACCTTGACCGATCGTTCTTTGGTTGTGCCGTGTGTCACTTGTTTGATTTCGATTATCGTGGATTTAGTTAAATTTGAAGTTAATTAAATGTACAATAAAATTGATAAACTAATATAGTGAAATAAAAGTTGAAAGTTTCAATTGGTGAATGTCCACTGGAGGGATCGCACATTTGGAGAAAAGCAGCGCCTGTGGATCTGCTGTCCGACTACATCGATTAAGTCAGGTGAAATTTATACACACTTTCACACACTACTTACATACACCTCACTTACCACCTGACTGGTACCCTGTGGTCAACCCTACCTCCGGAACTTGGTAAGTTTTTGTTTGCTTTGCAGCTATTAATAATAATCCATAGGCCATTGGGCCCCGCCCTCTGTTGCCCGTCGAAGGTGTTACTCATGGGCCCTAATACAGTCGACTTTTGTCGGGGCAACTAAGAACGTGAACAGTAGCATACATCTCACATACTCCTAACATTTCTCGTAGGCCTCCCATCGTTGGGCTGAGCAGCACCATATCGTCAGCGTAACTTACATTATTAATGCTAACGCCATCTATGCGACATCCGACGCGCATGCTGTTCAACTCCACGATAAGGTCATTCACATACATGTTGAAGAGCTTGGGAGACATCAACCCCCCTGTCTCACCTCGCACTCCAACACGTATCCTTCCGACAGAGAATCAGCCCACTTTACAAAGTTGGTTTGGTTAGAATACCAAAACCTAAACATTTCCAGCAACTCAGCCGGTACACCCCATTCCGCCAATTTTCTCCAAAATTATCTCAAAGGACACAAGGTCAAGGCTTTGGAGAGGTCAAGAAAACATGCGTACACCGGCGTCTTGTGATCTGTGTAGTATTGGACAGTGTGCTTTAGGCTCAGGATTGCGCTATCAGTAGAAAGTCCTGGTCGGAACCTGAACTGCGCGTCATGTATATTTGCATACTTATCTAATTCCGAGTCAAACACACTGTCCAACACCTTAGCAATTGTTGTTGCAAGTGATATAGGGCGGTAGTTCCCCCTACTCGAGATGTCACCGGTCCAGTCCTTAACAATGGGCACTACGATGGTCTTTATAAGGTCATATGGTAAATAAGAGTGATTTATGCACATTGCGAAGAACAGGGCCAGCACTCTCGGCAGATGAGGCCCCGCATGCCTCAGATTTTCTACACTAATACCGTCATGACCGGGGGACTTAGCGCCTCTCTAACCTGCTTTGCAGTAACACGCATCAGTGGCACGTCCCCCTGACATCCGGCCCTAGCACTACTCATAGATACTAAGGGCCCCAGTGCAGAATGTACTTTGAAATGTTGAGCAAAAATATTCGCAATATGTACCGACTCGCTATTCCCATTCAAACTCACCGGGAAGCCAGGCCTAACATCACATCTCTTGGTAGTAGCTTCTAGGTAGAAAGTTTTTGTCTACCCTATGCTGTGCTAGGATGTCCATTTTCAATTGTTCTTGGTTTCGTTGACACCATTTTAACCGACTTTTGAATATTTTGCGGGATTCGTTTCTTTTGATCATATATCCTTTCAGATGATGGCCTATTATACGACAACCATATCCTGAAGTTAAGCCTGGCCACCCGATGAGCCTCTTGAACATGTTTGTTCCAGCCACAGAGCTGTCTGTTTTTACCTGGCTTGTTATAAAGTTTTTTGTTAGTTTTGTTAGCCGCGTCACTCAAGGCACGTACAATGCTGTCATACATCTGGCCTAACACCCGCCTGTGTTGAACAAAACCGCATAGCCCGCGACTGCATTCTCTAAACTCCGAGGGGAAATCAATCTCACGTGGATACTGTCACAATAGACATTGTGACAGAGTTCTTGATAATTAGATATTTGTTTCTGATCTCTTTCCCCCCATATTACTGAGCTAGGATGCAAGTCGTGTGCTATCCATTTAGGCCTAACAATCCTTAAGCCACATTTAACTATTAAGGGTAAATGATCAGACACAAAGACGTCTTCTATAACCTCCACTTTGACAACGGTTTGCCAGGCCGAGTTTGAGACAACACAGTGGTCCAGCCAACGCCTGCACCCGTGCGTCGGGCTTACATAGGTGTACACGCTAGACTGTAATCCAAGTTTTTCTATGTCAGCGCACATCCAACTCTAATCAGAACAAAAAAAAATTAATTCATTATAAAACAGTTTATGTGGGTGCGTATTAAAATCACCCAGTATAAAAATGCTTTCAACATTTTCGCTTTCAATAATAGCGCTTAATTTACCTAACACCTCTGTGAAGATAGATAGGTTGTCCAACGAGTCAGTAGGCATATACACTGAGAGAAAGACAACAGAGCTCTCCCCTATAGTAGCTTTTATACCTATCAAGCAGGCACTACTGCAATCTAACACAGTAACGCTGTCAAAAATGCCCTTCCGCCAGAGAATGGCAACTCCCCCGTATGGTCTTCCCTTTAATAAGCCCACAGACGTATCCACAGCCGATTTACCTGTCTTACCTGGTAAGAAGGCGGCTCCCGTTTGCCATCGCAAATTTCACATCGGAATTTTTTTAGCATCCACAATGGTAGGCATGGTTGCAAGGCTAACATAGTACTAGTGGTGAATTTTGGAATATTTTGTATCTCTAAAGCGATCGATATTTTCAACACAAACCGCTGTAAACAAACGACCACTAACGACGGCGGCTGAGCCTGGAGTAAAAAAGTACTCTGTGGCCGGGAGTGAGGCAAAGTGTATTTAGTAAAATAAATTAATACAAGGCTGCTCAAAACACCAAAAATTTCGCTATTTCTCAGCCAAAAAAAAAAGAATTATAATTAAAAAAAAACTGCTATTTACATTTCATGCCTTCCCACATGATAGATAGAGAGTTTAAAAAATAGATGGAGTTGAACAATTAATATTTTCAAAAATTATCGTATTACGCCTCCATGCGACCTTGATGAATCTACACCTTAGGCCACTAAAGCCACTTTTTTAAGGAAAAATAGCTGTTGATCGATTAAAAAAATATAAGTTCAACGATAATATATCTTTCTGACAATATACTTACTTTTTATATTATTTATATATTCATTATGCCGTGTAGTGGCGGTTAAGAATATCCACTACCCCATATCTTCCCGTGGGTGTCGTAAAAGGCGACAAAGGGAAACAGGCAGGAGATGGGCAGCAGCATCTTCCTGATAATAGCCAAAATAACAATAAAAAAAACTGCGGTTGCCAACCCGCTCGCCAAGCGTGGCAACTATGGCAATATACCCCCCATGAGCAATGACAATAATAAACGGCCCCCAGTCCCCGGCGGCCCCGCTATTCCTGGCAACGGTGGCGACCATGGTAACGGCGGGGCAGGGGGTGCTAAGAATCTCCGGTGGAGGTTCGGTTGCCACCTACGACGACTCGACCTGGCAACATACAACGCACGCACCCTGAGGACTGACGAGAAGATTGTGGAGCTGGAAGAAGAGATAGACAAGTTACGCTGGCATATTATAGGATTATCCGAAGTCCGAAGAGAGGGGGAGGACACGGTAATCCTCGAATCCGGCAACTTGCTCTATTACCGGGAGGGCGACCATCTGTCCCAAGGAGGTGTCGGATTTATCGTCCACAAGTCTCTCGTTAACAACGTTGTAAAGATTGAGAGTGTGTCGACGAGGGTTGCGTACCTTATACTCAGAATCACCAAACGGTATTCGCTGAAGGTCATACAGGTTTACGCACCAACCTCGGCACACCCCGATAAGGAGGTGGAGGAAATGTATGAGGATATCTCTAGAGCCATGCATTCCTCCAAAACCCAATATACAACTGTAAATGTAATATTGCGTGTAAGTGGGGTTGACTCGACCAGGTAAGTAAGTAAGAGCGTACTCTCAAAGAACACCAGCGGAAAAAAATGTATACAGCTGCTCTTGCACTGACATTTTAACGCCTACTGTACTTCATTTTACTCGAGTAGCCAGTTTTCATTAACTGTCATAATGCCATCCATAAAAAAATTAATGGAAAACTGGGATATATTTATGAAGTACTCTGTGATGGAAACATGACTCAATAATAGACAATATTGCATGAAACTCTATTCAGGTTAGAGGATCCCTTCAATGACCTCAATAGTGTTTCCCAACGGATAGGTCTTAAGATGAACATGGACAAAACAAACATCATGTTTAATGTCCATGTCACACCTATGCCGGTAGTTGTTGGGAACACTAAGCTCGAAGTTGTTGACGAGTATGTTTACCTGGGACAAGTAGTCCGACTAGGTAAGTCCAACTTCGACCGAGAGGTCAATCGACGGATTCAACTCGGTTGGGCAGCGTTCGGGAAATTACGGCACATCTTCTCGTCAGGTATACCTCAAAACTTGAAAACGAGACTGTACACCCAGTGCGTGTTGCCAGTGATGACATACGGAACTGAGACGTGGTCCTTCACTGCTGGCCGGATGAGGAAGCTCAAGGTCGCTCAGCGAGCTATGGAGAGGGCTATGCTCGGAGTTTCTCTGCGTGATAAACTCAGAAATGAAGATATCCGCAGTAGAACTAGAGTGACCGACATAGCCCAACGGATTAGTAAGCTGAAGTGGCAATGGGCCGGCCATATAGCTCGAAGAACCGACAACCGATGGGGAAGAAAGGTTCTCGAGTGGCAGCCTCGTACCGGCAGGCGAAGTGTAGGGCGTCCCCCCACTAGATGGAGTGACGACCTGGTAAGACATGCAGGAAGTCGATGGATGCAGGTGGCTCAGGACCGTGCTTTGTGGCATTCTTTGGGGGAGGCCTATGTTCAGCAGTGGACTTGTGAAGGGCTGTAATGATGATGATGATGATAGTGTATTTTCTTAAACCGTTGTACAAAATATAGGACGTTTATTTTTTTATTAAACTTATATTTAACCTTACGTATCTATCAACAGAAGTATCAAAATATGGGGACTCGCGAGACCACAAATTTTGACGATGGTCGGATTCAAATGGTATTTTGTCCGAAAAGTTATAGGTTGCCCATATCAGTAAACTTTGCGCGGAAATGGTGCAATTACGCTCTCTAATCAGATCTCCAGTCTAAATAAAAGACCCCATTAGAGAGCTTTAGGTGAGGCGTGCATGGCAAACACACGCTATTGTATTTACAAGGTCTTTAGTGGCGCTGAATCCATTTTGTATGAAAAACACTTACACCCAAAGGGAAGGCCCCATTTGTAAGCGTACGACGGGGCGGGGTCTACGACGTTCACAACAAACATACACTCTTTGGTTATACTGTCCTAAGTGGCGAGCATTCACGCACTCGAATTCTATAGGAATAGCGCGATGCACACTGTGGTTGTTTTTCACTTATTCTTTAAGGGGAAACCTCAATCGAGCTTGCGACAAGGTTTAGTGGTGACAAAAATATGTTCTTGTTTTACAGTGACTTGTGTGGTAGTCATTCAAAAAGTATACCGAAGGGTTGTCTATATCAGAAAAATGTCCGAACGTCGTACGCTTTCCATTTTAACTTAAAGAGAACACCTAAAACGAGTTTGCATCAAGGTTTGTTGACAACAGACACAACATGTTCTTGATTCGCAGTACCCTGAGCGCCATTCACTCAAAAAGTATACCGAACGCGCTTTTATATCACATAAATACCACCCGATAAACGCTGTCCACCGTGGCCCTGAACTAAGGCCGGTACATATGCAGAGACAATCTCGAGAAACTGTCTTAACTCAAACTACACATAGTATAAATGTGAGTCCAGGTGATACTAATTACATTTTTTTAAAATGTTTGCTAATAAATGGATAATAGATGGATAATACCATTCACACCATCTGGATGCTTGGCGCCCCAACTATGCGTTTTACGAGGAGTTTTCTTCCTCGTACAACCTCTTTGTAAAATCTTTTACCACCGGCAATTTTTTCGGACCGATACTACTTAGGGACCGTCAAGAATAGAGCTTATTCTATTTTAAAAGGCCGGCAACATTCCCGCAATTTCGCTGGTGTTTCATTTGTTCACGGGCAATGGTATTCGCTTACCATCAGGTGAGCCGAATGCTTATTTACTCTCCCTTCTGTGCAAAAAAAAAAATAGAAATTATCGTCCTATCCCATCTCGTTGGGTATCGTTAAAAGCGACTTAGAACTAACAGATTTGGACTGCTAGCCCGAAGACAGAAAATTTGGAGATTATAAGAAAAACACAATGATCAAAAAAATATATATATTTATCACTCTGCTTGCAAGCATGGCAATGGGAGACGTAATGTTTTAGAAGCTAAACTCGAAATGTCCCTGAACAACGGGTTAAGTTCAAGATCTGTAATAGAATATGTTATAACGGTCGTAGAGCCACGTGGCAGTTTTTTCTGTGGCATGTACGTGCCGGCTCGAGTCAGGTTGGTACCACGACCTCACAGAATACCGGTGTGAAGTGGAAGCTCTGCTTCTGCGTTTGGTCTGGTAAGTGGAGGGAGGCCCAATCCCACTCCTCCACTCCCCCATCAACAATGGAATTAAATGAAAGACTATCTCAGGAGGGTACCAGTATCCGTGAAGAATCCCTCGCTGAACATCCACGACCAAGCTGCTCCACTCCTGAGCGAGGGTGCTCAAGCTACCCCGCGTATTCGGGGGTAGAGGGACTCCGCTCAAAACAATAACTGCTCAAAGAAAACGGAGCAACAAGACGAAGGAGAACCCACGCTATCCGTGAATTTCTGCAACATCAGGGGACTTCACTTTAACCTAAACGCCGTCCACAACGAGAGGCGAGAGACGGCGAAGCCGTCCTTGCTCTTTTTGACCAAGACGCAGGTGTCCTCTCCGGCTGACACTTATCTCTCCTACCCGGGGTACGATTTGGAACACTCTTCTGTGCCTCGGGCTGGAGTTTGCGTATACGTCAGAGAGGACATCTGCTTTTGACGCCTCGGCAGTCTTGAAGGTTCGGACCTGTCCATCCTTTAGCTACGCGTAGACTGCGACGACCATCCGTGCGTCTATGGGTGTCTTTTTAGGTCCCACAGCGGTAATGTTGAAACAGACGGGCTCATCGACCACGTCCAAACGACTACAGATTCCTTGCTACAGCAGATCGTGATGCTTGGCAATTTTAACGCCCACCACACTGAATGGCTCAGTTCACATTTAAGCAATAATACGGGGAGATCTGTTCATGATTTTGCCTTGGAATATGGTCTGACTGGTTACTACGCCTACGCGGATTCCAGATGTGGATGATCAGGCACCTTCCCTGTTGAACTTTCTGCTGACGTCTCATCCTGACAGATATCAGGTCTCCATCCACGTCCCTCTTGGCTCCTCTACCATTCTTAGCGTCTTGGACCATTGTCTAGTCTGGAGTGTGGTGCCACTCACGCTGAAATCGCGGTTGATTTTGCAGGCTGCCTCCGTGTTTGACACTATAGGTCGACCAATTTGGATGGGATGCGGTCTTTCCTTGCATCCTATCCTTGGAAGCGGGTTTATTTCTTGCCGGATGATCCCTAAGTTGTTGCTAATTCTGTTGCTGATGTGGCACTTTAGGGTATAGAACTTTTTATTCCTTTCTCTGTGGTGCCCATCGGAGGCATATTTCAGACATAGTTTAGTCGCTCCTGTAAAATAGCATCACGCTACAAGCAGAAGTGCTACCGGGCCTGGGCTAACGCATCAACGTCCCGGGATATAAGCACCAGCGGCCTTAAAAATAAGTATAATTTCGCCTACATGTCCTTCAAAAGAGCCATTGCCAGGGCAAAGTGCGAGCATATCGGTAGAATTGGCGAGAAACTAGTTTTCTTTCCTTCGGTAACCCGTGAGAACAGAATGTTTTCTCCCCAAGGCTGCCAAAAGAAACTTTTGTCAGCCATCTCTTCCATCTCTGCACAGTGAAGACGACTCACTGGCCCATGCCACAAAAGACAAAGCCGATCTGCTGGGCTCTCTCTTTGCATCCAACTCCACTCTTGATGACGGGGGAAACACACCGCTGACCATCCCGCGTAGTGAGTGCTCTATGCCGTATGTGCGGTTCATAGAGCACTCGGTTCGCAACTTACTCCTCTCTGTGAACATCCACAAGTCGAGTGGGGCTGACGAAATCGCGCCAAATGTGCTGAAGACGTCTGCTCTGGAGTTACACCGGTTCTAACGCGTCTTTTGCGGTATTCCTACTCCCGAGTCGTAGTTCAAAAATGACAGCTTTTTTCTACCCAATCCATAAAAAGGCGACCTCTCAGACGCGTCTAACTACAGGCCTATTGCTATCACTCATTACCTCCTTGTTCTCCAAAATAATGGAATCTATTATAAACTGCCAGCTCATGCGGTACCTTGAGGATCACCAGACGATTAGTGACCGCCAGTACGGTTTTCGTCGGGGCCGATCAGCTGATCAGAAGATCACCATTTTCTGGTCTACCTGACCCATAGATGGGCGGAAGCAGTAGAGTCCAAGGGAGAGACATTGGCCGTTAGTTTGGACATTGCGAAGGCCTTGAATCGGGTTTGGCACGAAGCGTTTCTTTCGAAGCTCCCTTTCTATGGGCTTCCCGAGAAATTACGCAATTGTATTACCAGCTTTCATGCAGATTGGATTATCAAGGTCGTTGTAGACAGTGCATGCTCTGACTACAAGCCTATATTAATAGGCTGGTAGTCAGAGCATACACCACCTTGTGGAACACCAGTATTACATGGATGACAGCACTGGTAATGCTCTATACACCAGCCGTGCCAATATTTCTCGGAAAAACGTCGCCGAGTACCTGGACAAACTTGTTTTTCAAGTCGAGTAATTGCCAAACAAAGGTTCAGATTGGGGGCGACTAAATCTAGTCCAGTTTAATCCGCAAAAGACACACGTTTGCGCCTTTTACTTCTAAAAAGGACCTCTTTATCATATCTCCTCAGTTTCAAGGCCTTGATGCCTCGGCTCGTAACAAAATCCTTGGCGTCGACATATCGAGTGACGTGCAGTTTCATGGTCACTTGGAAGAGAAGGCCTAATTGGCCTCTAAAAAGTTTGGCGTGCTCAGTTGAGCAGGACAGTATTTCATGCTTGCACACCGGCGCAGGTTCAACCTCACATGGAATACTGTTCCCATCTCTGGGCTGGGGGTCGCCAGTACCAGATCCTTCCACTTGACTGTAACAAGCGCAGAGCGGCTCGAATAGTCGACAGACGAGTCCTTTCCGATCGGCACGTTTCACTGAAGCTGCGAAGAGATGTTGCATCCCTTTTCATTTTCTTTCGCATTTACCATGGGGAGTGCTCTGGGGATTTTTACGGATAAATCCCAGCCGTCAAAATTCACGAACGCACATCGCGGCAAAACTCCCAATACCATCAGCACCATCTGGATGCTTGGCGTTCCATCACTGTACGTTTCACTAGGAGTTTTTTTCCGTGTACGACTTCTCTGTAGAATAATTTACCACCGGCAATTTTGCCGGACCGATACGATTTAGGGACCTTCAAGGAAAGAGCTTATTCCTTTTTAAAAGGCCGGCAACGCCTTTTGTTTCCCTTGGTGTTGCATTTGTTCGCGGGCGGCGGTATTCACTTACCATCAGTTGAGCCTTATGCTTTTGCCTTACAAAAGCCATGCTTATCGAGGTTGGCTTTACATGCCAACCTCGATAAGCTCGAAAAACCCTAGACAAAAACCACGAGAATAGTAGAGTAGAGTAAAATTAACTTCAAAGAACTCCAAAACAACAATATTCACATAATAGGTAATGAAGGTTCGAATTTCAATTATTCTTCAAAATGTTTTAGCACCGATACCTGAAGCTACTGCATCAAAACTATTTTTGACTTTCAAGAAGATATTTTAACACTTCATCCAAATTAATATTTCACTCCTAGATTTCTCCAAATTTATATGAGACCGCCACTGGAGTATATCCCGTTCCTTAAAACAAATTATTAAAGTGGTTTATAGTTGTCGACGAAATCGCGTCACACGAGTAATACGAGTAAATAAAAAAAAATGGCTCATTTTATATTATATTGCGGCCTCCTATTTCGTAATCGGCTTAAAAATAATTACATCATACGAAAACTCCCTGACACTAATATAATAGATCGCCTAATGTTTATTTCATATAGATTACAAAAATACATATTGAAAGTCTATGCTTTCACTACTGGTTCGCAAAAAAGCCCTGCAAAGAACTAGCACGAAACCCAGTGGACATTTTGTATAAAACAATATGTTGTAGGATAATACGAGTATAAGTTTTATAATCATTGAAACAACTATAAAAATAGTATTTTTTTTAAATATAATCACGAATTATTAAATAGTATGAAAAATATATGTATGAATAATATTTCTCAATTAAAAAATTATAAACATACTAAAGTGTCATCTCATAAAAAACAAAATATGCGTAAATAACACAAATGTTTATTAATAAAATTGTTGAATACACACGTTTATCTTATTTTAATGTTAACCCGTTTAGGGTAATTCCCAGTTAATCTCGTCACCGTATTTTTCAGTGTACTTAAATGAAGCAAATAATGTACCTGAAGCAAATAATTTAATTTATGTATTTGCATTTTAGCGAGTGCACCTGAAACGAACAGAAGCAAATAAATTAAATCGTACTACAAGTGAATTAGTTGAAGCCTACGTAAGTCATTTGCTAGATTATTGAAAGTATTATAGTAAATATATTGACAAATTAAAAATAAAATTACCAGTAATACATAATACTAATAACAATGGAAATCCCCAAAGTGACAGCTAATGCCAGCAACTGATATACGGCTTGATTTCCAGACAATCTGCCGGTACTGTTCTGTAAAATGAAAACGTCAAGAAAACTAATTTACATCTATGATTGTTTGTAAATAAATCTGCCAGAGTACTAAAGTTAACGGTATAGCTTTCAGACATTATTTAGCAAAGTAAAGTGGAATCTGGATAATCATATCATATCAATTAGGCATGGTGGTGTGTGCTAAGCGACTGACAACAATTATATACAAGGTGGTAGGACCCAATTTTTGCTTAAGAGTCCGTCTGGGTATATATTCCCATATAGTCCCGTGGGTGTCGTAGGAGGTGATAGAGTGAAATTGAAAGAGGAGATGGGCAGGAACATCTTCCTTTTAATAACTTGAAATATATAAAGAAACTGCTGCTGCAACTATCACAAAATCCTCCCATGTTATGGGGTAATTTATGGGGGAGGCCTATGCTAAGCAGTACACCTGTATAAGCGTTAATAGTAATGATGCAGAACTTTGTGGCACAGGTAGTACCGGCAGTTGATACTGGAGTACAAGTAGACATAGCACACTTTGATTTATTCTCAAATAGGCGTTCGATACGGTGGATCATGATATTTTATTAAAAAAAGTTGGCTCAAGTCGGATGTACTTCGTATATGCTCCAGTTCTTAGTCAGTTACATGAAAGATCGACAGCAGTACGTGGATTACAATGGGTATGAATCAGGACTATACTATACACGATCCGGTGTGAGCCAAGGCAGCAATTTGGGGCCTCTTGAATTTTTAATAATGATAAATGACTTACCAGAAGTCGTCAGAGATAGTACTTGTTTATTATATGCAGATGACCTTAAATTGATGCTTCCGGCTAGGGTTATATCTGATTGTGAATGTCTACAGGAGGATATAAACAGAGTGGTGAAGTGAAGCCACGAAAATAAACTGTATTTTAATGTATCCAAATGTTCGGTGTTGTCTTTCACCCGTGCGCGTAAGCCGATGCACTTCGAATACAAGATGAAATTGACACTGAAGACACGCGTGTCTTAGGTACGAGATCTCGGAATCCATATCACCTCCGATCTAACGTTTTGCGAGCATATTGTGAAAACTTGTCAAAAGGCGTATAGAAATCTGGGTTTTGTCCTGAGACAGTCACGAGATATTACAAATATTACCACACTGAAAGTACTATACGATGCTCTGGTCAGGAGTCACTTGAAGTACGGTGATGTTATATGGGCTCCACACGAAGAAAAGTACAGCCTAATGCTATAACGTGTCCAAAACAAATTTATGAGGCACATATACTTCAAACTGTATGGGGTATATCCATTTTACCCTTTGAGGTACCCCACATTGTTCGTGCTCGGGATGGTCGGGTACAATCAGCTCAGAGTGAGACGGGAGTTTGCCCTGGCTGAACACGTAGTAAAGTTGCTTCGTGGCGCCACGTGCAACCCGGGGGTGCTGCGGCACCTGCAGCTGTGCACACCGGAATGGTACGTGTGGAGGCGTCGCCGCCCGCCGCTGCTCGCAGTGCCCGTGGCCAGAACCAATTTGCTTAGTAACTCGCCTATAGACTGAACAATCCCCGTAGTTAATAAAGTTCACGAGAGGATTGACATATTTTCGAGTAATCTGAGTGAACTCGCTAAGGTACTTTTATACATAGTTAGTTATGAAAGTTAGTAGTAATACATAGTATATTTAAGTAGATTAGCGACACTATCGTAGTGGGTTTGTTTAGCCTGTAAGGATAGTTGTTAAGTGTGTGTGTGTAAATAAATAAATAATTAAATTATTGACCTGGTAGAGCCAAGTTATATCTAAAGTATGGTTGCAGCACGAATAGGTTCGTTTGACCGGGAAGTACCACGATCTTACAGAATACCTTCGTAATCGCAGCATAATATTGCTGTGTTTCTAATGGTGAGTATTGAGAACAGGAGATCCCTTTTTATTGTAAGAAGGTGTTCCCGCCCTTAGATGCCCCGACAAAGGTCGACTGGACCAGGGCCCATGAGTGATTCCCTCGACGGTCAACAGAGAGCGGGGCCCAATGGCCTATGGATAGTTCTAAATTAATTGCAAATAAGCAAGCACAACTTACCGATTTCAGGAGGTAGGGTTGAACACAGGGTACCAATCAGGTGGTAAGTGATGTCCATGTAAGTAGTGTGTAGTAGTGTGTACAATGTAACCTGACTTAACCGTTGAAGTCGGACCGCAGATCCTCAGGCACTGATTTTCTCCAAATGTGCGATCCCTCCAGTGGTCGATCGTCAATTGAAACTTTTGCTATTATTTTCAATATATTTGTTTATCAACGTTATTGTACATTTAATTCACTTCAAAGTTAACCAACTCAACGTTCATCGAAATTAAGACAAGTGACACAAGACACAAGTAACGAACAGTCGTTCAAAGTTCAATATTCAATGTTTCGGTTTCACTTAGCACAAATTTACAAACACGGGAACGAACGCGGCCTCTTCTCGAGTCTCAAAGTTCAGCGTTCCACACAACAAGGCAAAATTCCCTCGCACGATATCAAAATGCCACAAAGCAACTCGTCGAATCAAATTAATGTCAATCAAGGTTAAGTTAATAATTCAAACTCAATACAAGCCTGGTCGCAAACAATACTCAAAACGGTTACAACAAAATTATATGAGATCCGCCTCGTTGTCACACAAAAATGGACGAGATTAGACAAATTCAACAAAGGCACTTAACGCGACGTTACAATTCAATATTAACCTCCAAAGCAATTAACCGGCAGACCGTCGCGTGAAAATTATTTTTTTAGACTTCTACTCGCCCCGGTGTACGCGCACAATTAATCTATATCCAACACGAAGCGATTTCCTCTCGGGTCACACTTTTTAAGCGTTTCAAAACTCAAAAGAGCCTCTTGTCACTTAAAGCACGAAAGACAATCAATAAGAGGCGTTTGTCACGCGGCCGACCGCTTCACACGCAACCGTCATACTGAAAAAGGGTGTGGTCGCCTGATGCGACGCGCGCGCGCTACTGTCCCAGGCGGTGACCTCTAAATTCCATCGGAGGACACGCAGCGCGCGCATCTTGACACAAGTTTTTAAAATATTACGATTTTGGCCTAAACAGAAGGTATTCTATCTTAGTCCTCAGAGGTGAAAACGCACATTACACATACATTTTAATTCCTAATCAAGCATAGACGACTAAATGAATGTACCATAGAATTCGCTTACCATCAGATGGACTGTGTGCTAATTTGTCACCTTTATTCATAAAAAAATCATCATCATAAATATCATTACAATCATTTTTGATTACTAGACATAACCAAAGACAAAATTACTTCGTTCTTAGAGGACTTTTTTTTGTTTTTTAATTGTTTATAATTTTAAAACAATTACGGTAAGACTAAAAAAGTTGGTTGCTACTTAGTACGAGAATTTATTAAGACTCCCGCTTCGAATGTAAGGAAATTACGGATTATTGTTAGTTATTTCTTATATTGACGCGAAGACTACACAGTAAATGAAACTAATTTTCACGGATCATATCGCGTTTAATTTTTTTTTTATTAATTATAGGATCCCAAGCAGATGGCAGCACCTATTCATTTTCTCTATTGAAATTAGGGTGTATTTTAATTTCAATAGACTCGCGAATCATCCTTGGTAGGAATCGGTGTTCTTTTGCGAGGATTTGTGGTATATCAAATCTATTGTAATGGCGGGGACGATCTTGAACATGTTCACAAACTGCAGACTTCCCGGAACATCGGTGTTTCAAGTCAGCTATATGTTATTTTACGCGGGTTTTTATAGATCTTCTTCTTTGTCCTATGTAAGAGAGACCATATTCACAATCCAGCTTGTACACTCCTGCGTCTTGTAGAGGGATATGGATGTTTAAACATAATTACAATAGAGAAGATGGATGGGTGCTGCCATCTGCTTGGAATTCTATAATTAATAAAATTAAATCCAAACCCCAGTATACCACATCAAGACTTCAAGCTACTGTAAGCTCATTCGGCGTAGATCGGACCAAAAATTAATATATAAACAACTGAATAAAGCCGGGCTAACTATGACATTGGGACGTCAAAAACCTCACCGTGACCGTGACACCTGTGACCTGTGACCGTGACCCTCCGTGACCACAGGTACTGTAAAGGACCCAAAACGTGGGGAATTGAGAAAGTTAAATTAAATGCGACATAATCCGTAAAAAATAGTTTCATTTATTGTTAGTTCTTAAGGGACTGACGATAGCAGTTAGCTGCCGTGAAATTTTAAAAGTTAGTAGCTACACGACGTAGTTAATAACTATGTGAATTATAAACTTACGTACCTTTTCACAAGTGGAGAGCCATGCTGCAGCTATATTATGCTTGTAGTACGAATGGGTCGGCTCAACCGGGGTAGGACCACGTTCTCACAAAATTCCAACGTAAAATAGCAGCTTAATGCTGCTGTGTTTCGATTGGTGAGTGTAGAGAACCGGCGACCCTTTTTACTGAAAAAGAGGCATTCCATCTTAGTCATCACGGGTGACAACGCATCTGCATTTTGATTCGCATACGAGGATAAATGTAGATGTTTATGGGCCGCAGCAACCACTTACAATCAGGTGGACTGTGGGCTCGTTTGTCATCCTATCCTATAAAATAAAATTGAATAAAATTTTGAAGGAAACCAAACATTCCATCATAATCCTCAGGGATGACAACGCATTTGCATTCTTAATCGAAGAGAAATGTAGATGTCTAAAATGGGCCACAGCATCCACTTACCATCAGGTGGACTGTGTGCTTGTTGGTCACCCTTATTCTATAAAAAATCGTTTTGAGTTTAAACATAAATTGCTTAAAATTTATGAAAAACACAAATTACAAGATTAATAAGCATGTTTTAGAGCATCTCAAATCTAGCACATCTTAAAATAATAATATAATGTCCTTCTGATTGAATTTAGGTCACGGCAGCCAGTTTCAACGGAAACTAGCCATGTACGCAGAAAAGCTCCATAAATTGATTTCATGTGAAAAATACAAAATAGGAGTATATCTCATATTTTCACTTTAAACGTTACTTCGGATGTGCGTAAGTCACCACTGTTAATAATCCACTGATGTTATATAGCTTCTGTATTTCATGAACAACTGCAATCGACTTTAAGCAAAGAATGATATAGATGCTTTGACACCATTGAGAATTAATATGAAATACAAGAATCTGACTTGCCCTTCAGATTGAAATACAGTAAAGCTCTATTTCAGTCTGAATAATAAAAATAGGTAAGTTGGCGGTACCTACCCATACGGACCCCTTAGGACAGTAAAGGAGTCCCGCCGTCTTCTAAATAATGATAGAATTTGTTGTCATTAACCCATTTAAAGCGTATTCTCAAAAAAGCAGTATATTTTATTATTATTGTGAATAAACGTAAGTGTTCTTGTTGCATCCCTTTATACATTTTGTGATGATATCTATTATTATTAGTGTATCAGCTTATATCTAAATTACATATTCCGTTGAACCTACTCCACGGTAGTACTCACTGATCACTAAAATTCTAATAATTACATCCATGGCAACATTCTGAAGATCATTAATTATTTTTCACGTTATTTTTAATTAGTTTGATGGTATTATGACTAAGAGTATTATAATATATCCTTACTATTTATTTTTAATTAATATAATTAATCAATCAATCAATCTTAACTCATTTTCACGTTTACAATTTAATGATATTACATACTTAATTGAATTGCCCATTTCAACGCTACGTTAGCAACGCTTTCAATAAAATTGCGAAGAGCGACTGTTGAAATATGCGACGTTGTGTAATATTTTGAGAGGCACTCTAATCAGCAGGATTATTTTTACAATTTAGGGCTTTATTCGGTAAAGTTAAATGTATTATTAAATAATATTTGACACTTTAAGGTAATGCAAATGTGCAAGCAAAACTACTATTTTCTCCCTTTAAATTAATATTTTTTTAAAATTATAATAGCCTCAAGAAGATTTATATTAAAGAATGAATAAATGAAATATTTATACCTCCCGCTCAATTCTTTAAACAAATAAATTAAAACTACAAACAGAATAAAAAAACAATATGCATAAATGCATTGACTAGCAGAAACGAAAAGGCGTCCGACTTAGCTTGAAGATTTTTTTTTATATAGGAGAGCTGGCAAACGAACATGTGGCTCACCTGATGGTAAGTAACTTCCACCGGCCATGAACAACTGCAGCACCAGGGGAAATGCAAATGCGTTGCCGGCCTTTTAAAAAGGAATAGACTCTTTTCTTGAAGGTCCCTAAGGCGTATTAGTCCGAAAATATCGCTATTGGTAGTCTATTCCAAAAGGATGTTGTGCGAGGGAGAAAACTACTTCTAAATAGCACAGTGGTGCACCGCCATCATCCAGATGGTATGATTGGTATCGCGAGTTTTGTCGCGATGTGCGATGGTGAAGCTGGCACTGGGGAGCCCCTGCCCAGAGATGGGAACAGTATTCCATGTGAGGCCGAGCCTTCACCTTGTAAAGTAGTAGGCAGAGTGCCGGCATGAAATACTGTCCCGCTCTGCTGAGCACGTCAAGCTTTATAGAGGCCAATTTGACCTTCTCATCCAAGTGACCACTAAACTGCACGTCACTCGATATGTCGTCGCCGGTGCAGTTTTAGCGGTAAACGCTCAAACTTGTGTCCTCTAGGAATTGAACTGGACTGGATTTAGTCGCCCCCAATCCGAAACTTAGTACAAAACAAAATCTCGACAGCAGACACAAGTTTATTCCGGTACTCGGCGACATTTTCCCTAGAAATACTGGCATGGCCGGTATATAAAGCATCACCAGTGCTGTCATCTGCATAGCAATGTATGTTACCGGTTTGCAACATATCATTTATAAACAGAAGAAACAGAGTTGGTGATAGCACGCAGTCTTGTGAAACACCTATTTTAATTTTTGTTAATAGGCTTGTAATCGGAACCCGCACCGTCTACTACGACCTTGATGCTCCGATCTGCAAGAAAACTGGTGATCCAATTGCACAATTTCTCGAGGTGCCCATAGGAAGGGAGCTTCAAAAGAAGCGCTTTGTACCAGTTCCGATCGAAGGCCATCGCTATGTCCAAACTAACGGCCAATGCCTCCCCCTGGCACACGATCGCCTGCACCCGTCTATGTGTTAGGTAAACAAGAAGATCACCAGCTGAGTGACCCCGACGGAAACCATCTCACTAATCAGATGGTGCTCCTCAAGGTACCGCATGAGCTGGCAGTAAATAATGGACTACATTATTTTCGAGAACAAGGAGTTAATGGCGATAGGCCTGTAATTGAACGGATCAGAGCGGTTACATTTTTTAGGGTTCGGGTCCACGAAAGCTGTCTTCCATGAATTCGTGACAACACCTAGGGATTAAGAGTACCAAAAAAGAACCGTTACAACCGGTGCCAACTCTGGAGCTCACGTCTTCAGCACAATTGGCGGGATTCCGTCAGGCCCACTCGACTTGTGGATGTCCAGGGAAAGGAGTGCTTTGCGTACTGAGCACTGTGTGAATCGCACATCAGACATAGAGTACTCACACTGCGGGATGGTCGGTGGTGTGTTCCCCCGTCATCAAAAGTCAAGTGGGACGCAAAAAGAGAGCCTAAAAGGTCGGCTTTCTCTTTTGCGGCGTGGGCTGGTGACTCATTCTCCCTGTACAGAGATGGTAGTGATGGCTTACAGAAAACCCCTTGGACAGCCTTGGCGAGAGACCAAAATGCACGAGATCCCAAAGGAAGGTGAACTAGTTTATCGCCAATTCTGCCTATGTGCTCTGACTTTGCCTTGGCAATCACTCTTTTGAAGGACCTGGAGGCGAAGTTATACTTCTTTTTAAGTGTGCTGGTGTTTACACCCTGAGACGCCGAAGCCTCAGCCCAGGCCCGATAACACTCCTGCTTACTGCGTAATGCAGTCTAACAGGAGCAACTAAACCAAGGCTGAGATCTGCCACCGATGGGTACCACAGATGATGGAATAAATAGTTCCATTCCCTGTAGTACCACATCAGTGACAGAGTTAGCACCAGCGCTGGGATTATCCGGTGAGAAGTAAACCCGCCCCCATGGGTAGGATGCTAAGAAAGACCGCATTCCGTCCCAATCCACCGACTTGTAATGCCAAACACGGCGGCAACCTACAGAACGCAACAACGAGGAGAACGTGGGTGGCACAACATTCCGGATCAGGCAATGGTCTGAAGAACCGAGAGGGGCATCGACGGAAACCTGATACCCGTCCGGTTGATAGGTCAGCAGAAGTTCCAACAGGGAAGGTGTATGGTCCTCCAAATCTGGTATTCGGGTAGGCGAAGTAACCAGTTGTGTCAGACCATACACCAAAGTAAAGTCATAAACAGATCTCCCCGCATGATCGATTAAACGTAAACCGAGCCATTCAGCGTGGTGGGCGTCAAAATCGCTAAGTATCACGATCTCTACTGATGGGATCTGTTGTAGCAAAACGTGGACGTGGACGTTGGACGTGGTCAATAAGTCGGTCTGTGTTGGCGTTACTACTATGGGACCTACACAGGCACCCGTAGACGCGGGGATGGTCGTCGCTATCTACGCGTAGCCATAGAATGGACAGGTCCGCACCGACAAGACTGCCGAGGTGTCGAGAACAGATATCCTCTGTTCTCGATGCCGAATTGTACTAATTTATACCCCGGGTAGGACAAGTATGAAGTATCAGCCGGAGACCTGCGTCACGTTTAAAAAGAGCTAGGTAGGCTTCACCGTCTCTAGATGGTAGTGGACGGCATTAAATTTCGAGTGAAGTCCCCAGATGGTTCAGAAATCCACTAATAGCGTGGCAGGGGTCGCCATGGTTTTATCGCTCTGTTTGCCCCGTGCAGTGTTAGTATAGACCGGGATTTTGCCCCCTCTCCCCCAAAATACGCGGGGCAGCCTGAGCACCCACGCTCAGGAAATAGAGGGTAGCTTGACCTTGGATGCTCAGTGAGGGATTCCACGGTTGGTGGTATCCTTCTGGGGTATTCCTTTCTTTCTAAATTCCGCTACCATGTCATTGGGGGGGGGGGGGGGGGGGGCTCCTGCCACATGCACTTACCAAACGGACCGCAGAAGCATAGCTTATTATTTACGTTGGTATTTTAAAACGTGTTTGTCACGTTGATGTCACGAGTTCTTGGAAGTGTTCGAGTCAACATTTCCAACGCTCTGTTGGCGCAGTTTTGGCGCAATTAATCCAAGTTTTGATGCCGTTTAATTACTCTAAATGTAAGTTGAATACACCATTATACGCCCAAAATAAAAGTACAGTCAAAATAAATTGCTACGCTACCTTCTGTGAGGTCGTGGTACTGCCCCGGTTCGAGCTGTAGCGTGGCTCTACCACTGTTAAAACTTAGCAGTGTTGCCACGGCTACAGCTCTGTCATTCTGTCAATGCCTCAAATTGGTCTGTACATACATATAAAATTGTCTTTCTGCATAACTGGCCGTTTTTAACCAAAATAATTTTGTTTGCCTAAGCATACTTATTTCAAATTAATTTTATTAAAAAACATGGATTTTTTAAAATAAAATTTTGAATTTTGAATATTTTTCGCGATCATGGATAGGTTTAAAATTCGAGTAACTATGGAATATGGGTACCGTCGTGGCAACATCGACGGCGTTTACGGAGCAATTACTACAAACGAATGCACCATTTTTTATTGGTTTGCCCACTTCCTTTCTGAAAATTCCGATGTGAAAAAGGAACCCGTGATCTAAACTAACAACTTTGATCGACAATGATGAATTAAAGGCAATTGTGGGAGCTGATGATACTCAAGCTACGACCGAATTAGCAGCACCTTTCGACGTTAGCATCAAAACAATATTGGTCCATTTGCGTCAAATTGGCATGGTAAAAAAGCTTGACGAATTGGTGCCCCACGAACTTAATGATCGTCAGCGCAAAGTACACGTTAAGACATACCTTGCACTGCTTTTGTTTGTGTGCCTGTTAGGCATGTAAACGAAGAATTTTGAACCGCATTGTTACCTGCGACGAAAAATGGATTTGGTTTGGTTTGGCTCAGCAAGTTGGTTGGATCCTGGTTCAGCACCTAAACAATGCCCTAAACATTTTTAAATAAAACTAATTTTACGGATTTTATCGCGTATGTTAACTTATTTTTATATTCCCGACGTTTCGGGTGCTTTCCAGCACCCGTGGTCACGGAACGGAACCGTCGGGAATATAAAAATAAGTTAATATACGCGATAAAATCCGTAAAATTTGTTTTATTTAAAAATGTGTAGTGTTCGCGTAAATATAAGAAATCATAATGCCCTAAGCGAAAATTTACCCCTAGAAATGTGATGGTCTATGTTTTCATCTACGTCTATCTTAGTGTAATTCTCACGAATTACACTAAGCTAGACCAGCTTCTTCCTAAACGGGATGCACAATACTGCAGAGAGAGAAGCTTGCACATCTCCAACCAGCTTTGGTCAATTGCTCTTCCCCGCTTCTGCTGCAAGACAACGTGCGACCTCATACTGCACAACAGACCATATCGAAGTTACAAGAGCTGGGGTTGAATGATCTTCGTCGTTTGGCGTACTCGCCAGGCCTTGCGGTAGTAGGCGTTAGTACGTAACTTCTACTTTTTTCAGAATTTGGATAACTTTTTGGAGGGAAAAAATTCAATACCCGAGAGGCAGTATAAAATGCCTTTGAAGACTTTGTTAACTCCCGTCCAGGAGATTTTTTCAAGAAGGGTGTATCATAAGTTTGCTACTACGGTGGTAAAGATAAATCGATTGCATGGGGTTTGATTACCCTGATTAATATAAAAAAAGAAAAGAAAAAGAAAATAACGTTAACAAAAAACTGCAATTTCATAGGTAAAGAATAATAGCTAATATTACCGAGTAGACTAGATTCGGCTAGGCTCCTAGCAGTAATCTTTGATTAAAGTACTACAAACCTAGTAAACTAGTCATTAATTACAAATAGTAATATTTGCTGACGATAGCACAGTTATTTTCACTAGTAAAAACAAATTAGATTTAGAAAGTAACATTTTGCTTTAGAGAAAATCATGAATTGGCTAAACATATATAATCTAAATATACATTTAGAAAAAGCAAAACTAATGACATTCTATCAAAAATTAAATAAAATAAATAATTTAAATATCAACTATCTAGGGCAAAAATCCATAGAAAATATAAAATTTTTGGGTATAAATGTAGATTGCAATTTTAACTGGCTCATGTGAGCAGTGTGTGTATGAAATTAAATCGTTTGTCCTATGCGTTATATATTCTTGGAAAAGTGTAAACACATCCTACGTAATGGCATCATAAATATGCTTATGTTATGTCTACGAGATATGGTATTATGTTCTGGGGTACGGACAAAGATACAGTATTTAAAGCTCAGCAGAGATGCTTACGAGCCATTTGTAAAATTAAACAAAGTGAGAGTTGTAAGCCATTTATATAAAATAATAATATAATAAATATAAAAAATAAGTCATTAATATAAAATATATAATATAATTAATATACTTATGAGGTAGACGTATTTGTACTTAAAAACTTAAGTCTTGTCAAAAAACTAAATGTCTAAAAACTAAATGTCCAGCGTTATAAAGATAAATTGAGCCATCCCAATAGTAACAGTGGTAGAGCCACGCGGCTTTTGCTGTCGCACGGATGGGCCGGCTCGAACCGCGGTGGTACCACGACCTCACCAGCGTGAAATAGAGGCTTACCTCTGCGTTGCGCTTGGTGAGTGCAGGTGGCCGGAAGCCCAATTAACCTTAACGCTGTCCATTACCATCTAGAGATGCCAAAGCCGGCCTTGCTCTTTTTAACCGAGACTTAGGTGTCCTCTCCGGCTGATACTTCATATCTTCATATTCGTCGCATCTTGCGGTTCAGGTCGATGGAGGTACGCAGGTGGTGATGTCTGCTGGGATTGTATGGGGGACCTTGGGATGGTGTAAGCCGATGATAGTCGTATTGATGCTTGTTGCGTTGTACAGATTTGCTTCTCTGCGATGATTGTTTGGCGGGTCGCTATTATCTATGGCGCTCTCTGCGTCTTTGTTTGACTCACAATCTAAGTAGCTTTGCCCAATATCGGATCCCTTCATTACGGGGCTGAAGACTGTCTGACCTACATGATGTTTTATAATAACAACATGTTAATATATCTCTATAAATTTCCCACTTTTGAATGACTGAAGGCGACTTTTTGGTGGGTGAGACAAATATGATCTAAAATGCATAAATTCAACGTCAGTGACACCCACCCTTTCTGATGGCGAATTATTACTATTATCTTATAAGTGGTTGGTGGAGCATATGTGTCGGGTGGTAGCTGGAGGGAGAATCCGAGGAGGGTCTCAAGGCTGTGGCTGAAAGCCGCGTAACGTTAGACCCGATTCCCTTGAGGTGAGCGGTAGACTTATAACATGCTCTGCGGCCAATTGGCCGTGCTGATCATGCAATTGGTGGTAATGCTTTACACTTACATCACGTCTGCTGGAACGGTGGTCTGGCAGGTGGTAGCGCTCATGGAGGGATTTTTATGTCCAGTGTGCCTATTGTTGCCTAATCCGTGTGACGTACCATCACTGTGGCTGGATTTGATCGTATTCTTTATGGCGTTTACATACATTGACATTCGCGACTTCGGGCAATGTTTGTGCTACGCACTATCAAAGGGCCAAGTCCTCTTTTACCGGTACGCCAGTTATTTTGCTGTGGACTGCGGTCCAGCTCTCAAATTAACGACCCTTTGGGAAGAGCGCGTTGGCTGATTGGCTGACGGCGTGTGTGGAGCCGTATGCCTCCCCCATATTTTTTTAAAAATATGGGATAGTGAAGCCCTTGTATCTGATATTTGATAGAAATATTGTGATTCCAAGCGGGAAGGGATTAATTAATAAGGAATTGATTGATGTGAACCCAAAACTACGGGAATATGGACGATTTAATGTTCTTAACGTCTTTTTTTAGCCCTTTCTTCGTGAACGGAGTTCTTTAATTTATAAGACAATACCAACAGCTTTCGATTACTCTAGTAAATATTCATTCTTACAAGAGACACCTAAAATAACTAAGTTACTAAACAAACAACGTAAATAAGTATCCTAACTAAGACGATCACGCGATAAACTTATTAACGGCCTATATTAAAACCTTTAGAATGATCAATATATGATTAATATACTGGTCATGTAAATTTGATATATTTTTATATATTATAGAGGTTTTTAAGAAATAACGAAAGAAATAAAGTAGATGGGGGTGTTACACTATGTTCAGTGCTTATGCCTATGTTCTGGTTCTGGGTGGTATGTACGGTGCGGAGCAACCTGCATCTATCGACTCCCTGCATGTCTTACAAGTTCTTCACTCCATTGAGTGGGGTATTGCCCTATACTTCGCCTATCGGTACAAGATTGCCACTCGTAAACCATTTTTCTGCATCAGTTGTCGGTTCTTCGAGCTTTATAGCCAGCCAATTGCCACTTAAGCTTACTAATCTGTTGCGCTATGTCGATCACACTAGTTCTACTGCGGATATACTTATTTCTAAGTTTTTCACGCAGAGAAACCCCGAGCATAGACCTCCCCATAGCTCGCTGACCTTAACTTTAAGCTTCATCATACTACCAGCAGTGAAGGATCACGTCTTAGATTCATAAGTAATCACTGGCAACACGCACTAGTTGTTACGCACCAAATTTAATTACATTTATTCTACACCTTGGTGAAACTAGACGTGTGGAAATAATTTGAAAGGTGATAAAAAGAACACAAAAAAAACCTCATTGTAAATCATTTATATTTATTATTCATAAACGAAAAATATTCAATATAATATTTATTTTTATTTTTTAAACCGTAACATTAACTAATTACTAAAAATAATATGGGTAAATTTTAACCCATTAAGAACTTATTGTTTATCCCAAAACGTGTTAATAGGTCTGTACACGCCCTTAGCTGTCCCTACAAAGCTCGACTATACAGGGGCCCATACAGCTGTAGACTCGACGGATAACTAAGGACGGGGCCCAAATGGCCTTATGGAGAGTAGACCTACACGACAGTGATAAAGCTAGGTAATTAATAGTACGTACCTGTTCAGAGGCGAAGAAGGACCACAAGGCTCGTTCAGGCGTTAAGTGTAGTGAATGTAAGTAGTGTGTGAGAAGTGTATATATGTGTAACCTGAATTAGCCCTTTTTAATCAGCAACAACCCTGACTCCAGCACCGCCACCCTATATGGTATCACTCTAGCGGCGTCACTCGGTGTCACTCAAAGTCTAGCGTCCATTAGCACAAATCTATAATCTAATACGAACGCTGGTTCTCGCGGGTCACAAATTTAGCGGTTTTAACCGACACAGGAAAATATCTCCGAGTTAAATCAAATGGCACAAAGCAACTCGTTGACGTGAATTATTATTGTCAGAAAGCACTTATGCATGCAACCCCTATACCACTTGACGCTAATTAATTGTAACGACGTTAATTAATTGCTCAAACTCAAAATTCAGTGATTCACTATGCCAGTCTATCAACTCTATTGTACATTTAACTTACTTCAAAACTCAACTAAATCCCGTTAATTATAATCAAAAACGTAACACGCGGCACGACTGACAAGCGGTGGGTCAAAGTCACTTCCGTTCACTCAGCAACAAATTATTTCGAGAATCGAACGCGACCTTCTAAGTCAGTGATCACGCGGCCCGAGTAGACTCACTGCAATACTTAGACAACCTAATACGAGGCGGTCTTCACGAAACACAATTTAGGTAGCGAAGTAACGCGCACAAATACTGAAAATCTAGACCATAAACCGAAACTGGTCACACGAAATCACTGCCACGGTCACCACAAATACGTTACGTTGCGACGGCACCGCTGCATTCAAACAACTGACTTCGCACTCGCGTTCTGCGCCCGCGCCCTCTGCCCAGCGACCCACATAAGAGTGGGGCCACGGTGACCTTTACAAAGTCAGCGGGAGGACACGAGTGTTGATTGCAAATTTCAAATGTTAATTGTTTGGCCTAAACAAGGTCGATTTTAGAAAGTTAAACATTTAATAATGATTTGGAAAATTTTTAATTTTACATTAAATGGACAGAAACGTAGTAGGTTATGTATATAGCCATATATAGCCAGCTCATGAGGTACCTTGAAGATCACCAGCTGATTAGTGACCGCCAGTATGGTTTTCGTCGAGGTCGATCAGCTGGTGATCTTTTTGTCTATCTGACTCATAGATGGGCGGAGGCAGTAGAGTCCAAGGGGGAGGCATTGGCCGTTAGTTTGGACATAGCGAAGGCCTTCGATCGGGTCTGGCACAAAGCGCTTCTTTCGAAGCTTCCTTCCTATGGGCTTCTCAAGAAATTGTGCAAATGGATCACCAGTTTCCTTGCTGATCGGAGCATCAAGGTCGTAGTAGACGGTGCATGCTCTGATTTCAAGCCTATCAACGCTGGAGTTCCACAAGGCTGCGTGCTATCACCAACGCTGTTTCTCCTGCATATCAATGATATGTTGCTAACTGGTAGCATTCATTGCTATGCAGACGACAGCACTGGTGATGCCTTATATACCGGCCGTGCCAATATTTCTCGGGAAAACGTCGCTGAGTACCGGGACAAACTTGTGTCTGAAGTCGAGTCTTTGCTTAACAAAGTCTCGGATTGGGGCCGACTAAATTTAGTCCAGTCCAATCCCCAGAAGACACAAGTTTGCGCGTTTACCGCTAAAAAGAGCCCCTTTGTCGTATCTCCTCAGTTTCAAGGCACTCCCCTTGCTGCCTCAGCTAGTATCGGAATCCTTGGCGTCGACACATCGAATAGCGTGCAGTTTCGTGGTCACTTGGAACGGAAGGCCAAATTGGCCTCTAAAAAGCTTGGCGTGCTCAGCAGAGCGAGAGGGTATTTCATGTCGGCACATCGCTTGCAACTTTACAAAGCGCAAGTTCGGCCCCACATGGAATACTGTTCTCATCTCTGGGCCGGGGCAACCCAGTGCCAGCTCCTTCCACTTGACCGCATCCAACGCAGAGCGGTTCGAATCGTCGACGACCGAGTTCTTTCTGATCGGCTCGATACACTGGCACTGCGTAGAGATGTTGCATCTCTTTGCGTATTTTATCGCATCTATCACGGGGAGTGCTCTGAGGAATTGTTCGGATTAATTCCAGCCGCTCAATTTCACCATCGCACATCGCGACAAAACCAATTTTTTTTTCTTTCTTTTAATTTCCATCCATACCATCTGGATGATTGGCGGTCCACCACTGTGCGATTTAGAAGAAGTTTTCTCCCTCGCACAACTTCCTTGTGGAATCAATTACCACCAGCGAATTTTCCGGACCGATACGACTTAGGAACCTTCAAGAAAAGAGCTTACACCTTTCTAAAAGGCCGGCAACGCATCTGCAATTCCCCTGGTGTTGCGGTTGTTCATGGGCAGCGGTAGTCACTTACTATCAGGTGAGCCGCATGCTCGTTTGCCCCCTCTTCTATAAAAAAAAGAGGTAATATTCCAAAAATAAAAATTCTAACGATATTTTAATATTTTGCACAGAAACATAGCACAAAGGTGCTATTAAGTCTTGGAAGACAGCAATAATGAGTCGATAGCACTTTAATTTAAAACTGAAATGACGGAACAGATAACTGCGTTAGCGCGGAGACTAACCAGTTCAAACATAGAAAAACATTTAAAGCATATTAGTGTTTATGTATACTGATAATTATAACTTTATCATTAATACTAAAATTTTCTCACAATTACAATATAAAATCACAAGTTACTTGACATCACTGGCATTTTAAGTCTACTGGTTCACTTTGCTTTTTGAAGTATTTCTTGTTTACATGTATTTCCTGAAATATTAGCCCATACTCCTCACGCTGGATAATCTGGTATAGGGTATCATTATCATACACTGGTAAATTTACTCCTTATTAACACCTATAATTAAGTTTATAGTTTATACATGTAGATTAGGTTTGCATTTCTACATAGATAAATGAATGTCAGTATTCATTTTATAATAATGAAACACTATATTTTACATGTGTTGCTATAGATTGCAATGCCTTTTAGTCAGGAATGTTTGCGGGCGGACGCACATTAACTAATCAAAGTTTCACTGTAATCGGGTAAATGGTATATGAATGCATACAACACAAACAAAGAAATAAAAATACATTTTAATAAATAAAAATATACTTATTTCTTTATAATACTTTTTCATAAATTAGTGGTGAAACAACCCCAGAGAGTAGTTTAATATACTCGTGTTGCACATGTCTATATAGTACCCACTTTAAAAAGTTTTTACCGTAATCAATTTAAATAACGAAAAAAGAGTAATGATTAATAACTTGGTAAAGCCACGCTGCAGTTATATTATGGTTGTAGCACGTATGTGTCGGCTTGACCAGGGTAGAATAACGTTCTCATATGTTTCATATCGTAAGTGTAGAGAACCGGAGACCCTTCTTTTACTGGAAACGAGGCATTCCATTTTGGTCCTCAGGGGTGACGCATGATATACGAATCTGCATTTTGATTCTTCATTAAGGATAAATATAGTAGATGTCTGTGGGCCACAGCATCCATTTACCATCAGGTAGACTGTGTGCTCGTGTCATCCTTATTGTATAAAAAAGCTATATGTCACATGGTGTCATATTAAGGTAATCCATCATTCCATATCTTTCTACCGATGACGTAAGAGGTTCCTATAAAATAGACCAAAAATATCTTGTGGCTTCGGATAGATGGTGGTATAATCATCTCACGGCTACCAATGGGGACGATTAAGGCGAATTGCCTCTACATTAGGAGAGGTCCATGGCACCAGTGGACTCTTTATTAATTTCTCTTTTTTGATAATATTGATGACGATTAACTTAAATTGAGTCAGTTACCAAACAAATTTCTATTTAAGTGTTCATTATATATTTTGACGATACTGCAGTATTAAGAAAGTCATAAAATAGTTGAGTAACTAGAATATCAAAAATTGTATGTCGTCAAACAAAATGTTACTCTGTAGGTATGAGCGTCTATTTATAACATTTCTCTTGCGGTTTATCTCCCATTATGTTACGGATCTTATACCCAATCTGTAGGTATTATTTAAAATTGCTTTGAGACAGTGGGCACAGAAGAACTTATTTGATATCTAAATCACATTTCTCTCGTCGTTGTTACACTGGGAATGTTTCGCAGATATTCCATTAGTATCAATAAGAAATGAAGGAAATCATTATTCATGGAACGCAATTGAAAAGATTGCAAATAAAATGTAAGCTGAATTATATATCTGAGTAGTTTTATATTTTTCGTTAAAAAATTCCGCAATAAAGTTAAGTACTCTACTTTTCTTTTGTTTCGTCTTTAGCTTTTACTTTCTTTTCGAACGTGTTCCAGCAATTAAGCTCCGAAGTAAAAATTGTCAAGCTTAATGGTCAGCCCAGTAAATTTTAAGAAAGTGTTTCTGTAGTAAAATACTTTTTTGTTCGTTTACGTAGTACATCATAAGTGACTTCGTTAGTTAGAGACTTATTCCCTTAAAATCCAAAGTATACTAAAATTATGTGCGGTTCTCACAGCGATCGGTCCGCAATGCACTCCTCTTCCTGGACATCAAAAAGTCGAGTGGGCCTGACGGAATCCCCCAAATTGTGCTGAGGACGTGTGCTCCGGAGTTGGCACTGGTTCTAACGCGTCTATTGCGGTACTCCTACTCTCTAGGCGTAGTCCCGAAATCGTGGAAGACGGCTTTTGTCCACCCGATCCCTGAATAAGGCGACCGCTCAGACCCGTCCAACTACAAGCCTATCGCCATCACCCCCTTGTTCTCCAAAATAATGGAATCCGTTATAATTTGCCACCTCATGCAGTACCTTGAGGAACACCAGCTGATTAGTGATCGCTAATACGGTTTTCGTCGGGGTAGATCAGCTGGTGATCTTCTGGTCTACTTGACACATAGATGGGCGGAGGCAGTAGAGTCCACGGGGGAGGCATTGGCCGTTAGTTTGGCATTGTGAAGGCCTTGGATCGTGTTTGGCACAAAGCGCTTCTTTCAAAGCTCCCTTCCTATATTCCGAGAAGTTGTACAATTGGATCACCAGCTTTCTTGCCAATCGGAACATCAAGGTCGTTGTAGACGGTGCATGCTCCGACTACAAGCCTATTAACGCTGGTGTTCCACGAGGCTGCGTGCTATCACCAACGCTGTTTCTTCTGCATATCAATGATATGTTGCGAACCGTTAGTATTCATTGCTATGCGGATGACAGCACTGGTGATGTTCTATTCACCGGCTGTGCCTATATTTCTCGGTAAAACGTCGCCGAGTACCGGAACAAACTGTTGTCTGAAGTCTAGTCTTTCCTGAAAAAAGTCTCGGATTAGGGGCGACTAAATCTAGTCCAGTTTTATCCCCAGAAGACACAAGTTTGCGCGTTTACACCAAAAAAGAACCCCTTTGTTGTATCTGCTCAGTTTCAAGGCACTCCCCTTGTTGCCTCAGCCAGTATCGGAATCCTCGGCGTCGACATATCGAGTGACGTGCACTTTCGGGTCACTTGGAAGAGAAGGCCAAATTGGCCTCTAAAAATTTGGAGTGCTCAGCAGAGCGGAACAGTATTTCATGCCAGCACAGCGCCTACAAGGCGCAGGTTCGGCCTCACATGGAATACTGTTTCCATCTCTGGGCTGGGGCTCTCCAGTGCCAGCTCCTTCCACTTGACCGCATCCAGTACAGAGCGGCTCGAATCGTCGACGACCGAGTCCTTTCCGATCGGCTCGATTCATTGGCACTGCGAAGAGATGTTGCATCCTTTTGCATTTTCTTTCGCATTTACCACGGGGAGTCCTCTGAGAAATTGTTTGGATTGATCCCAGCCGCCAATTTTCACGAACGCACATCGCGGCAGAACTCACGATACCATACACACTAGCTGGAAAATTGGCGGTCCACCACTGTGCGATTTAGAAGATGTTTTCTTCCTCGCACAACTCCTTGTGGAATATTTTACCACCGGCGATTTTTTGGGACTGATACGACTTAAGGACCTTCAAGAAAAGAGCCTACTCCTTTTTAAAAGGCCGGCAACGTATTTACAATTCCCCTGGTTCCCCTGGTGATGCGGTTGTTCATGAGCGGCGTTAGTCACTTACGATCAGGTGAGCCGCATGCTCGTTTGCCCCCTTTCCTATATAAAAAAAATCATTAATTATGTTTTATACTCGTCAGTATCCAGTACCAAAAATTCTACAATTATATAATATATAATTGTAGAATTTTTGGTGATTGGCGTATATGTAAGTATATGTAAAATTAATTTATATCCAGTTACATATTGGTAATTATTTGAAAAGAAAACATAGATATTACAACTCAACCAAGCTGGATATTAATATAGTAAAATTCACATTTCAAAGACGGCAAGCTAATATTTAATATCTTTCAAATATATACGGTGCTTAAACTTTGAATGTTTACTTTGTTCCATCCAACTGTTATTAGATTGAGTACAGGAATGATATGACAAAGCCTTGTAGTTTGTTGAGGTTTATAATAACGTAGCGGTCATTATGTAAATTCTTGTGGTAACCGTAATTTGTGGTAACATATTCATTTAACTTATAATTTCCACGGGGCTTTTGTGTTAAATAAATACTCGTTTCGTATTAAAGGCTAAAGTCTTTAATAATATTGGTCGCACCATTAATGATTAATTTAAAAAGGAGGAGGTCGAATTACTTTTCTGCCAATAAATCCATCTTGTTTTTTTTACAGAACAAGGGTGACAAACGACCACATAGTCCACCTGATAGTAAGAGGATGCTGTGGCTCATATACATCTAAATGTATTCTCATTTAAGGATTAAAATTCAGATACGTTGTCATCCCTGAGAACTAAGATGGAATGCCTCATTTTCAGTCAAAAGGGTCTCCGCATCTCTACACTAACAATATGAAACATTAAGCTGCTTTTTCTGTAAGTTTTGGTCCTACCCTGGTCAAGTCA
This sequence comes from Parnassius mnemosyne, assembly GCA_963668995.1. Lineage (NCBI taxonomy): Eukaryota > Metazoa > Arthropoda > Insecta > Lepidoptera > Papilionidae > Parnassius > Parnassius mnemosyne. The sequence goes on along the minus strand of CAVLGL010000046.1, from coordinate 11,439,630 downwards.
ACCTATTCGTGCTATAAATATAATATTTCTGCAGGTTGGTTCTACCACGTAAAAAAACTAACATGCCCAGACATTTTTATCGTAGAATTACAGCCTATATACGTCACACTGCTGGGAATAGGACCCTTCTTATTTCTGAGAGCGTTTTAGGGCAAGGAATTGTCCGCCGCGCTGGCCCCATGCATGTTGACGAACTTCACATGTCTTTGAAATATTTTTTTTCTTTTTCTCAGACGTGCAGGTTTCCTCACGGTGTTTCAGAACATCACTTAAAATTACAATTAACAATTTCATTGATGCCAGCGGGGATCGTAGCTGGTTTGCTCATACTTAGAAATTTACAGCGAGCGCGTAGCACCTGAGCTACCACGTCTCATTTTTTATCATAATCCTCAGTATTTACTCAAATTTATAATGTACTCTGGGCCGAATTTTGGATATGGCAGCTCATCGAAAACTTGTTTTCTGTACTAGACAGGATTAAAGTGTACGAGTGAAGGCGCAAACACTGGTACAGTCTCTATTCCTCACACTTATAGAGGGTGGGATGGTAATAAAACGCGACAGGAGAGGGACCAAGTTCGGCACAGGATCGAAACGCCGATATCTTTCTGACTCCGGGCAGCTACTGTCAAGATAGAAAAACCCAAGTACTAATTTTTGCACAAGAACGGAATTAAAGAGCTTCTGAAGGACTTCAAGTACAGGTCTTCCACCCGCTTACACAAGCTCCGCTGTAGTTCCGTCCTCACCTGTGGTCTTGCTGTTTTTAAGGTGCTGGAGAGCCATCTTAATCTCGCTCAAACTGACGGCCGGGATATCTTCGGAATAGTGTCGGATAGGACTCGCTCTTGGATCGTTACTAACACTTGCGTGTGGCTCCAACTATGACGTGTACAGCTGCTAATAAAACCTCTCAATCTCACTCAAAATCTCAGGTGCCCCGGAAACGATGCTGCCACACTCGTTCTTCAGCTTTGACAGTTGGCTCTTTCTAGCAGACAGATCTGTGGCAAAGACTTTGGAGCCTTGGTTCCGCTCATCAATTCTTCAATTCAAGCTGTATTAAAGTTGCGTAAGTCCCGCCGTATGCATTTGGAGATCTGTTTGTTCAGTTGCCTGTATGCTGTCATATCTGTTGAAGAATGTAGCTTCATTACCTGTCTAACAGCCACGAGATTGAGAGTGTGATCGGAGAGTTTTTGTGTTCTTCTGCGGCGGGTCTTGCAGAACTTAGCTCCGACTGCATGGACAGTTTCCACAAGCTTGTCATTCATATCGTCCACTTCATTACAGTCTTCTAGGCACTGAAAACAGTTTTGTCACTCGAGCTGAATAGTTTTGGGACTATGGAACAGAGCACGACGGGTCGGTGCGTTGACTTCATTAGACGAGACCTCTCCAACTTAACGTTTAGGTTCAGTGTGCCTCTAACCATTCGGTGATCGCTACCAGTTTTCACCCTCGCGATCACGGAGACATCACAGAACAGTTGTCGTCTGGTCGTCATAATGAAGTCAATCTCATTTTTTGTGGTACCGTAGGGGCTCGACCAGGTCCACTTCCTGTGGGGCCGCTTCTGGAAGAAAGAGTTCATCATAAGTTCTCTTTCTCCATGAAGTCGGTCAGCTGCTGGCCTCTTGGGTTCCTTTGCTCTATTCCAAATTTCCTTACTTTCAGCTCACCGCTCTCTCTTGTGCCTAGTTTTGCATTGAAGTTTCCCATTAACACCGTATATTGGGTTTTGGAGGAATGCATGGCTCTAGAGATATCCTCATACATTTCCTCCACCTCCTCATCGTGGTGTGCCGAGGTTGGTGCGTAAACCTGTATGACCTTCAGCGAATACCGTTTGGTCATTCTGAGTATAAGGTACGCAACCCTCGTCGACACACTCTCAATCTTTACAACGTTGTTAACGAGAGACTTGTGGACGATAAATCCGACATCTCCTTGGGACAGATGGTCGCCCTCCCGGTGATAGAGCAATTTGCCGGATTTGAGGATTACCGTGTTTTCCCCCTCTCTTCGGACTTCGGATAATCCTATAATAGTTAGTCCTCAGGGTTCGTGCGTTATATGTTGCCAGGTCGAGTCGTTTTAGGTGGCAACCGAACCTTCACCGGAGATTCTTAGCACCCGCTGCCCTGCCGTTACCATTGTCGCCACCGTAGCCAGGAATAGCGGGGCCACCGGGGACTAGAGGCCGTTTCTTCTTTACTCTCATCATAGGGGGGTATTTGCCATAGTTGCCACGCTTAGCGAGCGGGTTGGCAGCCGCATTTTTTTATTGTAAGTTTGTTGTTATCAGGAAGATGCTGCTGCCCATCTGCTGCCTGCCTCCCTTGTCGCCTTTAACGACACCCGCGGGAAGATATGGGGTAGTGGATATTCTTTACTGCCACTATAAGGCAAACTCAGTTAATTTAAAAAAATTGTTTATTTATTTTACGTATTGATACCATTTGTTTAGCAGTAGACTAATGACGAGTTCATAAGGTAAAGAAGAATAAGTCTACCGTTACCGTTACCGTTACAGTCTATTAAAGTCCACTGCTGAACTGAAGGCATCTACTATAGATTGCCTCATAGGGCTAATTTTTGCCATATTTACCATGCTTGGCAAGGAGGTTGGCCGTAGTTTTTACTTTTAGTTGTTATTAGGAATACGCTGCTGCCAATCTGATTTGTTTCCCTTTGTCGCCTATTACGACAGCCACGGGATGTTATAGGGTAGTGAAAATTACAAGTATGATACGGAATGTCAAATAGCCTTTCATAATGCGGATAACGGAAGGCGAAACGTGAAATCGTGAACATTGTCAGATTTGAACAATTTAAATGTAGGCGATCGATTGATACGTCAGCCGAAACTGTGCTTGTTTTTCATAGACAGGTCTTTCGATATGCAATGGCCGTCGCACAGTGTAAAACTCAACTCCAACAGATTTCAAATTAAGGCACGGATATATTTATAAGATTTTTTTATTTCTTGTTTTATAAAGCTTTTGGATTATTTTTGCTTTTTGAGTGTATATAAGGTGTAAGATGTATACATATAGCTTAATAAATGTTACGTAGGGTTTTTGTAACTGTCAAACATTCTAGAAAAAAGAAAACAATAATTTCCTTCCGCGTTAAAAATAAAATGCGTATTACTTAGTTCGAAAACCATTTCCCCATTTCCCATTATGACATTATCTCTGCCACTAGTGCATTCTAATAAACACTAATAACTACATTCATAATCATCGATGTCGACGATCTTAACCTAATTAATTTTTACATCTGATCTAAATTTTCGCGATGTAACACCCTTTTCTACAATTAATATTTAGTAGTTTTCTTTAAGTGCAGAACAAAAAAAATGAAATACTAAAAATCAACATATTCCCGATAACGACTAGAAATCTTTACTCTAAGTAGGTGTTTCGCATATACATTTAAATTTTCAACACATGAAATGAAATTAACTCGGCTGAGATAAGCTAAGTTTAATATGGACGCAATGCAGTCTTTGTTGGAAAATCTATCCGTTATTACGCCTAGATTATTTTGTATTGTGACAATGGCTTGCTTCTTTTTGTAATTCCTGATAAGTTTTAAGGTATTAAGCAATTTGTTAAGTTTACATATACCTAGTTTTCAAAAGAAAACAGAACATTTTGACAAGTATTAATATCTCTGTAGGCATCTGTATCACTGTTCTAGTGATTTTGAAACTGTGGCAGTGCTGAGTATTTTCACAAAAGAAGTTAGAAGAAAAGTTAGAGTGCTATAAGAGAAGTTCATTAAAAATAATTTCCTAAGTTTTAAAAACAAGTCAATCATCGCATTAAAGTTCAGAATTGTTATAGCTATTAAAACACAAGGAAAATTTTTCAGAACAATCTGTATGGGGTTGAAAGAAATTATTCTACCTATTATTAGTCCGTTTTGAAAACGTGGTAGGTACTTAATTTTTTAAATAATTATTTTATTAAAAGCTTTTACAACAATTTACTTCGCAAATATCCGCGTTATAAAATAAAATGATGTGTCTTACCTAGTATGAAGAAGCACCTCCCGCCCTCCCTCAATTGCGTGCACTATCCCCGTCACCACTAATCCCAGCACCGCTACTTCCAACACCACAACACTAGGCAAGACGGTATCTTAAGATCTTAAGATACCGCACTTAGCGGTTAGCCACCGTAGAGTCTATATCACCTGAGGATGCCTCGTGAAGAGGCGAAACACGTGTCGTATTATCGTCAGTGGTGGGTCTTGCCTAGTGTAGTGGTGTTGGAAGTAGCGGTGCTGGGATTAGTGGTGACGGGGATAGTGCACGCAATTGAGGGAGGGCGGGAGGTGCTTCTTCATACTAGGTAAGACACATCATTTTATTTTATAACGCGGATATTTGCGAAGTAAATTTTTGTAAAAGCTTTTATATAATGGATTTCCGCAAAGTAACGCCTGATTCTATTAATTAAATTATTTTATTATAAGTCTTGTGTTGTGAAATTATGCTATTTTTTATTTTTATATATTTATCTCGGTTTCTTGTTTGTCTGCTTGATTATTTTCCATCCAGTACTGAACTATTCTAAAATTAAAAAAAATTCCTCAAATAAAGATAATATTGGAAAAATCAGAAATATAATAACAGTATTTTGTACTCTTCCAAATGTTAGTCTTTTCATGCAAGAATGAATTTTATGCTAAAGACAAAGGAATTGTAACATATTTTTATGAATCTTAGCCGGATTTGCTCACGTGAAATGGATACTTACAAATTTATTTTTAGTTTTTTGTTCGATAATAATATAAATAAAAAGTATGTACCACTTACAATAATTTAACTATAAAATGAAAGCTATGAAAGCACAAAGTAAACGTACGAAAGAGGAAATAAAATTAAAACCTACTATATTTCTAAAAGAACGTAAATGTGTGTTTTAAAAATCAATTTTAAAACAATGGAAGACACTTAATACTTAACATCTTTTTAATTTAACGAGGCTCGTAAACTTGCAAAATTCAAGTGCATACTTAACGTAATATTTATAAAAATAGTAAAACACTTTCGTATAAATCAAATTCTAACAATTATTAAAAAAAAATACTAAAAGTAATCTTAGTATGGAAAATAAAACAATATTTTATACCTATTAATGTCATTTAAAAAATTGATATACTTTTTAACTGAACAGTAATAAAAAAGCTCATGGAAAAAGCTCTGCTTCGTTCCACTGTAAATTCTGCTCAAAAGCTAAGGAAGTTGCAACTTCCGAAAGCATTTTGCAACCAGAAAACAATAGATCATAAACGTCGTTATGCTTTGATATATATAGATATAGAATCCGTTACAAGAGGTTTACGTCACAACCTATTATAGATTCTTTTTGTGGTTTGTTCAGTTGTTTATTCGAATACTAGAAATTGATTTTTATGACAGATTTCCAAAACAAATATTATGTATAACGTCCATGTCACACCTATGCCGGTAGCTGTTGGGTACACTAAGCTCGAAGTTGTGGACGGGTATGTTTACCTGGGACAAATAGTCCGATTAGATAAGTCCAACATCGTCCGAGAGGTCAATCGACGGATTCAACTCGGCTTGGTAGCGTTCGGGAAATTACGGCACATCTTCTCGTCAGATATACCTCAAAACTTGAAAACGAGACTGTACAACCATTGCGTATTGCCAGTGATAACCTATGGAACTGAGACGTGGTCCTTCACTGCTGGTCGGATGAGGAAGCTCAAAGTCACTCAGATGGAGAGGGCTATGCTCGGAGTTTCTCTTACTTAGAACTTCTAACTTAGAAATGAAGATATCCGCAGTAGAACCAGAGTGACCGAGATAGCCCAACGTATTAGTAAGTTGAAGTGGCAATTGGCATTCTATTAGGAGGCCTATGTTTAGCAGTGAACTTGTGTAGGGCTGTACTGATGATGATGATGAACTTAGCCTCTAACTAAAGACCAATCAGTCTTCTCAGCACATTGAAGAAAGCTTGTGAGAGACTCATATTGAATCGCCTCCATAAATACGTCTTCACTAACAAATTTCTTCCAGACGAAAAGTTCAACTTCAGACCCGATGACTGGGGCACCGACCAGTTACATCGCCTTAAAGAATACATTATGAAAGAATTCAATTCCCCAAAAAGAAGTCGCAGATCCACCACGACCGGTGTCCTCTTTTTTGATAATGCGTATTTGACATCAAAAAAGAGGTCACCGGTCAATGGGACAAAGTATGGCACGACGGCTTTCTTTATAAGTTGTATATATTCAACGTGCATGATAGGCTCTCTCACATCACCGGAGCCTTTCTTTATACCGCCACTTTCGCTCTCGAATAGAGGATACTCGCTCTACAAAGCGTCCCTTTAAGGCTGGAGTCCCACAAGGTGCCGTCCCCTCCCTACTACTCTTCACACTCCTCAAGAGTGACATCCCGAAGGACCCAGAAGTCAATACTGCTCTTTTCGCCAATAACACGAAACTATTATCGTTCATAACAATAAAAGTATCCTCTACCGAAAAGCTCCAACCGCCTAGGCAATTGTTTCCGCTTATGGAGAATCGAAGTGAATCCTGAGAAAAGTGTAGCAATAAATTTTCAAATGATCGCCACTTTCAATCGTCAAAACAGAAACCCCAAGAAATCGTTAGGTACGATCACCCTGTACGGCCGTTAGATCGGCCGGCAACTAACGGCCAAATATCTAAGGGTTACATTAGACGAAGGTATGACATTTACGAAACACATTCTTAATGTTACCACCACTCGCTAGTTAACAGCAAGAACAAACTCTCCTTAAGAAATAAGCTCCACTTTACAAAGCGTGCGTAAGACCTAACATGTCTTACGGAAGGATAGTTTTCGCGCACGCGGCCCATAGACACTTCTTCGACCTCCAAGTCATCCAAAATAGATTAATTCGCATAGCCACTAAAGCTCCGTTGTACCAGCAAAACTCCGACTTACAAAAACATTGTCAAGTTGTAGAACTAATGGGTTGGCTCGACCAGGGACCACGTTCTCACAGAATACCAGCGTAAAATAGTAGCGTAACTTTGTTGCGTTGCGTATGGTGAGTGTAGAGAACTGGCGATCCTTTTTACTGGGACCGAGGCATTCTATCTTAGTTCTCACGGGTGACGACGCATCTGCATTTTTATTCGTAATCGCGAATAGATGTAGATGTCTATGGGCCACAGCAATCACTTACCATCAGGTGGACCGTGTGCTCGTTTGTCACCCTTACCCTATAACAAAAAAAAAACACTATGAACATTCCCTACCCGAACTGTCTCTTGAGTGACGCAAGAGACGATATACAAAAATAAGCCAAGAGATATTCAGTAGCGTCTTCCTAATAACAACTTAAAAAAGGTAAAAAACTACGTTTGTCAATCCGCCTTACAAGTGCTTCAACTATAAATAAAATAGTTCAAATAGAGGTATTTTTTGTGACATCTATATTCATCACTAGACTTTTGATAGGTTGTAACTGTAAGGACAGTATACTACAATGCTTAGTTAATACATTTTATACACATTAAATAAATCTACTTTTACGGATTCTATCTCGACAACAGTAATACCTACCGGCTCCAATTGTCAATCGTTTACATCATCCAGGGACCTACTCAAACACACAATTTTTTTTTATCAAAATCTGTCCAGCCATTTTCCAGTTTTTGGGGAGGCTAACGGACAGCAATTGATTTTTATATATAAGAAAGAGGAATATACAATGTAATTTTTATCATAGAATAGAATAGAATATAATCATTTTTATTCAATACATAATACTTATTGAAAGTAATTTTTTACTTTTACCATAGATTATTATTGACCAACAAAGAAAGATAAATAAAGCGCTACGTACATTTTTGTTCCATGCAAATTATTTTAGGTGCACTAACGTAGGTACACTTAGTACGTGAGTGCCTGGTTTTACTCCAGTCTAGCCAGTATGCATCTCCACACAGCTTCGTAAGATAAACACTAGCTGAAAAATATCTTTTCTCCTCTACGCTTCGAACATCTCTGCACATCTCTGCCTTAGTGGAGTCCAGGCGTGAGACACCGCGGTGTGGCGGATAGCTTCGGGTTAAAATGCAGCAGGCGTTCTCTATGTCGCTTTCATCGTTCGCCGATGTCATTCAAAATCGGCCTACGATTTTGTGAGGTGATGTTATAATGTTACGTAACAGAGACGTGACTTAATGTTGATTTCATTTGTTTTGATTTTTTTATTGTCATTAACGACTGTTAAAAAAACTTGGCTAACCTCGCTGTGCTGATAAGCGAGAGGCGTCATCGGCGAAATGAAGAAGAATAATTATTGCCAGACAAGGATAAGTCCATAAGTGAGTCAGAGTGATTTGTCTCCCGCTTTGTTTGAAAAGGGTTGATGGGCAGCATTAATAACCAATACGTGGACTGTTAGTTCACTTACTTTATTTACTCTTTTAATATAAAATTATTAAAAACTAATCGTTACTTATTACTATTGAAGATAATGAAATTGACAGGTAGGCGCAATAGTTTGTATATTCTAAAACGCACCTCTCTATCGCCCATAACCACGTGCACAACCACATGCAAAAATATATTTTTCTGTGTTCACTATTTAAAGAAAAACTTTATAACATACAATTTAAAAATTAATAATCTAATTTCATGGCTAGGATGTCGTAGATTTCACCTGAAGATATGTCAATAAAACTGTGTTAACTAAATTAGATTATATTGGCAATGGAGAGCACCGTTCTTTGAAGCTACACGTATTGCAGGGTGTAGTGCAACTTGTATTGATAATATTTTTACAGGTGTTGTACCAATCAACAAATCAATAATTCAAAAACTTAGTTCAGATCACTGTGGACAACTGGTTTCGTTACCTTATATGCACAAAAAACAGGTAAATGAGAAAATTGTGTTTGTTCCTATTAATGCAAAACGCCTGGAGAGATTTAGAAGTAATATGTTAAAAATCCTTCCATCCCTTTCTTATAAGAACAATGCAGACTATTTATATAGAGAATTATTTACCTTTATAAACAATGAATTTAATAAAACATTCACTTCTAAAACATTCTCCAGAAACAGTCGCAAGGCATTTAATGAGTGGGCGACAGTAGGAATTCATAAAAGCAGACGAAGGTTATATGACCTTTACCATGAAAGATCGTATAATCTTTCCGATGCTTTTAAAGAATATATAAAAAATTATTCTAAAATGTTTAAAAGAGTTTGCTCCACAGCCAAATCATTACATATTAGTAACAAAATTAAGACAGCTAAGAATAAAATTAAAATGACGTGGAGTATAATTAACAGCGAAACCGGTAATGAGAAACCTCGTAATTCAAACTATCAATTAAAAATTAATAATGAATTGACTAAATCAAATCAAGAAGTTGCAGCGGTGTTTGAGAAATATTTCACTGATGTTCCTATCTTGACAACAGAGTCATTGAATGCTTCTCCAACTGTCGCCGAATCATTACTTAAACAGAATGTTAATACCTGTTTAAAAGAATTTAGATTTGTAAAAGTATTACCGCATGATATTGTAAAATACTTCAAAACCATTGATGTAAAGAAAACCGCAGATTTGTGGGGGATTTCCGTTACAGTGATTACGTCCATAATAGATTTAATTGCACCTCATCTTGCTATTATTTTTAATACTTGTATCGATTCTGGTGTGTTTCCTGATTTAATGAAGTATAGTAAAGTAATACCTTTATTTAAATCTGGTAGTACATTGGACCCCGCTAATTATAGACCTATTTCTGTACTACCAACTCTCAGTAAAATTTTTGAAAAAATAATTTTGGATCAATTGTTAATTTTTTTTAATACAAATAAATTACTTCATAAAAATCAATTTGGTTTTACAAGGGGTCGCTCGACGTCTGACGCCGGTGTTGAGCTTATGAAATATATTTTTAATGCCTGGGAGAATTCACAAGATGCCTTAGGTATTTTTTGTGACCTTTCCAAGGCTTTCGATTGTGTTCATCATGATACATTAATCAGGAAACTACAACATTACGGTGTAAAAAATTTGGCGCTTAAACTTATTACTTCATATTTAAGTAACAGAACTCAAAAAGTCGTCATTAATGGTAAATGTTCCTCCGGATCGGTAGTATCAATGGGCGTTCCTCAGGGCTCGATTCTTGGCCCATTCCTGTTCTTAATCTATATTAATGACTTACCTTATCTTGTAGGGGACAATCACGATATAGTATTATTTGCTGACGATACCTCTTTAATTTTCAAACTGAAACGGCAGTCAATTAAATATGACGATGTAAATAATGCTCTATCGAAACTAGTACATTGGTTTAACGCCAACAATTTGCTCTTAAACGGCAACAAGACAAAATGTATTAAATTTACAATACCTAATGTAAAACATTCGAAAACCAATGTGCTCTTAAATGGGGAGGAGTTGAGTCTTGTGGATACCACTGTTTTTCTCGGTATTACTATTGACGCGAAACTTCAATGGGGCCCCCATATATCTAAATTAGCAAGCAGACTTAGTTCTGCAGCATATGCTGTAAGAAAGATTAGAAGTCTCACAGATGTTGAGACAGCTAGGTTAGTGTATTTTAGTTACTTTCATAGCGTAATGTCTTATGGAATTTTGCTATGGGGTAATGCGACTGATATTGAAGCTATATTTGTTTTGCAAAAGAGAGCCGTACGGGCGATTTATAATCTAAATTGTAAAGAGTCCCTTAGAGAAAAATTTAAAGAAATAAACATATTAACTTTGGCATCGCAATATATTTATGAAAATGTAATGTATGTACATAAAAACATAAATAGCTTTAATAAGAATAAGGATGTTCATACCTTAAACACTAGGAACAAACATAAGCTTGTAATGCCACTTACAAGACTCCACAGAATTAGTAATTCATTTATGGGGCAATGTATACGCTTTTACAACAGAATCCCAGAACATGTTCAAAGTTTGTCAATAAACAAGTTTAAAAGTTTTATTAAAGAAAAACTGTACAAAAAGGGTTATTATAATATCAAGGAATACATGAGTGAAAATAACCCCTGGGAATAAGGTGATCGCCACCATGCTGGTTCTATGAAAATTCATTTAAAATTGTATAATCAAAATTATTGTTAAGTGAAATTATGTTTAAAAAAAAAGTCCCGCTGGGTTTCTTGCTGGTTCTTCCCAGGACAGGAGGTATTTTCCGAACCAGTGGTAAATAAAATAATGACTTTCAATAAGTATTATGTAATAATCCATATTGAATAAAAATCATTCTATTCTATTCTATTCTATTCTACCGACTGGGGTGCGAGACGTCTGCTACTGTGACTTTAAATTCAGGCAAATCCACTCTTTAATCAGAGAAACGATTATATATAATGTAGATTAGCTCTTATGTTTAATAGTAGTTTACATAAAAATATCTCTTTTATAATATCATTATCATCATAAAATTGGAGTACATTTTAAATACAGACTAGTTCACTAGTGAAAAAAAAGAGAAACATAAATAATATATATATTTGAAAATAACTTATAATAGCAATACCAACAAATTTTACGTGGTAGAGCCATGGCTCTATCATGTTTCCCATTTGTGCTTTAACCAGAATGTAGTTGCAGCATGCTGGCTGGCAACGTGTCCGCATTTTGATCGAGGATAATTGTGCTCGTAGCTGTCTGTTGACGACAGCATCTGCTTACCTTTAGGTGGACTGTGTGCACGTTTTTCACCCTATTCTATAAAATAAAACTGTTTACAAGATGATGATGATAAAATATACATTTCGTTTTGAAATATTAACTTACTCATATACAAGCGACCTCGGTCGTGTACAATTCACTAGTGTCATGATATTTTTTACGACTTGAAGACCGTTAATATTTTTCCACTATCCTTACATAAAATAAACATAAAAACCTTCTCAGGGAATTCTTTTTATTGCGGTGAAAACCAGATTTAGTAATTTTATTGTGTTAAGGTCCGACTTCAAAGATTATTGCTTACATTAATGAAGTATTAATTATATCTCTACCTGCCCCTTTTTGTTGTCATTTATTGAAGAGGCAGCGAAAGAGGGAGAATAGAGGGAGAGAAGATATAAAAATGATGTATATTTAAGTTATGCTTAAACTAACTAAGACTAACTTCACTAGACATCATTTTTATGAGTGAGCTCTATGTGTATTTCTAGTTTGTGGTAAGGTTCGCTGTTAACGGGAAGTGAACCAACGTTCAATCTTTGCTGGCATCAAGGAAGTTGTGACTTGAAATTTCAAGCGATGTTTTACCACACGGTTGGCGGTAAAGAAAAACATCGTGGAAAGACCTGCATATCTAAGAAGTAAAAAAAGTAATTAAAAAGAAATGCGAAATCCACCAACACTGAACACTGATGAGAAAAACCTGTACCCAGGAATCAGATGATACAGTCTGTAACTAAATTCTCTATTCGTAATACAATCGAACAAATAAATTGGCATTATTTATCAAAAATAGGTAAGCACATATTAATTAATATCAGCGAAAGTTGATTCAGGTGCGGCAAGGATATCCCAAAGGACACCCCTAATCCATGGACTTATTTAACATTTAAACTCCCTCATTGAGAATTTAAGGCCTTCCAAGTTTCAACTCTTGTTGATAAAACTTTACTTCTAATTCACACAAGAATAACTAGTATATAGCAGGTTTCATATAACAGATAATACACTTAAATATTCTTTAATTCAAAGAATTACATTTCAATTAAAAACAGGACAAATAAAAAAACATATTATTCATTATATTTTCGGACGACTAGATACAGCATAAATTAAAATATTATGTTGACTTCTTTAAATCAAAGTAACTAATTATGTTAAGCATTTACGATTAAATGTTTCTTACTACGCAAACTCCTCTTTGTAATAAACATAATGTTGCCTTCCATACGGTAAAACAACTGGCAAAGTAAGGCTCATTGCACCACTAAAGCAGCCAAAATCCAATTAAATCCTAGGTCACTGTAGCAATATTTCTTCATAAACGTCATTAGGAAGCCAAACTAACAAATATGTATCTTCAAATCCTAAATAGAGAAAGTTTATTATATTATAAATGATATGGTGCGCCATTTTATCATTGTGAATTAGTTCTTCACATTTCGCCGTTTAGTGGTGGCGTACGCGAATCTACTATTTACAATATCCCATCGATGTCTAAGAAACAACAGAGGGAAATGACACAGAAGATGGGCAGTAGCATATTCCTTACATTGTCAACATAAAGTAATAAAATACTGCGGATGCTAATTCGTCTTCCAAGAGTGGTATCTATGGCAAATATACTTAACCCCTTTGAGGCAATCTATGGGAAAAGTCAATAACTTTTGATAGGCTATAAAGAATGAATGAATGAATGGATTTAAAGCTGGTAAGTGCTTCATGCTTAAACACGCTTAGAAACATCTATAAATAGGTACCAACGCAGGGATACACAACTATTTAATATTTATTATACATCACTTATATTATAGTCTTTAGATTACACTCATTCCTAATACTTAAGACGAAAAAAATGTTATTTTATATAATCTTTTGCAAAAAAACGAGCACTTAAGTAAATAATCTATTGCATGCCTTAAGCGAAAGCGCAAGGTATCTTCTACTATTGCCTAAAATTAAGATTCGAACGTTTTATCGAATAAAATCGTATCTAGCTATCAAATTATACATATAAATGGTATAAAAAGTACATTGTTAGATAGATAAATAATGGTTGAAATTAATAATATTTTTTTTAAATCGATTAATTGCTATTTTTAAATAAAAAAGGGTTTTAATGGCTTATGGTGTAGATTTATCATGTCCCCAAGGCTTGTAAACACAATAACTTTAGAAAATATCAATTGTTTAACTCAATCTATTTTTTAATCTCTTCACATATCATGTGGGAAGCGCCTGAATGTAAATGGCAGTGTAATTTTGTTTTGTTTAGCTATAATTATTTTTTTTCGTGCCGTGTAGTGGCGGTTAAGAATATCCACTACCCCATATCTTCCCGTGGGTGACGTAAAAGGCGACAAAGGGAAACAGGCAGAAGATGGGTAGCAGCATCTTCCTGATAACAGCAAAATTACAATAAAAAAACTGCGGTTGCCAACCCGCTTGCCAAGTGTGGCAACCATGGCAAATACCCCCCCCCCCCCCAATGATGAGAACAACAAAGAGACGGCCCCCAGTCCCCGGCGGCCCTGCTATTTCTGGCTACGGTGGCGACCATGGTAACAGCGGGGCAGGGGGTGCTAAGAATCTCCGATGGAGGTTCGGTTGCCACCTAAAACGACTCGACTGGGCAACATAAAACGCACGCACCCTGAGGACTAACGAGAAGATCGTGGAGCTGGAGGAAGAGATAGACAAGTTACGCTGGCATATTATAGGATTATCCGAGGTCCGAAGAGAGGGGGAGGACACGGTAATCCTCGAATCCGGCAAATTACTCTATTACCGGTAGGGCGACCATCTGTCCCAAGGAGGTGTCGGATTTATCGTCCACAAGTCTCTCGTTAACAACGTTGTAAAGATTGAAAGTGTATCGACGAGGGTTCCGTACCTTATACTCAGAATCACCAAACGGTATTCGCTGAAGGTTATACAGGTTTACCCACCAACCTCGGCACACCCCGATGAGGAGGTGGAGGAAATGTATGAGGATATCTCTAGAGCCATACATTCCTCCAAAACCCAATATACAGTGTTAATGGGAGACTTCAATGCAAAACTAGGCACAAGAGAGAACGGTGAGCTGAAAGTAGGAAAATTTGGAATAGGGCAACGGAACCCAAGGGGCCAGCAGTTCGCCGACTTCATGGAGAAAGATGGACACTTTATGATTAACTCTTTCTTCCAGAAGTGGCCCCACAGGATGTGGACCTGGTCGAGCCCCGACGGTTCGACAAAAAATGATTGACTTCATTATGACGACCAGACGACAACTGTTCAGTGATGTCTCCGTGATCACGAGGGTAAAAACTGGTAGCGATCAACGAATAGTTAGAGGCACACTGAACCTAAACGTTAAGTTGGAGAGGTCTCGTCTGATGAAATTAACGCTCCGTCCCCCTCATGCTCTAATCCAAAGTCCCGAAACCTTTCAACTCGAGTTACAAAACCGTTTTCAGTGCCTAGAAGACTGCAATGAAGTGGACGGAAACTGTCCATGTGGTCGGAGCTAAGTTCTGCAAGACGCACCGCAAGGGAACACAAAAAATCTCCTATCACACTCTTAATCTCATGGTTGTTAGACGGGAGATGAAGCTACATTCTTCAACAGATTTGACAGCATACAGGCAACTGAACAGACTGATCTCCAAATGCATGCGGTGGGACTTACGCAACTTTAATACAGCTTGTTTTGTAAAAGCAATTGAGCGGAACCAAGGCCCCAAAGTCTTTGCCAGAGATCTGTCTGCCAGGAAGAGCCAACTGTCAAAGCTGAAGACCGAGTGTAGCAGCATCGTTTCCGGAACACCTGAGATTTTGAGTGAGATTGAGAGGTTCTATGGGCAGCTGTACACATCATAGTTGGAGCCATACGCAAGTGTGAGTAACGATCCAAGAGCGAGTCTTATCCGACATTTTTCCGATGATATCCCGGACGTCAGTCTGAGCGAGATTATAATGGCTCTCCAGCACCTTAAAAACGGCAAGGCCAAATGTAAATTCAAGGTGGCGGCTGCAACAGGTATCAATTTTTTCATCATGGGTGTCATTTTCATGGGTTTCGAGCGTGTTGAAGCCGATAGTTCTGTCGAAATGTATTTAAATTACTTTAAAAATTTCGGTGTAATCATGTTATACGTAATTTTTTTAATGCGCTTAAGGCATGCTCAATTGGATTGACCAATATATTTTATTATTACTATTAGATTCTTTGACAATTTTAGGTAGTCTTATACTAAGAATTATGTAAATTAATTAGCAAGAAATAGTTTTCGTCAGTTTTATTTTGAGATAGAATGTCAAAGTTTAAAGCGCTAGTTTTGTACCTGCTTTCTAAGTAAATATGAAATACGTTTTGGAGCGAAGTTCCTTATCGGACGTTAGGAATTTGGTGGATGGGGGCTAGGCGAGAAAAAGTGTAAGATTTTTCCGTCACGACCCCTTCTGACGTAGTGTGTCTACACTACGTCAGAAGGGCCGTCTGGCCTTGGCGACTATAAGGAAATTAGATGGAATAATATCCATATCCCCCGCAATTTTTCTAACCTTGCCATGAAATAAATATTATCATATTGTATGTAATTCATTTATTTGCATTTTTTAATCAATAATATAATTCGTTTATCAATAATAATATACTACGAATGGAACTTCGTTCCAACTGAGTGTTCCACGACAGTCAGGCATGTTTTTTTTCGTTTTTTTTTTATTTTAGTAAAAACAGATAAAAGTTTATTATGGATTTGTGACCCCGTCTTGCTGATATCTCAACATTCATTAGTCTGGGCATTCTAGCAACTATTATCCCTTATGGTTTCTTGTGAAATAGGTTCCCATTCCTAGGCAATCACATTCTATAGCTTTATGATGGTCTATGAAGCCGGTTGCACTCGTCGTTTTAGAACGTCCCAAACATGCTCTATGGGATTTAGATCGGTATTTTCAGCTGGCCAATCCAAACGACGAATTCAGAGCTCTAGCATATACGCTTCCACATCGCCAGAACAAACGTTGTCGTCCATTAAAATTGAGTTTTCGCCAAGAGCGGCCAATGCAGGTTGTGCATGAGGATATAGAACTTCTGTTGAAAATAGGTGTCCAATTAGTTTGCCGTTTTCGATAAACACTAACTGTGTACGATCCAAAGTTTTTATTCCTTTCCAAAACATAACCGAGCACCCAACATAAGGTGTGATTTCTTCAATACATGCCTCTGTAAAGCCTTCTTATCGTCTTCGTAGCACTCAATGACGTTGGTCTTCACCGTACAGAAATATTCTGGTTTCATAGAGAACCATACTCTATTCCATTCTTATACAATATTAGAAACTATAATAATAATAAAAAATTAAAACTAGAAACTTAATTATCATAGAGTCCTACTCCCCGCGGTATCGTGCCAAGAACACGGGCTGCGTTTCCCCGCTGAATGGCTATACTTAGCCTTTGAGCCAGAAAAGAACCAGCCCTCTTATCACCAGCAGCAAATACCAGCCGCGGATGGAGTTCCTTTAGGAACATCACTGCACGTGGACCCCACGGACCGATAGTCTCTACAGGAAATGGCACAAATATGTTATAATCTCTCAGAGACTTATATTTGCGCCACTTACTCAGTTCAGCTACCTCTGATGCCGCCCCGGCTCTAAACGAGATACCCCTGAAATGAGAGGCTGCCAAAGTATCTACGCAAGTAGTATCCCACACTAGGGCTTTACCTCTCTCCCAAGGGACCAATGTCATACCGTTGGGTCTCCTGGCACAAGGCTCTAAAACCGAGGGAACATTTATAGAAACAAGAGCCCTTCGGATGTCATCGTTCAAAGAAGTTTTTTTTCCAGTCTTCTTCAGTCCATGACACACAATTTCGAGCGTAGCTAAATCTGGCCACTTGGTGTTCACGGAGTAACTTACGGCCGCGGGCTGGACAATTAATACCTTTATTGGTAGCGAGAAGCTTTCTCCTGGCCATCCATAGACTACAAGTGATTTTCACATTTGTTCTTCGTGTTCCACATACGAAATTTTGCGATTTATCAACGCTTCACTCAACAGGA
The DNA here is from genome assembly GCA_963668995.1 of Parnassius mnemosyne. Taxonomy (NCBI): domain Eukaryota; kingdom Metazoa; phylum Arthropoda; class Insecta; order Lepidoptera; family Papilionidae; genus Parnassius; species Parnassius mnemosyne. The sequence continues at coordinate 11,421,827 of CAVLGL010000046.1, read as the reverse complement.
AACGATTATCCCGTGGTTAGGTACATAGCTCTCTTCTATAACCAGACCTTTTTTTGAGAAAATCCGTCTCTTGATAGTGCGATAGCATATCAGGTCCTTTGAACTTATGGTCCTTTGAGCTTAACTCACGTTTAGCCTCTGAGCCACTAAACATAAGCTGCAAGCCTCCCCGTGCTGCGTAATAATATTATCACTTTATTTGCCATTTTTCGAAACCGCTAAACATCAATAATAATATGTTAAAATATCAAGGAAATGAGATGATTCAATTAAGATGAACATAGTGTTATTTAGAGTAGAGTTGCTATTCACTTTCGGGAGTTCGCGCTACATAATTTAGGATAAAGTTGCTTTCTTTAAAAACCAGCCTCATGCAAAAATTTGTATTTGTAATGTCCTTTTTTTTAAATCCATGCCACTTTTATAACCTGCTGGTCACAAATGTTCAAATTACTAAAACCTTTATCGTATTGTATTTTTTGTAGCAAGAAAAAAATAATGAGTATAAATATAAAAAATATATAATTGAGTTTATAGAACTGGAAAACCTTTTTACTGGAAACAAGGTATTCCATCTTAGTCCTCAGGAGTGACAACGCATCTGCATTTTGATTATTAACTGATTATAGATGGAATCTATGGCCCACAGAAACCACTTATACACTCGTACCATCAGCTGGTCTATGTGCTCATTTGCCACCCTCATTCTATAAAAAAATGTATTGAGACAAAGCAATCATCACAAAAGAGTCGACTCGATGTCTATTGTAATGTTAACAATATTAAGCTTAATAAAAAAAAAAACAGTTTTATAATTGTTAGAGCATTTTGCAACACGTACAATCTTATTACTACACACTCTGAGAAAATGAAAAATACGTAGAGCCCGTAGCCGAACAGATAATAAGTAAAAGAAGCAGGTTAACGCAGTAGACATAGTTCCTATCATCTTATTATCTACTACTTGTGTAGTTCCAAAGACCCATCAAAGCAGCCTCAACATCCTTCAGATGCTCGTTTTTACTATCAAACTTGCTGTCCAGTCCTACTTAACACCTATCCTCTAACACGTGAATTCCTCATCACATCATCATCACTGTCGGGCTTATCTTCTTCCTGCTGGCACACTTGGTCAAGGCCCATGTATCCATTTTACGCACATTGACCACCTGATGGAAAGTGGATACAGTGACCCATAGATATCTTTATCTATCCTCGACTAAGAATCATAATTCAGATGCGTTGTCAGCCCTGAGGACTAAGATGGAGTTACATAATGATTTTTTATATTACTCGGAGTACCCGGTGACTACGGGACTACGGGAGTCCCCCGTGTCCATGGGTGCTGTAAATCACCCGAAACATCGGAAATTAAGAAAAATAAGTTAACTAAGCGCGATAGAGTTCGTAAAAGGAGTTTTAATAAATAAGATGGATTTCGTCGTTTCCAGCAAAAAGGGTCTCCCTTCCTTTCCCGTTCAAGCCGATTCCTTCGTGTCACACCTATAACATAGTTCCAATGTAGCTCTACTTCATGTAAACTTAAAAGTCTTAAATGTTGTAATGAGTGTAAGTTTTTCTTCTGCTTTAATACAGAGGTAGAAAATAATTATAGCAAGTATAGGTAATAATAATAAGTAGGCAAAAGTGCTTAAGAGCTTTTTGTCAGTCGTGAAGAAAGCATTTACTTAAAAGGGCAGCGACATCTCTGTGCTCATATATACCTTTTTATAAGGACATACACGACTCCTCTATAAGGACTGCTCATGAGGCATTCTATTGGGAGGCATACGTTCAACAGTGAACTTTGATAGGATGTAATGATGTTGCGCCTCGAAGTCAGTTAAAACTGCAGTATGAGGTGTCCGTAGTTAGTTGTAGCTTATCTGAGATACGTTTTGCACATTTAGACACAATAATGGCAGGCTTCTCGAGGTTCACCTCAATAGCCCTGTGTCCTTACGTGTCGAGTATCCCAGCCCCATAGCCAAACGATTTTAATATTGCATACCTTAAGCGAAAGCGCAAGGTATGTTCTACTATCGCCTAAAATTAAGATTCCAACGTTTTATCGAATAAAATCGTATCTAGCAATCACATTATACATATAAATGATATAAAAAGCAATTTGTTAGAAAGATAAATGATTGTTGAACTTATTAATATTTTTTTTAAATTGATTAATTGCTATTTTTAATAAAAAAGGGGATTTAGTGGCTTATGGTGTGGATTTATCATGTCCCTGTGGCTTGTAAACACGATAACTTTTGAAAATATCAATTGTTTAACTCAATCTATTTTTTAATTGCTTCATCTATCATGTGGGAAGCCACTGAATGTAAATGGCAGTGTAATTTTGTTTTGTTTAGCTATAATTAATATTTTTCGGCTCCAAAATGGCGAAATTTTCGTTGAGTTGGTAGCCTTGTATCTAAATTATTTCTGTAAATGGGGAGCTACAGCCACAGAGTAGTTTAGTTCGGCTTCAGTCGCCGTCGTGAGTGGACATTGTTTCGGTTGTTTGCAGCTGCTCAAAAAGATCTGTGTACAAATACACAATATTCGAATAACCAAATTTCTTAAAAACTTGATTATAATAATAATAAGAGATTTTTTATTACAATATTTTAAAAGCACTAAATAAATAAATAATAGTAGTACGTACTTAAAGTAAGTAGCATAAACTTTTTTGTCATGGATGACATTTTCATGGTTTTCGAGGGTGTTGAAACCGATAGGGTTTTCGAAATGTAAATCCAAGATGGCGGCCGCAATAGGTATCAATTTTTTCATCATGGGTGTCATTTTCATGGTTTTCGAGGTTGCTGAAGACAATAGGGCTGTTGAAATGTAAATCCGGCTGCAATAGGTATAAATTTTTTCATCATGGGTGTCATTTTCATGGTTTTCGAGGGTGTTTATTTTATTTATTTATTTATTTAAAAAAGGTCTACCTACAATTGTTACAATTTAACATACTAAATCTAAATGTATAATAAAGCCTTATACTAATTGTACAATTACTTACAGGTAAACACCGCTAAACCATAATTAAAATCTTAATTTACATATTATGTTTAGAAAAAAAAATATAATTAAAACATTTTAAAACAAAACAACCAGTGATATAGACACACATACAGGAGAGTTGTTACCAAGCACAGTCCTACGAAATTGAGGGGCAAGGGGAAGAATGGGAGAACGCGGGAGTGTCCTGGGTACCCTAAATTTAAAGTAACTTAGAAGTTGGGGACAGTCTATTTGACTTCTTATAATTTTGAAAATAAAAGTTAGGTCGATAATAGCTCTGCGTTTTTCAAGAGAGTCCATGTTAAAATGTTTAAGTCTGTGGGAGTAAGAGTAAGAGAAGCCCGTTTGTCCCATTCCAGAAGAGTACGCCAGGTGCCAAAGAAATCTCTTCTGTATGCTTTCCAGCCGCAAATAATGGGTAGCATAGTGCGGTCTCCATACTACGCTACAATACTCAAGAGTGCTACGAATAAAGGCATTATATAATTTTTTTTTGTTTGATAACTACGAATAATTTTACCGTTTCTTATAATAAATCCTAACATTTTCGATGCTTTCTAAACAATATGATCATAATGTGGAATAAATGTCAATTTGCGGTCAAACACTACCCCTAAGTCTAAAACAGTATCTACTTCACTTAAAATAGAATCATCTATTATATATTGCGAGCTTATAAAGTTATGATTTCGAGAAAATTTAATATGGAAACATTTATTTACATTTAGGTTAACTGAGTTATTTTTCCACCAGTGTGACAGTCTATTTAAATCAGATTGCAATAGTACTACGTCAGAATCATCAACAATTTTACGAGAAATCTTTAAGTCGTCTGCATAAAGATAAGGTTTAGAGTAGATAAATCTATCAGTTATATCGTTAATGAAAATGTTAAAAAGTATGGGCCCAAGATGTGATCCTTGAGGCACACCAGATGTTATATCGTAAGTATCAGATTTAAACCTATCCAAGACTACATAGAAGGAACGGTTACTTAAATAAGACTTAAACCAATCCCAAATCTTTCCTGTGAATCCATAGGAGCTCAATTTTCGTAGCAAAATTGAATGTGAAACTTTGTCGAATGCCTTGCTAAAATCAGTATAGACAACATCAACTTGATTTCTATTGTCAATGGCATCTACAAGATCTTCGACAAAAGTTACAAGATTAGTTAAAGTTGATCTATTTTTTACGAAACCGTGCTGAGAGTCAGTAATAAATTGTCGGAAATAGGTTTGAATATAAGGACAAACGATTGATTCAAGAAGCTTGGCTAATGTAGAAAGTATCGAGATTGGCCGATAATTCGAAACAATACTAATATCACCTGATTTAAAGACTGGTACTACCTTTGCAAGCTTCCACAGATCTGGAAACACTCCAGTAATAAATGACTTATTTATAATTTTACACAAAGGAAAAGCTAAACTATCAGCACAGTTTTTAAGAAATATTGGCGCTAATCCATCGGCACCAGTACCTTTAGTAATATCTAAAGTTTTGAGTTTCTTAACAATAACATTGAGATCAACGGTAAGACTGGAAAAACATGAACTCCCATTAGCAATGATTCTAAGATTTTCAAATTCAGAATGGGGTCCTTCTTTTGGATTTTCACCATAGACCCTCGGTGTTGAAGCCGATAGTGCCGTCGAAATGTAAATCCAAGATGGCGGCTGAATTAGGTACCAATTTTTTCATCATGGGTGTCATTTTCATGGGTTTCGAGAGTGTTGAAGCCGATAGTGCTGTCGAAATGTAAACCCAAGATGGCGGCTGAAGTAGGTACCTATTTTTTCATCATGGGTGTCATTTTCATGATTTTCGAGGGTGTTGAAGCCGATAGGGCTGTCGAAATGTAAATCCAAGATGGTGGCTGCAATAGATATCAATTTTTTCATCATGGGTGTCATTTTCATTGTTTTCGAGGGTGCTGATGCCGATAGTGCTGTCAAAATATAAATCCAAGATGGTAGCTGAAGTAAGTACCAATTTTTTCATCTTGGGTATCATTTTCATGGTTTTAGAGGGTGTTGAAGCCGATGGTGCTGTCGAAATGTAAATCCAAGATGGCGGCTGCAACAGGTATCAATTTTTTCATCATGGTTGTCATTTTCGTGATTTTCGAGGGTGATAAAGCCGATAGTGCTGTCGAAATGTAAATCCAAGATGGCAGCTGCAATAAGTATTAATTTTTTCATCATGGGTGTCATTTTCATGGTTTTCGAGGGTGTTGAAGCCGATAGTGCTATCGAAATGTATTTAAACTACTTTGAAAATTCCTAATAATCATGTTATACATAATTTTTTTAATGCGCTTAAGGTATGCCGAATTGGATTTACCAATATTTATTTTTTCCTTTTAATGCTCTTTTTTGGATACATTTATAGTATGATTGTCACGTCAGTCTAATAGGCGCGACTGCTGATCATGTGGTCTTGGGTTCCAATCACAAATCGTATAATACAAATATAAAAAGTCAGACGCGGAACCAACTGCTTAAAGTGTTTTCGGAAGCACATGGATGAAACACCCGCTAAAAATCAACGCTCCGGGATACTACTAACAATTTCTCAATAGAAAACCCAACTGACTTTGGACCTGATCACATCTATTATATATTTAAAGGTCAAAAAACTTTCCTTTCTTGAATTAAATTTTTTTTACAATTGTTTGAATAACTCCATTAAGTCTTATTAGAAATCTTCAAGTCAGCAGTGGGAAAATTCCCCATACAGACTTATAAAAGGGTTCAATTTAAGCCAAATTTTTGACCACTTTGCATATTTTTTTAATTAATTGCTTAAAAGTGGATATAAGTTATATTATTAACAAAACGTTCGCTTAAAACAGATATGCATTTTATTGTGTAACAGAACTTATAGAATTGCTAAGTAAGTACATACAAAAATTCATTTTTCAACTGTAATAAAGTAAATGGAAGAAAGGTCGAACTCATGAACTATAGTGATATTTTATGAGAGGAAACAACCTTTTTCACTTTCGAGGTCGTATAAGATGTGATCCCTCTAAATAACATGATTCTTATGTAGCTTCCATCGTTTATAAGTATTTTTTATAGGATAAGAGTGACAAACGAGCACACAGTCCACAGGTAAGTGGCTGCTGTGACCCATAGACATCTACATCTATCCTCAATAAAATAGAATCAAAATGCAGATGCGTTGTCACCCGTGAGTACTAAGATGGAATGCCTCTTTACCAGTAAAAAGGGTCTCCGGTTTTCCACACTCACCATACGAAACACAGCAGTGTTAAACTCCTATTTTACGTTGGTATTCTGTGAGAGCGTGGTCCTTCCCGGTCGAGCCGACCTATTCGTGCTACAACTATACTACTAATATAGCTGCAGCATGGCTCTGCCACGTGCAAAAGTAAAGTTAAAAGGCCGAAGATATGTTAGTTATCGAGAGTGGTGTTTCCAAGTTTAAAATTTGAATTGAATGGGAGAAGATCTTACAGTAGGTGTTCAAAAATATCTCTAATGAATAACTTGCCTACTCGTTCAAAGTTGTAAAATACTTTATGATAGTCGGTAATTGTATTTTTAGAGAAGTAAGAATGGCAAATTAGTTCACAGTCCATAAGTGGTAAGTGAAAGCGGCGGCTACAAGATACCTCAATTGAGTTTCAAATTGAAGATGTATTTTATCCCTAAGGATGAAGATGGAATATCTTGTTATACCCACGAAAAGGGTCTCCGGTTCTTGTCACTTTCTATACGAATTACAACAACATGAAGTTGCTACTTCACGCCAACAATTTCATTCAAGCGTGTGTCGTGTAAAATCCACTTATTCTTGCTTCAGCCATAATATGCTACTACATATACAATGTATATATGTATATGTTAAGGCTAAAATCCGAACTGTGAATATATCTAGGCTTAGCCGGCTACAGCTAAGTGTTTTATTTGTTTGTTTAAACTTGGGAGTATAAACGAAAACATTGAGACAAATCGGTGTCAAAATATTTTATAAATAATACAAAAGTCCGCAACTTAATTTGGCTCTTGGGCCGCCACACCTTAGAATACTGTCGCTGATGTTTCTTGATGTACGTTTTGGTGTCAGAAATCAAAGTTATTACCTATTGTCACTGATATTTCATGATAATAAAATGCTTTGTTATTTTTGAAAAGTAAATAGAATTCAAAGTAATTTGAATCATTATTTTGAATTTTATTCTACCTAGAAGGGCTAACCGTCAAAATAATACCGGTAAATTAGTTTTTCTTAGTTTTAGTGGTTTTAATTACTATAACTTCATTTTAGCTAGGAATAAATCGAATACGTGGCCTGTATACAAGGCACATTAGCTTTTAGCCGCTATGTATTTTAAAGCCTTAAATTCATCAACCGGTGCGTCTCTCTTAAAACTGGCAGTGTATGTCTAAAGTTGCTTGCGAGAAAAACGATTATAACGCCCATCAGAACTTGGTTGCTGCGAATATGCTACAGTCTGCGTCTTGAAGACTTCGCGCGTTTGTATATGATGGTGAATTTTATAATAATAAGTAAACTAACAATTTAAGAAAAAACTAAATTTAATTGAGTGCCCGAACTCCTCCCGAGAAGGTCGGGTACTCTGACAACTAAGCTAAAAAGTCGTAACAAACATTTTATAACAAATCCAATTTAAACAATTTCTCGCTTTATGTCAAATTAAAAAAGTTTCAATACAAGAAAGTTATGATTAATTCTCTCGATTCATTTCAGGAAGTATCTGACATTCTGTCAAAACAGACACATCAAGTTATTATAATAAACTAAAGCTTTAACAGAATAATTTAAATTTCGTATAAGTATTAGAACCTTTGTTAAGTTCTAGTCTTATCTCACTAAAACTTTAAGCAATAACATAGTATTTAACAATAGCTTATTGTATTTTATTTCTTTACGAGAAGTGCCCGCGACTTCGTTAGTGTGGAATTAGAACTCTTCATATGATGATCGATGACGATTTATTTGTTCTTTTATATGTTTCTTAGAACTAGAAAGACACTAACTAATCTGAATAGAAACAATTAGTTAGTCAATCAATCAGACAAACTAACGAACGATCGAATATTCGGACGGGCGCACAAACGAACTAATAGACGGACCAAGAAACGAATTTGGAAAACTATACGCTTGTTTCTAAATATTGTAAATAAACAACAAAATGACCATAACCATAACGTAATCCATAATTTGCTACCGAATTTCTCTAGCCAACACTTGGTTTCTATACAACAGATAAGAGATTTCCCGAAATAAGCAAGCTCCAAATTCTTATTAGTTTGTGGGATGCTCTATCACCAATTATAGATTTACTATGGTATGAGGCACTATATTGCCGGAAACTACAATCTAAAGTTAAGTACCTGACTACATTAACAAAATGAAAATGAAATTACGTATCTATATTCTGTCTCATTCTACAAACAAATGAAAAATAAAACTAAATATAAAACTCATCCTACAAACAAATGAAAAAAAGCGGAGTTTCATCCCATGTGATCTCTGATCTACCGGACTATGAGAGTGTGAGGGAATAGAAAGGTTTTGCGCAAACATACGTGACTCAAAATCATGAACTTCTTCATATATTGTAAATGTACTCCTTTGGTACTTACGTACCTATTATAGAACACTATTAGGTACTTAATAATTGCTTGTATTTATGTGAACACTACACATTGAATAAAACTAATTTTAATGCGTTTAATTAAATTAATATTAATCTTCGATGTTTCGGGTGCTTTCCATAACTCATACTCACGAGAGACGGGTATTTGACATCCCGATGTAGTTAACCCGTAGTATCTTCAGTTTTTACATCATAATTATAAAATAAAACAACGTTTTTACTGTGAGACAGAGAGCGAGTGAGTGAATTATTCTAGAACATAACTGTCATACAATAATACAATAGTTCTTAATAACACAATAGATGGCGTTATTGGTATTTTGATATAATACTTACACACTCACTTATTAAAATAACATAGATACCTATAATATTCTACTACCTCTAAATTAAACAAAATAAATATATAGCTTTAACATTCTCTATAATGCTTGGTATTACCCAAAACCATTAGTGAACAGGTGTGATGGCATTTCAGCTGTTTCCAAATATCTTAGTTCAATAATTTTATCAGCGATACTATCTTTACAAAAATGGTAGCGAATATAAATGTGCTTGATTCTCTTGTTAGAACTCCTACTTGAAGACAACCTAAGTGCACCCTGGTTATCATTAAATATTGTTATTGTGTTAGACTCATTAATAATTCTCTTTGACAAATTATGGAAATAAATTGCTTCCCTGCAAGCATCTGCTATGCCCATATATTCAGATTCTGTGCTTGAGAGAGCAACTGTTTTCTGTTTGTTTAGCCTCCCATGATTACTATACTGCCAGCTAATTTGAAACACATACCTGTGTTAGACTGCCTGTCAATAATATTGTTTCCCCAATCTGCATCAACATACCCTTCTAATTTAGCATTACTACATCTAGTATATTTTAACCTATAATATGGAGTCTTTAAATATTTTAAAATTCTTTTTGCATAAGCCCAAGTTACATTACCATAGCAATTGTTAAATTGACTAAGGAAACTTGCTGAATTTGCTATATCAGGTCTGGTTAATACTGCCAAATACACGAGCCCACCTATAAGTTTCTGATAAGATATTTAACTATCTAAATTTTTATTTCCTAAATTAATATTCAATTAAGACCCTAAAGGTATCAGCTAGATTACAATTTGTCGTGTTGAATCTATTTAATAACTGATCAATATAACGCATCTGTATTTTTTTCGTCGTGTCATCCGTGGCAACATAAAGTAGCCGCTTTTTATTGTTACATTAACCGTTTGTTCACCTTCGTTTACAAAGACGATGAGATACATGCCGGAAAGTATGAACCAGGGTGAGCGGCCATGTTTTAACGGTGAAATGAGATGCATGTGTTTTGGAAGTGTTGAATCTCATGAGATTGGCAACGCCCCATTCGGAGACTGTCTGCAGTGAGAGATTTGCATTCTCAACCACAGCTTCTCTTTTGGACTGGATTTGATTCCAACTGGCCCGAGCAGTTGTCTAGTACCTCTACATAACTGTGCTGTCGTCTGCATATCTATAGGTACCGTAAATAAGAAGATCAATAATGTGTAGCAGTAAGAGAGTTGCAGAGAGAACAGACCCCTGGGTAAATCTGGCGTTTGTCGTGTTGTTCGAGCTGCCATCGACGACAACATGGAGAAACACGGCCAGGGCATAATGCGTACGCTGGAAGCTTGCCTTCGAAGTTAGCGTTGTAAACCCTGTCTTAGCCGTGTTATGTGCAGGATGCGAACCCACGGACCCATAGCATCGCAACAAATTTTAGCCACCGAGCTACCGAGCCTTCAAACTACATATAAATAATCTTATAATTGACGATTTGAAATTTAAATTTTCATTTATAAAGTATTTTCATCTGGTTGCGCTGAATAAATATATAAAAGGATATTATTATTCACTTCTGAGTCCTTCGGGAGTGTGAAGAGTAGTGGGGAGAGGACGGAGCCTTGTGGGACTTCAGCATTGAGGGGACGCTTTGTAGTGCAAGTACCCTCTATTTGATACTGAAAGTGGCGATAAACAAGAAAAGCTCCAATGATGTGAGCGAGCCTATTAGGCACGTTGAGTTTATAAAGCTTGTAAAGCAAGCATCGTGCCAGACTTTGTCCAATTGACCGGTGCCCTCTTTTTTGATGTCACAAAAGCGTTATCAAAAAAGAGGGCACCGGTCGTGGTGGTTCTGCGTCTTCTTTTTGAGAGGTTGAATCCTTTCAGAATGTATTCTTAGAGGCGACGTAACTGGTCGGTCCACGAGTGTTTGGGTCTGAGGTCGAATATTGCTCGCCTTGAAGAAGTTTGTAAGTAAAGACGCATTTATGAAGGCGATTCGATATGAGTCTCTTATAAACTTTCCCAGTGTGTCGAGGAGACTGATTGGTCTGTAGCTCATCATCATCAACATTACAGCCCTACACAAGTCCACTGCTGAACATATGCCTCCCCCAAGGAATGCCACAAAGTACAGTCTTGAGTCACCGGCATCCATCAACTTTCTGCATGTCTTACCAGGTCGTCACCCTATCTAGTAGGGGACGCCCGACACTTCGTCCACCGATACGAGGCCGTTACTCGAGAACCTTACAAAAATAACCAAAAATATCAGCGGTCTTAGCAGATTAATATTGTCGTGTGAAGAGAGCTTTTTACTAGAAGCGAGGGCTTACTCGTAGTCCTCGGGGGTAACAACGCATCAGCATTTTGGATCCTTACTCGAGGGTAGATGTAGATGTCTATTGGCCACAGGATCCACTTACCATTAGGTGCATTGTGTGCTTGTTTGCCACCATAAAGTTTGTTTTTCAAGTGTATGTATGGATGTCTATATCTTTGTCATGCTTTGTAGCGTATACGGCTTGATGGATTTTATCATAATGGGTTGTCGTTAGATTCGTCTTAGTTGTGGAAGAGACAGGGTGCAAACTGGTTTATTTTTCCATTTTTTTTTAGCAGTCGGTTTTTATCAGGTACGTTACTAGTAACGATCTTAGTATTTAGGTGAAGAGAATAGAATATAATAATTTTTATTTAACATAGATAACATGAATACTTATTGCAAGTCTCTAAGCTTTACGACTAGTTCCAATGTCGCATTACCCCAGAGCAAGATTCAAGATGACATTGTACTATGGAAAGAAGGTAACGACAACGTATCTGTATACAACGTATATTGATTCTTGAACAGGGATTAATGTAGTGGGCCACAGCATCCGCTTTCTATCAGGTAATCTGTGTGCTCGTTTCTCCCTCTTACTTCTTTATAAACATTTATATAATATTTTACAACAGGAATTCTTGTTACGCAATAAAAATATGTTCTTATGCAAAGGAGTAATAATCTGGGCCAAGAACATACGATATTATATTACGCATAGTCCTTTTTGTTAGTAACGGCAGAACGTGACCGGTTATGTAATGAGGCTCACTCTCTTATGAATCTTTCTCAAATATCACGCCTCTTTATTAAATATTTTTATGTATGCATTTAACCGTACCCGAGTTTTAGCGATGTAAGAATATCTATTACCACATATTATCCCGTGGGTGTAATAAGAGCCAAAAGAATGAAACATACCAGGAGATAGGCAGCAGCGTCATCCTAATTACAACAAAAAAAAAACTGTATTTGCCAACGCTACGCAGGCATAGTGTGACAACTCTGACAATTAATCTATAATATATATGAGATAATCTATGTTGGAAGCTATTTTACAGCTGTTGACTTATTATAGGCTGTATCGGTAATGGATGTCCTAAAATCTAATTTTACATTAAAACACACATACAATTAAAAAATCACACTTAAATAACCTTTTACAGTGTCATGCTGGAAATGGGGAAAAAAGCTCTAAGGAAAAAAGGATGTCAATCTCGCATTTGAGTGAGAAGCTGACGTAATAAGAGGATTAATTGCCATATTTCCCCTTTGATGTACATAATACTGTTAGAAAAATCTTTTTGTTTTATATTTAAAGGTAGCTGTACATTTATACTGAATTTGGACTGATGAAATTCATTTTTACGGCATTCTTTCTTAACCTTTTTATTGTACGAATTTTCTTAAATCAACGGTAGTTTAAACGTAAGATGATGTATTGTTAATAATAAATTGGTTAGTCAAGGAGACGCAAAATAAGAGAATAACATTGTTAATTTGTTAAGTAGCACATTGTGTTCGAGATCATGAAAAAAATTGTTTTCGTCTCATATTATCTTTTCATAATTATGCTGTTTCATAGAACGCATGGTTGGTCGAATGAAAAAATCATGGGTTATTCGATACCATGCGATATCACTACGCTATTATAATTCGAAGCGGCATATTTAGTATAAAGGCATGTGCAAGATGGCCAATTTGCTTCAATACTTATGGTTATGGAGCTTTTAAGAGATCATAATGCCATTGACATCAATATGCACTGCTGGTTTGTATATGTACAGTTTTATGCGTTGTATTTTGTTCGGCTGAAGTTTTCGATATTAAGAAGTATCACATAGAAAATAGAGGTGAGGTATCATAAAGTTGCTTAGCCAGCAATGGAGATTATTTTTTAAATAACGATGCGTCAATTTTTGAAAATTCAGTAAAAAGTGGCTTCATTTTAACAACATATAAACCTAGTAATAACTGAGAATAAGCATTTATTTAAAGTTTAGCGTAAATAGGTACTTAAAACATCAGAAACATAAATATAGTCGTGTAAATAAAACAAAATGTTATGATTTCTAAATAATAAAAGAGGCCGTGGTATGCGAGGGAATTTAGCTCTAATATGTAAATAGTAAACTGCAATTTAAGGTGATGTCTAAGTATTAAAAATATATTAAGAAAAAATGTCTTAGAAATAAAACATTATATTTCGGAAACACAATATTCAGAAGTCCATCAACACATCAGCTCGTGCTTCTCCACTACGCACTTAATTAGATCCTGTGCCCAGTAACGGAAAGTTTATGAGCTGCTACTTTATTTTTATTATATTTTTATATAACAAAGAAATAAATTTTAAAGACATACCATAGACAATAATATTTCAACATGACACAATCAAGATACAAAATTGGGTGTGTTTATAAGTAACTTAAAATAGATTTAACATAAATGTTAATAGATTGTCATGGAACGAAAACGTAAAAATCAAACAATGTAGTGACGATGTTAGAATATCATGTAGCCCATATCATCCAATGGGTTGGGCAAGAGGTGACAGAGGTAAATTAAAAGAAAAGATGGGCAGCAGCATCTTCCTGCAAAACGTACCACAATCACTGAATTGTCACAATACCGGATGTGACATAAATACATGATAAAAGAAAATTTAAAAGGCCAAAATATTATTTTTTCTAATGAAAGTTTGCAAATTTCACTGTATATATTTTATATATAAAAATTACGTGTCACATTGTTTTTGCGCGATGAACCTCCAAACTACTGAACTGATTTCAATTAAATTTCGCACACTGTGTTCAGTTTGCTCCAACTTGAGAGATAGGATAGTTTTTATCCCGATCAGTGAACCTCACCAACCCTTTTTCATTGTGGAATTTAAGATTTTTTATAGGACAAAGGGTCATCGAAAAGGTCAGAACAACGTCTGCCTGACATATAATATATGCCAGGCAGGATATACTCCTGCGCTCTTGTCTCTGGTATTTTCTCGTTACTGAAAGGTTTCCCCAATTCATGTTGGCGGACTTCACATAGGTTTACTGAAAAATTCGTATCGTTTCTATGAGATGGCGGTACTAGAATAAAATTCATATAATGTTTAGTTAGTACCAAACTTCAAAAGAAATGTGTATAAATTTGACAGCTGTCTGATTATTAGTTTGTGAGATACAGCATTTTGAGTGAAGCAACTTTTGTTATTTTGAAAAAAAAAATGGATAATTTCGTGTGTTAATGAAACACTATTTTTTGATGGAAAAAAGTGCTGCTGATACCAAAAAGTGGCTTGATTAGTATTTGCCAGACACTGCGCCGGGCGAAGCAACCATTCGTAAGTAGTTTGCTAAATTCCGTACAAGCCATATAAGCACCAAAGACGATGAATGCAGTGGACGTTCAAAAGAGGCTGTTACGGACGAAAACATCAAAAAACTTTACAAAATTATTTTGGATCGTAAATTGAGGTTGATTTGTATAGCTGACACTCTAAATATTTGATATATTGAATTTTAAGGAAGACAGGGGACTGCTTTTTAGCCAGGCTGGGTGTGCAGCGGGATGCTGGCTTGGTTGGTGGTGGAATGCCTAACGATATTGGAGGGACCGAAGCGGGGGCGGGGGCTGCGGGGGCAGAGACGGCAGCGAGAGCTGCGTGAGTTGAGGCAGCGGTGGGGGCTGCGGGGGTTGAGGCAGCGACGGGGCTACCGGGACTAGGGGGTGCGATTCTTTGCTGCACGTTTACGGCCGCGCTTGGACGTCACTGTAGTGAACGAAGACTCACCGGTTCCGTCGGAGTCAGACGACTCTGAGGAACCAGTGCTGAATTTTTTTTTCGGTAGCGAGCCTCTTCCGGAAGGTCGACACCATGGATCCGGAGTCGAAGTATGAGCACTCCATGTTGAGAAACGCGAGTGATTCGGACTGCGGGGCAGCCGGTGAGGCTGCCAAAAAGGCCGCGACGGAGGGCGGGGGGAGACATGCCTGAGAGGCAATGGAGGCTTGGACTGCGGCGAAAACCGTCTCGTCCAGGTTGATGCACAGACCAATGGAGTTGTTCAGAGCGGCGACGATTGACCTAATAAGATCTTTTGTGGACATGTTAGGGGTGGGCGAGCGTTGTTCTGGGTGAAACAGTAAGGGCAGAGATCCCTGTTATCAAAAGAACAGGGTCTTGTTCTGAAAAGAACAAGTGACGTTTCCAAGAAACAATATACACAAATAACAATAAAGCAATAACAAAAAAAAAATAACAAAACAATTAACAAGAAAAAATAACAAGAAAAATTAACAAAATAAAACGATTGCTCTGCACAGCGTGAGCAGGAGAGCGGAGGCGCGAGAGCGAGAGGGCACTAACGTACGGGGACGAAAACGCGGTTAACTTGTACATGTCCGCTAGAGAGCGGCAGTGCAAGCGGAATTATCGAGTAGGCCCGTCTTCTTGCGCTGTCTTGCGGCTGTATACTGTCAGGGAAGCAACTGAAATCCGATTGCTAAAGCAAATTTCCTAGAAAAGGCAGAAATTTCTGAATGGGTGGGAATAATTGAATTTATTTATTAATTAAGAATAGAAAATTTAATATTTCGGGTAAATATCAACCGATTTTCGAAATTATTTTTGCGTATTGCTTTTTTTTGAGTCTATTTCAAAATCTCTAAATTTTATTTTTGTGAGGTTTGAAAAATCGGGGTGAGTGAAAATATAGCGCAGCGATGCCAGAATTATCGAATTTTGAAGAAAATTATAGTAGAATTTGTAGTAAGTATACTCCAGCACAAATAAAACCTGAACCACTGAGAGTGACAAACACACGTACAGTAGAACCATTTATATTACGACGCCTGAGCCGTTGCACTTGCGGCGGCACCTGTGTGGCTAGCTAGAATTCTTGTAAATAACACGTGCACCGCACGAATGGGTCGGATCGTCCGAGAAAGGACCACGCTCTCACAGAATACCAGCGTAAAATAGCACCTTAATGCTGCTGTGTTTCGTATGGTGAGTGTAGAGAACCGGAAACCTTTTTACTGCGTTCATTTTATCTTAGTCCACACGGCTGACAACGCATCTGCATTTTAATTCGCAAACGAAGATTAAATAGTAAATGTAATGTAAAAGTAAATGTCTATGTGCCACAGCAACCACTTACCATCAGGTGGGCTGTGTAGTCGTTTGTCACCCTTAATCGATAAAAAAAATTATACACTAGAAACAGCATTGTAGCGTTCGCCTTATTCCCAAGGGTCATGTCTTCATGTTCTTTCATGAGTCATATTATGTTTACTAAATTCATGAGTAGTAAATTCCGTCAATCAGCAATGCAGCTTGGAGCTAGAGCTAGTGCTAAATATTTTTTATTTTAGGCATAAGTTAACGCTTATATAATAATAATAATAATTAATTTATTTCAGAACAATTTTACATATTTGTTAACAATTTATAATCCAAAGACCTTTAACTTAGTGCTAGTAGATAAATTTAATAAAATTAAAAAAATTAAGGGACTGACAAAGGTCGTGGCGTGTCTATTTTATAGTATGCAGATCTATCCAACGCCCCAACATTGGTGAATTCATTAGCTTCTAACGTCACGATAATGTTCTGTAAATTTTAGATCCTTGGTCATTAAAAATCATTTTGTGTTAGTAGTCAACAGTAACTGTTCAATGCAAAACTAGGCACAAGAGAGAACGGTGAGCTGAAAGTAGGAAAATTTGGAATAGGGCAACGGAACCCAAGGGGCCAGCAGCTGGCCGACTTCATGGAGAAAGAGGGACTCTTTATGATGAACTCTTTCTTCCAGAAGCGGCCCCACAGGAAGTGGACCTGGTTGAGCCCCGACGGTTCGACAAAAAATGAGATTGACTTCATTATGACGACCAGACGACAACTGTTCAGTGATGTCTCCGTGATCGCGAGGGTGAAAACTGGTAGCGATCACCGAATGGTTAGAGGCACACTGAACCTAAACGTTAAGTTGGAGAGGTCTCGTCTAATGAAGTCAACGCTCCGTCCCCCTCGTGCTCTGTTCCAAAGTCCCTAAACCTTTTAGCTCGAGTTACAAAACCGTTTTCAGTGCTTAGAAGACTGAAATGAAGTGGACGATATGAATGACAAGCTCGTGGAAACTGTCCATGCGGTCGGAGCTAAGTTCTGCAAGACCCGCCGCAGAAGAACACAAAAACTCTCCGATCACACTCTTAATCTCATGGCTGTTAGACGGGAGATGAGGCTACATTCTTCAACAGACTTGACAGCATACAGGCATCTGAGCAGACAGATCTCCAAATGCATGCGGCGGGACTTACGCAACTTCAATACAGCTCGTATTGAAGAAGCGATTGAGCGGAACCAAGGCTCCAAAGTCTTTGCCAGAGATCTGTCTGCCAGAAAGAGCCAACTGTCTAAGCTGAAGACAGAATGCGGCAGCATCGTTTCCGGGACACCTGAGATTTTGAGTGAGATTGAGAGGTTCTATGGGCAGCTGTACACGTCATCGTTGGAGCCACACGCAAGTGTGAGTAACGATCCAAGAGCGAGTCTCATCCGACACTATTCCGAAGATATCCCGGACGTCAGTCTGAGCGAGATTAGAATGGCTCTCCAGCACCTTAAAAACGGTAAAGCCCCAGGCGAGGATGGAATTACAGCGGAGCTTCTGAAAGCGGGTGGAAGACCGGTACTTGAAGTCCTTCAGAAGCTCTTTAATTCCGTCCTCCATGGTGGCATTACACCGGAGGCGTGGAGCAGAAGTGCGGTGGTCTTGTTCTTCAAGAAAGGTGACAACGCTCTCTTGAAGAACTACAGACCGATTTCCCTTCTGAGCCGCGTCTACGTGCTGTTTTCGAGAGTCATTACGAATCGTCTCGCGCGCAGACTTGACGACTTCCAGCCTCCCGAACAAGCCGGTTTCCGAAAGGGCTTTAGCACCATAGACCACATACATACCCTTCGGCAAATTGTACAGAAGTCCGAAGAGTACAATTTGCCACTATGTCTGGCGTATGTGGACTATGAGAAAGCCTTTGATTCCGTCGAAATTTGGGCGGTGCTGCAGTCCCTTCAGCGGTGCCAAGTTGACTGTCGTTATATCGAAGTGTTGAAGTGCTTGTACAGTAGGGCTACGATGGCTATCCGAGTACAGAACCAGAGTACGAAACCTATCCAATTGCAGAGAGGTGTAAGACAGGGTGACGTCATATCCCCGAAACTCTTCACCGCTGCATTGGAAGACGTTTTCAAGCTTCTGGACTGGAAAGGATACGGTATCAACATCAATGGCGAGTACATCACTCACCTTCGATTTGCCGACGATATAGTCCTTATGGCAGAATCGCTGGAGGACCTAAGCACTATGCTCAATGACCTCGATAGTGTTTCCCAACGGATAGGTCTTAAGATGAACATGGACAAAACAAAGATCATGTTCAATGTCCATGTCACACCTATGCCGGTAGTTGTTGGGAGCACTAAGCTCGAAGTTGTTGACGAGTATGTTTACCTGGGACAAATAGTCCGACTAGGTAAGTCCAACTTCGGCCGATAGGTCAATCGACGGATTCAACTCGGCTGGGCAGCGTTCGGGAAGCTACGAAACATCTTCTCGTCAAACATACCTCAAAACCTGAAAACGAAATTGTACAACCAGTGCGTGTTGCCAGTGGTGACTTACGGAACTGAGACGTGGTCCTTCACTGCTGGCCGTATGAGGAAGCTCAAGGTCGCTCAGCGAGCTATGGAGAGGGCTATGCTCGGAGTTTCTCTGCGTGATAAACTTAGGAATGAGTTTATCCGCAGTAGAACCAGAGTAACCGACATAGCCCAACGGATTAGTAAGCTGAAGTGGCAGTGGGCCGGCCATATAGCTCGAAGAACCGACAACCGATGGGGAAGAAAGGTTCTCGAGTGGCAGCCTCGTACCGGTAGGCGAAGTGTAGGGCGTCCCCCCACGAGATGGAGTGACGACCTGGTAAGACATGCAGGAAGTCGATGGATGCAGGTGGCTCAGGACCGTGCTTTGTGGCATTATTTGGGGAAGGCCTATGTTCAGCAGTGGACTTGTGAAGGGCTGTAATGATAATGATGAGTCAACAGTAAATTGGGAATAAAAAACTCATCAAATCAAACTCAAAAAGGGTGGGAGTCCGTCGGGATAGCTAGTAAAAATATATATTTAAATCGAACTATACAATAAATGAAAGAAAGATAATATTCTTCAAAACAAATATGACCTTACGTTGCAGTAATTATCTACAGAGATTTATTTTACAACGGCAATCGTTAATTGAACAAAGGCGCTGATTCGTAGCATTTTTAGAAAAAGACTAATGTCCTCTTTTGTCCAACGATTTTAATCAAGGAAGGTATGAAAAGCAAACGAGAATGAACTATCTTTCTACAAAGCCAATAAATAAATAAATTATGAGTTGTTCGGCTACAGGTTACACATTTACACATGTAAACATACTGTGTTGGTATTAATTATATTTTATTAGCCTTTCGACTGCCGATATAATTAGGTAATTACGTAACTGACCTTACGGTCAATCACCCTACGTTTTAACAGTTTCGCACGTTTTAGAAAACAGCGTGGTTATCACGATTCTACGTTAGGTTTTATACTTTGTTGCTTAGTAGCCGTGGTGTGGAATTATAACATAGTAAATGGAACCCATTTGGCTGGCTTAAGGTGTAGGGCCGGCCCGAGGTAGCTGCTCTTAGTTGGCTGTAGTGGAAGTGGTGTCATCTCTCCCTGTGTGAAATCAAGGGGGAATACGTGTGTTGGTATATAGATGCACCACACGTTATATCCTCCGCGACTCTAGAGGGCCCTTACGCGTGGTGGGGCTGCTAGTTGCGTTGTGACTGTCTTCGTCTCTCTGGCATTTCATTATAACATACTTTCAAATGTACTTTATAAAGAATATATCGAACACGGTTAGGTTGCATTTGCATCTACGTGCATACTTGCTATAGGTACATTATATGCCGCGAAGTAGACAAATTTCAAAATTGAATTGTGAGGATAAAAGAATATTCACAAATTTGTATCTGTGGAAATATCCATATTTTTTTTCTATTCCATTTTCTTCTTTTAATTAATAAATTAAAAGAAGAAAATGGAATAGAAAAAAAATCTTGTTATTTTTTTCCGACTTCCCTAGAAGGAGGGTAATGTTTTTCAAGTGTTTATTTGTATGTACTAAATTAATTTGAACATATGGGATGTCATTAGTTTCGCCTTTGTCGTGGAAGCGTATTTTTTTTTCTCCTTTTAGTAAAGTTTATGCGCAGTCGGGTTTTCTAATTACTGTTTTAGCCATTTGGCTTGTTAATGAATTAAAAACTTTGCTTTTTGTGAGAGGTTAATGTGACATGCAAGGGTCCATCACGCTGGCTTGAGTGCGTATTTGTGAGTTACTAATTTCATAATATGTCTTCTAATACTGCTATTATTTTACATAATTTCAGGATTCTTAATAATGTTTTGTTAAACACAGAGGACGCGATAAATCCGCTCTTACGTGTAATACAAAAGAGCTGATCATACCTCGAGTTCAAACACCAAACACCGATGCGGTCGAAATGTTCTCGATTGTCAAACTCATACCAGTAAGCGGTATGTAGGTGGATCTTAGATTGTATGGAGTGACGATTTGATAATATATGTACAAAGCATCGTATTTATTGACAGTAGTTAGGGGTGGTCGATAATCAGTAAACTTGTTAGGGGCTGTAATAATGATGATGAACTAGACAGTTACACTTTATATAGTTAGTGATGTCTGAAATATATGAAATAGATAAAATTTGACCCAGGAGAGATCATTGTGGGACACCACAAGGAACTAAGTCTATACTTAGTTCTCTTGTACTCTGTAAGTTATATTTTTAAATTGTACTCTTTTACTGTTAAAGTCATATTAGAAAAGCTTTCCCAGGTAGATGGGCCTCATCACAGCATAGAAATCCCTCTGAGTATGTACCACATTTTTGTATTCGTTTTTGTCACAACGCGGCAACGAAGTCATGTTAAGGGGCTACTCCATGCGAACGACCTTGAGCATTTCGCCGGCGGCACGCCGCTCGCTTCAATATATTGCTTAATATGAAATATGTAAGACGCCACCTATTGTAGGTAAAAGAACGTAGTATTATTTTTTCAACATCAATAAACTAATTTATGGAAATACACACAGCGTACAACGATAAATGTATTTAATTTTTTTTATTCGGTATATTAGTTGCATTATATTAGAATTATGTATTTTCATATATTATCTAATTATGAAATTTTATAATTAATTATATATTAAAAATGAAGCATTGAAAATTGTGAGTTTAAAAGATACCTATTCACTATAGGTAAATAAATAGATAGCTCGCCTTTTGTACAAATATTTGGCGCAATAAAGAATAAATAAATAAATAGGATGTTTCGTAGATGTGTTTTTGATTATTGTTAATTTTTACGTGTCACGTATAGAAAAGTAACATACCTACAAATTTTTGAACTGAGCACCTTGTAACTTAGCCTGCTTATTACTTATGCTGGCAGACATTATCCTCGCCCCAATGATTGATGAGGATGAAAATGAATTTTATTTCTACATACGTAATTATATTTATTTATACATTAGGGTAACTTTAATAAAGGTAATACAAAAATCAACAAGAAGTATAAGGGTTCAATCTTTCAATTTCAATTGTAAAAAAACGTTACCTCCACACTAGGATTTTCTCCTGTGTCGTGGAGGCAGTTTACAAACATAAATTGCACAAGGACAAACATCCAGACCCGGAACAATTATTTGTAGGCCATACAAATACTTGTTCCGTGCGAGATTCGAACCCGCGGCCCCCAGCGCAACAACTGATTGCTAAGCCACTGCGCCACGGAGCCGTCGCCGGGTTATAGTTAAAGTGACCATACGTCCCGTTTTGAACGGGACTGTCCCTTTTCTCGGTGACCTGTCCCATTGTCCCCAAACAAAGCTCCGGTACACAAAATTGTCCCGTAACTCGTTGGATGGAAGTATTCAAAGTCAACAATCTTCAACATAATTTTTTTAATCGAATATATTTTATGTCTACCTGGTACGAATGCTCCGGTAGAAAGAGTATTTTTTTATTTTGAATAAATTGTGGATGTCTGAAAGAAACACTTACGGTTCCAGAGTTCTAAAGGCGATGTTGTTAACAAAGATAACAATAAAAAAACTTGAGCAGAATTTTATTCTTATTTAAAATCATCACCAATTTTATTAAAGCAAATTTAATCCACTGACAAATGTAATTAATAATTTAAAAAAATATGTTGCATTTAATAATTACCGTCTATACCGAATATAATTTTACAGTGAACACAAATTGTATAAAGTTATAGTTTTTAGAGTATAAATAAACCCATGTCCTGTTTTGAGTTAAAAAATAAATGGTCAGTTTAGTCTTTATAGTTAAATTTTGTATTAATTTTTTTTAGTTAATAGTAAAAAGTTGGTATATTAGTACCTACTTAGATACTTTTTACCGAATTATAAGTATAGAACACCTTATGTATTCAATTATTTTTTGAAAAAGAAGAAAAAACAAGCAATAAATAATATACTATATTTTAGCAAAAAAAACTATAACTTAGTAATACTAATTATAACTTAGAACATAAATGAAAAACTCATAACTGACTTTTTGGCCCGACCCAGGATTCGAACCCGGGACCGCATGATCAGCAGTCGCACTACTACAACCACTAGACCAACAAGGCAGTACTATACTTAATAAGATATTGTGGTTGGGTGATAATATTGAATTAGCCTTTTCGAAAATTTAACTATGGATTCGAACCTTACATGCTAATGGTGCTTCATTTTTTTATTTGCATTTACTTCAAAGAAAATACACGCAAAAAGCTTCATCGCGCAGTAAAAAACACAACAAATATATGTATAACTAATCCGAAAAATTATACCTAAAACAAACAAATAATACTACCTATAAATAACCTAATAAGTAATAATATTATCGACTTATATGACGTGAGTGTATGCGCTGGTCGACGCTCTAACGACACGGGCTTCACGTCGAAGAGCTCAGGGCTCACTGACTTCAGCAAGCCCGTGAGCAGTGAATATGCCCAGATTTTAAAATAATTTCTTAATAAAATCAAATTTTGGTCTTTTGAAAAAAAATTTACTATAGAAATGTTCATTAATAAATTGCCTATCCATTGGTGTAAATTGCAAAATAAAATAATACTTACTTCACGAGGAGATGCATGTTATCAATAATAATTTCACATTTATGTGGTTTCGTTGTAAGGAGATTATATTAATATTTATTCCTTTAAAAAAAATTGGACATAGCTTTTATGGAATCAAGATTATGTAGAAATATAATGTGTTTTTTATTTATTGATATATCTTTTAAATAAAAAGTAGATAGCTCCTAAAAACCGCACAAATAACGACTAGCGCGACATTTTGCTCAACCTGCGCCTTAATTCCTTTTGCGATTTTAAGGGTAAGATTAAATCGGAATTGTATTCATCGGGGGTTAGAAATGAATTTTAACTGAAACTGTAGTCATTTTTATTTCATTTAGTTGCAGATTTCAATTGATTACAGTAAAATGTATGTTTGTTAGATCTGTGTTACAACTTAAGGTATGTGGATTATAAAAGGTGTTAGGAATTATTAAGCATATAGGGTATTCGGAAGGTCGACACATAACTGTGAGGGGAAGACAGGTCACTTGTGGGCACATATTTTGAGCAGGATATCCTAACCTAATACCTTAAAATTTCAAGTTATAGTGAAAATTAGGATTTCTGACAAATATCACAAAATTTGATATTAAATCATTTATAACGATTAATCCGGCCACAATCAGTACATAAAACATTGTTCTTATCTTAGCTGCTTAGCTGTATATACTTAGGAAGCTTGTGGAAAAAAACTTTCTTCAAATGATTTCATCATTCAATAAATAAAGATAAATGAAAAGATTTAAGTAAGTAAAACAATAAGTATAAGAAATTTTCTCTATCTTTTGCGTCGTTTTGAAATGCTTTTAAACTTTATCAACGATGATGACATAAATAAGGGAACGTTGACGAAAATGCAATTAAATTAAAAACGCAGGCGACGTTTTTAAACTACTATTGAGAATGATAGCACCAACATAAAATTTCGATCATTTTTTAAATCATATGGTCTTTTTAATTTATTTTTAGAGCCACCGCGTATTGCTCAATCTAGTGCAACATGTATAGATAACATTTTTAAAAATAAATGCCATTGCATAAATGTATAATTCAAAAATTAAGTTCTGATTACTGTGGAAAATTAGTTTCATTACCTTATGTTCAAAAAAAGCATGTAGATCTTTAACATGAAAGGTCATATAATCTTAGCTTCGAATTTAGGAAAAATGTATTAAATATTCAAAAATATTTAAAAGAGTCTACTCCACAGCCAAGTCTTTGCATTTAAGCATCAAAATTAAGACGGCAAATATGTAATAATGTGCGAAAGTGGTAAGATCAGCTCTCGCAATTCAAACTACCAGTTAAATTTTAACAACAAATTAACTAAATCAGATAACGTCATAACGTTGCAATGGTTTTTGAGAAATGTTTTACTGATATACTGATCTTTACCACTAATTCATTGAATTATTCTCCTGACGTCGCCAGATCATTACTTAAACAAAATGTAAATGCGTGTATAAAAAATTTTACATTTCATAAGGTATCAAAAAAACATATTGCAAAGTATTTTAAAACTATTTATATAAAAAAAAAAACTCCAGATCTGTGGGGGATTTCCGTTAAAGTTATTACGTCTATGATAGATACAATCGCGCCTCAACTAGCTATTATCTAGTGTGTACGGTGATTTAATGAAGCATAGTAAAGTAATACCTTTATTTAAATCTGGTAGTTCATTAGACCCGCCAATTTTAGACCTATTTCTGTATATCCAACTTTTAGTAAGATTTTTGAAAAAAATATCTTGATCAAATGTTAATTTTTTTTAATATAAATAATTTACTTCAAAAAAATTAATTTGGTTCCACAAGGGGTCGGTCGACAACAGATGCCGGTATTGAGCTGATTAAATATATATTTTAATGCATAGGAGAATTCACAGGATACTTTTGGTATATTCTATAACCTATCCAAGGTCTTCGATTATGTTCACAATAAAACATTAATGAGGAAAATTCAACTCCACGGTGTAAGTAGTGATGCTCTTAAATTAATTATTTAATATTTATGTAACAGAACGAAAATAGTTATCATCAACAGTATGAGCTCTTCAGAGTCGATGGTACAAATGGGCTTGCCTCAAGGTTCAATTCTCAGTCTTTTTCTGTTTCTTGTATATATTAATGACTTTGCCTTACATAGTAGGGGATAACCGTGATATAATATTATTTGCTGAGGTCTCTTCTTGAATTTTCAAATTAAAACGAAAATTACTAATATATGACGAAGTAAATAATGTTATATCTAAATTATTAAATATGTTCAATGTTAATAATTTGCATTTAAATAGCACTAAAACGAAATGTATGAAATTCATGACTCCAAATGTCAAATAATTAAATACTAATGTAATTTTAAATGGGGAGAAAGTGAGCCTCGTCGATACCAATATTTTTCTAAGAATCACTAGACGCGAAGTCCAGTGGAGCCCCCATATATCAAAACTAGCAAGCAGACTTAGTTCTGCAGCATACGCTGTAAAAAAGATTAGAAATATTACCAGTGTTGAAACAGCTACACTAGTTTACTTTAGATACTTCCATAGCATAATGTATTTTATTATGGGAGCACGCGGTTGACACATCAATTATATTTTTTACAGAAGAGGGCCATAAAAGCAATTTATGATTTAACACTAACAAGACGGGAAAAACAGCTAACCTACAAAGGCCGTCAAGGGTCATTTGACCCTATCAATGTTACCTAGTCTCTAATTATGTATATATGTGTAGTGTAACAGTAGAAATAGTAGACAATATTCTTTGTTACAAAGGCAAATGAAATATTTTTGGTTTCCAGTGTAAATACATGATTAATAAAAAATATTTACAGTTATGACATATGAATATTTTAGATAGATTACATCTGCCACATAGTGGTTTTTTGCACAAGTCACACACTTTATTAGTTTTATTTTTACAATGAGTTTGATAGCAATTATGCTTCTTCCTCAACTTTGCTGCTGGCATTTCTGAGGCGATAGAACGTTGCATTAAAGGTTTTACGAGTGGGTTCTTCTGTAATATTTTAAAAGTGTTAAATGAGAGAGAGAAAATCTTTAATTATACTGCTCTTAAATAAATATATAAGTCGTGTCGGCTACTCCACACTACACCTCCCACCGCCAAAAAAAATAATATAATGTTATTTTTTACATAATATAATTCCTATTCCTATTCTAATTATACAATTATACTTAAAATCTGATAAAAAATTACGAGTAATTCAAGTTAGGTTAAAATAGGCCTCATTCAGTTTAGACATATGTATAAGTCGACGAATTGTTAAGTGTGCACACTTATTTGTCAAAATCAGTGATTATTACGTAACGCAATAAATTGGCGAACAATAACAATTTATTCGTACGATATCTTAGCCATTTATTTATCTAAACACCAAGTCATCCATCTTTTCATTTTATCACATATTTAGTTTTGTTCAGGGATCGCCTTATTACCTCATTTTAATTGTTCTCATGTTCTTGCATGTTAATTATTTTCATACTAACACTACTTTCATATATTTTGTTTTCGATTGTCAGGCCTTTTGTATTTTTTTTTTATAATTCTTGTAAACTTAAACTTTATAATCATACTATATCAAGGTAATACTGTACCTTTGATTGTGCGCACAACCTTGAGGTCTACGTTTAAGTTATTTAAAAAGATCTCCATCAATTGTCACGGAAGAAAACTAAGTTCACACTATGATCCAATGAAGGATGTGACCTATATGTACCATTATCAAAGGTAACAATATTTAAGACTTCTCTAGTTCCCAACAGTATTAATATGAGTAAACTAGTACACATCTTATTTGCCGTGTAGTGGCGGTTAAGAATATCCACTATCCCATATCTTCCAGTGGGTGTTGTAAAAGGCGACAAAGGGAAACAGTCAGAAGATGGGCAGCAGCAACTTCCTGATGACAGCAAAGTTACAATAAAAAACTGCGGTTGCCAACCCGCTCGCCAAGCGTGGCAACTATGGCAAATACCCCCTTAAGATGAGAGTAATAAAGAGACGGCCCCCAGTCCCCGGCGGCCTCGCTATTCCTGGCTACGGTGACGATTTTGGTAACGGCGGGGCAGGGGGTGTTAAGAATCTCCGGTGCAGATTTGGCTGCCACCTAAAACAACTTGACCTGGCAACATACAACGCACGCACACTGAGGACTGACGATAAGATCGTGGAGCTGGAAGAAGACATCGACAAGTTACGCTGGCATATTATAGGATTATCCGAAGAGAGGGGGAGGACACGGTAATCTTCGAATCTGACAACTTGCTCTATCAACGGGAGGGCGACCATCTGTCCCAAGGAGGTGTCGGATTTATTGTCCACAAGTCTCTCGTTAACAACGTTGGAAAGATTGAGAGTGTGTCGACGAGGGTTGCGTACCTTATACTAAGAATCACCAAACGGTATTCGCTGAAGGTCATACAGGTTTACGCACCAACCTCGTCACACCCCGATTAGGAGTTGGAGGAAATGTATTAGGATATCACTAGAGCCACGCATTCCTCCAAAACCCGCTATACGGTGTTAATGGGAGACTTCAATGCAAAACTAGGCACAAGAGAGAACGGTGAGCTGAGAGCGGGAAATTTTGGAATTGGGCTACGGAACCCAAGGGGCCAGCAGCTGGCCGACTTCATGGAGAAAGAGGGACTCTTTATGGTGAACTCTTTCTTCCAGAAGCGGCCCCACAGGAAGTGGACCTGGTCCAGCCCCGACGGTTCGACAAAAATGAGATTGACTTCATTATGACGACCAGACGACAACTGTTCAAGGATGTCTCCGTGATCGCGAGGGTGAAAACTGGTTGCGATCACCGAATGGTTAGAGGCACACTGAACCTAAACGTTAAGTTGGAGAGGTCTCGTCTAATGAAGTCAACGCACCGACCCCTCGTGCTCTGTTCCATAGTCCCAAAACCATTCAGCTCGAGTGACAAAACTGTTTTCAGTGCCTAGAAGACTGCAATGAAGTGGACAATATGAATGACAAGCTCGTGGAAACTGTCCGTGCGGTCGGAGCAAAGTTCTGCAAGACCCGCCGCAAAAGAATACAAAAGCTCTCCGTTTACCCTCTTAATCTCATAGCTGTTAAACGGGACATGAAGCTACATTCTTCAACAGATTTGACAGTATACAGGCAACTGAACATACAGATCTCCTCTTAAACGTAAGCGGCGGGACTTACGCAACATCAGTGCAGCTGGTATTGAAGAAGCGATCGAGCGGAACCAAGGCTCCAAATTCTTTGCCAGAGATCTGTCAGCCAGAAAGAGCCAACTGTCAAAGCTGAAGACCGAATATGGCAGCATCGTTTCCGGGACAGATGAGATTTTGAGTGAGATTGAGAGGTTCTAAGGGCAGCTCCACACGTCATGGTTGTAGCCACACGCAGGTGTGAGAAACGATCCAAGAGCGACTCTAATCCGACACTATTCCTAAGATATCCCGGACGTCAGTCTGAGAGAGATTAGTGCACGGTGCTTTGTGCATGTCTTATCAAATCGTCACACCATATAATCTGAGATCCACCTACATACCGCTTACTGGTATGAGTTTGACAATCGAGAATATTTCGACCGCATCGGTGTTTGGTGTTTGAAGTGGAGGTATGATAAACTTATTTGTATAACACGTAAGAGCTGATTTACCACGTCCTCTGCGTTTAACAAAAAAAAATATTAGGAATCCTCAATATACGTAAAATAATATCATATTGGAGGACGTATTATGAAATTTGTAACTTACAAATACACACTCAAGAAACGTGATGAACCCCTGCATGTTACATTAACTTCTAACATAAAGCAAAGTTTTTAATTCATTAACAAGCCAAATGGCTAAAATAGTAATTAGAAAACCCGACTGCGAAAAACTTTACTAAACGGAGAAAAAAAAACACTAATCCACAACAAATGCAAAAGTAATGACATCCCATATGTTCAAATTCATTTAGCATACATACATAGAAATATACACTCGTAAAACATTACCCTCCTAAGTCGGAAGTCGGAAAAAAATAACAAGATTTTCTTTTCTATTCCATTTTCTTCTATTAATTCAAATTTGTGAATATTATTTCATGCTCACAGTTCAATTTTGAAATTTGTCTGCTTCGCGGGACATAATGTACCTATAGCAAGTATGCACGTAGATGCAAATGCAACCTAACCATTTCCGATATTATATTCTTTATGACATACATTTGAAAGTATATTAGAATGAAATGTCAGAGAGACGAAGACAGTCACAACGCAACCAGCGCCCCACCACTACGCGTAAGGCCCCTCTAGAGTCGCGGAGGATATAACGTGTAGTGCATCTATATACCAACACTCGAAGAGAAACTTGTTTTACGTACGATGGAACGATTCCCTTTTTTTATAGTACCAACCAAAGTTGTACGTTTTGAAAGTAAGTTTTGTGCGAGAGACACAGATGTCAAAAGTTATCTGTAGTCACATTTCTACCTTTATTCAAAAATGGTTCCATAAGATGCATGACGACGTGTTGTTCAAGACTATGCAGTCGAGTTTCATCTTTCCGAAGACATGGATAAGCAGTCAAATAGTATTTCTCTTGTAATTTCTTGTATGTAATTTCTTTCGATTTGACATTAATTCAGAGCCAAAATTTAATTTCAAATTTATCAGGTTTATTAGCTATATACTGGATAAAAGGGCATCAAACTTTTTTAGCAAACAACTGTTCATCTATTGTTACATTTTCTCCCAGTTTGTAACACGAAATGCAGTTGTCAATAAAGCGATTCCATACTTGCGAAATCTACGCAAATTTATCTGTTATAATTCTCGTAGATCGTTCTGATCTCACATAGAATCGTAAATATTTCATAATTTCTTAGAATCTGTCGCTGGGCATAGTTTTAGAAAAATATGAAATGCCCCATATTTTACTCCATAAATCATTTACAGATATATTTCTCGCTACAAAACCACCTCTAACGTACAGAATGGAAATGAATTTTTCAAGTTCTTCTAAGGAAATATACAATGAATGACCAAGCCGACGATATGCTTCGAATTCAGTAAAATTGTATCATCTATCAAAAGTTTCCAGGCTGTCATGAATTTCTCTCCAACTTGCCTCCGTGCATAGCTGGTAGGTCCTGGCTGTTCAGTCACAACATTATGGTTTCCTCGGCGACCTGCCACCTCTGAGCTATTTTCAAATATGGATTTCCACAATATTCCACCTGGCGACATCATATTAGTATAATGATATTTGTTCAACAGTTAGGTGATGTGATATCGTAAATCAAAACACAACTGAGTTTCTCTGTAATAATAGATTTATGTTAGTTAACATGTTTGTTTAGTACTAATTACAAAATATAATACTCTATTTACTATAAACCTTACCTGTAATAAAAGAAACGACATTTAATGTTATTAATTACAATATCAATTCCTAACGTAAATAGTTTTCATAATGGAATTCATTCGACCACAGATTGACTAAAAAAAGGCTGACTATATTCGCTGGCGCTAGCTGTGCGGCCTTTATTTGAATTAAATAAAATATATTTTATTTATATCACCCCCCCCCCCCTTGGGAAAGATAACACATACAAAATATTATGAAAGTTTATCATTAAATATAACCTATTGTGACTTTTCTACACTTCTTAGTCATCTTCGTCAATCATCGGAGCTGGAACCAATTTTGAGATATGGAAAAAGTTAGACTCTGGTTTTTTATAACCAGAGTTGATCCTGTAAATCGTGTTAGACGATTTTTCCATTATTCTGTATGGTCCGATTCTCAGTTCATCAAGCTTTTTCCTATTTAGCATGTTGCCAATTTCCACAAAAACCATATCACCCACTTTGAAGTCGAAGTGTATACGATTTTTGTCATAAAGTGTCTTGTTGTAATTGTGTGAATGAAGTGTATTTTCTAGAGCTTTCTTCCTGTCTTGAATCCAATTGGTCTCTGTCTTCTTTGGTTTTAGCTCATTAGGCAAAATCGTAACATCGGTGCCATTTAATAGATACGTGGGAGCATATCTAGTGACAGTATGCTCCGTTTCATTATATTTTTTTACACAATTTTGTGCTATGGTCGTCCATGCTACTTTAGTATCTTTTTCGTTAATCTTGCATCTAAATTTGTTAACCAATGTTTGATTTAGTCTCTCATTTAAACCATTCGAAAAGGGTGAATTCACTGCAGTAAAAATTAGTTGAATATGTTGGTCTTCTAAAAATTTTTTAAATTCCTTTAATTAATACCTGGATATTGATCAGAGAGAATCATGCCAATATTGTCAGTTTCTGCGGTGTTCTTCACTAGTTTAATAAAATAATTTGGATTTTGAGTTTTTGATGTCAAAATAAATGCATACCTCGTGAACTGATCTAATAGTAGGTGCAAGTACTTTTTTGTGGACTTGGAACCTCCAAAACCTCCATTTTTATCAATAGAACATATCTCAAAGGGTTTCGTAGCCGGGCCCAAATGAGACATCATTCCATATTTGTTTTGTTCCCTTGATTTGTTTATTATACATACCGTACAATTTTTACAGGTTTTTTTTATGTTCTTTGTTAAGTTTTCAGCTGTATACAGTGAACTTATTGTTTTTTGCATTTGATATATTTCTATGTGACCTAGGTCCATATGTATTCTTTTAATGAATTCCCCGCTAAATTTTTCCGAGAGAATTATTTTATCTTTTTTCTTAACTTTTTTATAATAAATATTGTGATCTGATTTTAGCTTTTCTTTCCTGGACTGCATATATTTATTTATTTTTTGATCTTCTAAAATATCTTTTAGTTTTAATAAGTTTACCACTTTTAATTGTTCCTCCAGATTTGCAGTGTGATCTAAGACTGGGTTCCTGCTCAGGCAATCAGCTTCCAAGTTGTATCTTCCTGGGGAATATTTTATTTCAAAATCATATTGTGATAGGTAGTATGTTAAATCTCCTAGTTCTTCATCAGTTCTTGATTTTATATTCATGTTCTCCAACGGTTTGTGATCTGAGAAAACAGTGAATTTCCTACCTATCAACAGATGTTGCCAATACTTTACACATTCTTTTATTGCTTGGCATTCCAGATATATAGCCTTCTTCCTTTTTTGTACTTCATTCAATTTTTTTGAGAAGTATGCTACTGGTTTTTCTTCCTTATTTTCTTGCAGCTGTTTTAGGACGGCCCCCACTCCTAGTATACTAGCATCTGTGTATATATGTATAGGCAATTTTGGATCATAAATCGTTAATATCGGTTGTTTTTGTTTCATTTCATCAAATGATTCTTGACATGCTTTGGTCCAATTAAATGCTTGTCCTTTTCTCAAAAGGTTATGCAATGAATCCAATTTTATTGCTATTTTTGGTACATATTTATGATTAAAATTTATCTTTCCTAAGAATTGTCTCACATTTTTTTGTGTTTTTGGTGTTGGAAAATTCTTAATTGATATCAAGTTGTCTTTCAGAGGTCTAACTGAATTATTTTGTATTATGTGACCCAGATATTTACTGAGTCAGCTGCAAATGTGCATTTGGAGAATTTAAGTCTAAATCCTTCACTTTCAATTGCTTGGAACAGCTTTGTTAGATGCTTGACATGATCAGAGAAAGATATGGAGAATATTAAAATGTCATCTATGTAAGTTATTGTGAACTCTGCAAGTTTGTGTTTTCTTATTATATTACACATTATTCTCTGAACTATTGCTGGCGAAGTTTTTAGGCCAAATGGCAAACACGTCCACTGGAAATGACCTTCTTGTGTCACAAACGCAGTTTTGTGTCTATGCGTAATACGTAGAGGTATTGACCAAAACGCTGAGTTTATGTCCAGTGTGGAGAAATATTTGCAATCTCTTGTTTTTATCATTAGGTCCTCAATAAGAGAAAACGGTTGTGATTGCGGCACAACAATTTTATTTAGGTCTCGAAAATCTATACACAATCTTGAAATGGCAAATGGACTATATGATTCTTCGATCAATTTTCTCTTTAATAATTGTGCAATTTGTTGTTCGATTTGTTTTTTATCTTCGATTGTGCAACGATACGGTCTTTTACTGCAATATTTTTCTACTAATAAATCAATGTGTGCTTCATAATCCTTTACTGTGCCAATGTCATATTTATCTTTTGCAAAAACAGATTTATTCTTTGTTATTTAATCATCAATTATTGCCTGTTTGTCAATGTCTAAATGGTTTATCTAAGTAATGAAATTTTATTTACTGAAGTATTCGTTAAAGTTAATAAGGTTTTTTTTGTCATTTTGAGAATTTTCAAATTTTATTTCCTTGCGAATTATTTCATTTTGTGACTCTTTATTTTTCATTTCTTTAGAAATATTGTCAATCTCTAACCTTTTTGTTATTGTTTCCTTAGAAACGTTGTTTGTCTCTGAATTTTTAATATATTTTTTTTGTATTGGAACTTTTTGACTGATTTCTAAGTTTTCATTTTGAATTAAATAGAATTTTTAATACATTCTAAGCCAATCAAAAAATCATGATCAAAATTTTCTTGATCTATTACAAAGACATCCATTTTTCTTTCTACATTAAAAATATTTACGTCAAATGTTATTATACCACTTGCCTTTTTAACGCCATTGATTGTTTTTAAATTAGTATTGTTGGAATAACCTAATGTTTTATGTTTAAATTTCAGTAATCTTGAATTTATCAAGGACACGTTTGAGCCTGAATCATAGATTCCAAATACTTCAAGGTTTTTATTCAATACTAACCTTACTTTAATAAATGGCGGCACTATTAGTTTTTTGGTTCTTCACGCTGCAGTTCACATTCCAATTCTGAATTATTAATAAGTTTGATTTGTTTCTTTTCATTTTCTTTATTGTCTTTTGTTTTAAACCAGCATGAATCTTCTGAGTGATAGCGTACTCCTTTCTTTAGCTTCTTGCAATTACTACATTTTTGCATCTTTTCTTTCAAAGGTTTAGTATCATCTTTCTTTTTCATAAACTTTTTCTTAATGGCCAAATGTTCTAATTTACCGACTTCATTGAATAAGTCTTTTGTTTCTAATATTTCTTCTTTGTTGATCTTATCCGTTATAAAGTCTGGCAATCAAGCAGCAATTAGATCAATCAAGGTCCCTTGATCAATTGTCTTTCTTACTACAAGTAAAAGTTTTTCATTTTTAATATTCCATAAAATATTCCAGTAAAGATCCTGATTGATACTTGAAAGCTAAGGCATATTCCTAACGTCAATAGTTTTCATAATGGAATTCATTCGACCACAGACTAACTAAAAAAAGGCTGACTATATTCGCTGGCGCTAGCAGCGCGGCCTTTATTTGAACTAAAGAAAATATATTTTCTTAACATTAGTTTAAGAGGTATTTCCAGAAAATGATGTTCGAACGCCACGTACTCTTCGTCAACGAGACGATCTTTCCGTAGTTTGTTGGTGAATATTAGTCAACGGTATGTTGATGTCTCAATCATCACTATAACTTGACTCAGCAGACACTGGAATATATGAATCGCTATCGTCAATTTGTGGTGGTAATGAGACACCTTTAACTTCACTATACGAGTGATCTTCTAGCAACGCTTCTGACATTTTTACGAAATATTAACCAAAATAATGAAACTGACTCGATGAGAAAGCGTATAGTAATGAACGTATAAACTAAAATATTTAGGTATGTGAAACAAAATCAGGCAATATAATTAAAGTAAATATAATTATCCCACTCACAACAGCAATGCATTTTTCTATTATATAGGTCAAATGACCCTAGTTTTCATTCTATGTGAATGTTATTTTTATTCATATTTGTATAAACATAATACAATGTAAACACTTTTGTTTATAAAACCGTAATTCATTAAAAGTCACGAAGTGCAAAACTGTATAAACAATCAGGGACAAGATAATCAGCGCTGCAAGTGCCCTTGCCGCCTTGCTAGTGTTAAAGCCTAAAAAGTCGCTGCGACAAAAATTTAAGGAAATTAATATAATATTATCTTTGGCCTCTCAATAAATTCATTAAAATGTAATGTACGTACACAATAATAAAATTAGTTTTACAAAAATAAGTGATATTTGACTGCATGACGGCGGTGTCGTCGCCGGTACAGCAAAAATTGTAAACAAAATGCATCGATCACGCCACCCGGCGCACCACTTGATTTCCCCCACCGCCGCACTATTCGATTTGTTTTACAACGGATATAAAACGACCGCGCAACTATGGAATGGGCAGTCTTGGCCATACATAATATACTATATAGGGCATAGATGAGCCACTCTGACAATTTATTAGGTGACGAAACCAGGGTAGGTTTTTCTGCGCTTTTATAGATGGCGTTAGGATTATTAATTATTTATTAGACTAGGGCACGGTTTCAATTAGGTTTAGCAGTATTTCCTATATATTTCAATGAAATTAAAAATAAATGTATTATATATATACTGCTGTATTTCAAAATTTTGCTAGCATGATTTAGGCTTCAGTATACATAATAGAATGTGTAAAAATATTTGGGAAAATAGTACTTTTAATGACTGAGATGGCGCTGGTATCAACATAAAAGCAAGCTACTGAGGACTTTCATACCCCTGGTCCTTGCTCTGTCGTGACTCGGTGTACTGGTTGTGCTAAGCTAGCTTATCCTAGGCGCTCACGGATTTGGAATAAATAATTATAATTATTTGTAAAAGTGCCCCTCCCATTGAGTTATATGTACTACGTACTAGAGAAGCGATTCCGAACATTGACTATGTTCAACTGAACTGTAGTGCAATCCCTACAAACTAAATATTGCGTAAATTGTAGATTTGTGAATTCCATAAAATAATTATTATTACATTTTTATATTTATTTTATTTAATATCAAATTAAATCTTCGCGCATGCGCGAGTACTACTCCCGCGCATGCGCAAAAACATAGAGTAGGACACAGTTTTTGTTTGAAATGGCTTCTCTAGTACGTAGTACATATAACCTGTTTCGATTTCCCTCTGTCGCCTCTTACGACACCCACGGGAAGAAGTGGGGTTGTGGATATTCTTACACCGCCACAACACGGTTACAAAAAATACATTACGACTATTACCTTATCCAAATCGACTGTTTTTAAGAAGTTTTAAGTGATTTATATCATAAGATGCAGGCTTTGGTACTAGAGCTACAGCGTTCTAACAAAAATACTCACAGTAACTATGCAAAATTATTTTTATTTCACAGGCCAAAATTATCAAAATGTTATCTTTACACTTTTTTTTTGGTAAGGATGACAATCGAGCATGCAATCTTCCAGGCAGTAAATTGACTTACCTGGTTGTGAATCCCGACAATTTTTCGTCGATTTCGAATCAAAATTCAGAATAGATGCGTTGTCACCCCAGAGGACTAAGATGGAATGCTTCATTACCAGTGAAATAATATACAAGTTAAAAAGTCTCAAGTACTTGTCACTTACTATAAAAACACAACAGTATCATGCTGCTATTCTATGCTGATAGTGTGCGAGTACGGTTCTTCCCCGGTTAAGCTGACCGATTCGTGCACCAGTCATTGTACTCTGTAGTCTATACCGAC
This sequence comes from Parnassius mnemosyne, assembly GCA_963668995.1. Classification (NCBI taxonomy): domain Eukaryota; kingdom Metazoa; phylum Arthropoda; class Insecta; order Lepidoptera; family Papilionidae; genus Parnassius; species Parnassius mnemosyne. Next base: position 11,384,625 of record CAVLGL010000046.1, on the reverse strand, counting down.
TACAATCCTGTTTTTCGATATGAATGTGACATATGCAATTTGCATAACTCATTGTTTAGCTTGAAACTTTATGTAAATGGAACATCTCTGGACAATGTTTTAATTCGTTGAAGTACCGTTATCACTACCATCACCGTGTAGGTAGTAGAACCCATAGGCCTCCCCCAATGATTGGCCTAAAGGTGGCACGCTTGGTAAGAGGGTTCGCAACCGATTTTTTTATTTTTGTTTTAAAGTAGTGCAGTGCAAATTTATTTATTTAATAATTTCAATTTATAAATATATCTAAAGATTAAGGCAATAATTTTATATAAAGTATAATTTAAATGCACACAACATTGTTTTATATCTGTTTCATGACTTTATTGCAGGAAAAATAAATCCTCTGGAGAAGCATTAACTCAGAGTTTACGACTATAAAAACGTAACATTTCAGTTTATGATATGAGGGAACAGCTCTCGGTTCATCTACACATACGAGCAAAGGAAATTATATTCATTAGAATATTTTTGTTTTAGCGTTTTAGAATATCGATACAATAACATCGGATAACATACGTATCCAAAAGCCAGCGTGTTTATGGCCAGAGAACAGTCATCATTATCATCATCATCATTACAGACCTTCATAAGCCCACTGCTGAACATAGGCCTCACCCAAGGAATGCCATAAAGCACGACCCTGAGCCAGCCGCATCCATCGACTTTCTGCATGTCTTACCAGGTCGTCACTCCATCTAGTGGGGGGGTCACCCTACACTTCGCCTACAGGTACGAGGCTACAAATCTAAAACCTTTTTTCCCGTCTTCTGTCCGTTCTTCGAGCTATATGGTCAGCCCATTACCACTTCAGCCTACTAATACGTTGGGCTATATCTGTTACTCTTATTCTACTTCAGATATCCTCATTTCTAAATTTATTACGCAGAGAAACCCTGAGAATAGCCCTCTCAATAGCTCGCTGAGCGACCTTAAGCGTCCACCAGCAGTGAAGAACCACGTCTCAGATCCTTAAGTCTTCACTGGCAACACGCACTGGTTGTACAATCTCGTTTTCAGGTTTTGAGGTATATCTGACTAGAAGATGTGTCGTAGTTTCCCGAACGCTGCCAAATCGAGTTGATTCCGTCGATTGACTTTCCGGTCGAAGTTGGAGTTACTTAGTCGGACTATTTGTCCCAGGTAAACATACACGTCAACAACTACGATCTTAGTGCTCCGAACAACCGGCATAGGTGTGACATGGACATTAGACATGATCTTTGTTTTTCCATGTTTATCTTAAGACCTATACGTTGGGAGATGCTATTGAGATCATTGAGCATATTGCTTAGGGCCTCTAGTAATTCTGCCATAAAGACTATATCGTCCACAAATCGAAGGTGAGTTATGTACTGGCCATTGATGTTAATACCGTATCCTTTCCAGTCTAATAGGTTGAAAACCTTTTCCAATGGAGCGGTGAAGAGTTTCATGGAAATAACAACACCCTGTCTTACACCTATCTATCACCTATAGCAGTTGGATAAGTTTCGTACTCTGATTTTGTACTCGAATATCTATCGTAGCTATACAGTACAAACACATCAGACTTCAATATACCAACAGTCAACATAGCACCGCTAAAGGGACTGTAGCACCGCCCAAATTTCGACGGAATCAAAGGCTTCATCGCGGAAAAACAACGTGACACGTAATTTTTATATATAAAGATAATGTAATGTATGATTTGTTACATATATATATATATATATATATATATATCCCTATATATACACATATACATATACATACACACACATATATATACACACATACACACGTATACATATATATATATATATATATATATATATATATATATATATATATATATATATATATATATATATATAGATAGATACGTTAAATAGGCTTTTTGTAATAAATGATAATATGTAATAGCATAATAAATATTATGAAAATGTAAATGAAAATGTAATGTATGTACATAAAAACATAAATAGCTTTAATAAGAATAAGGATGTTCATACCTTAAACACTAGGAACAAACATAAGCTTGTAATGCCACTTACAAGACTCCACAGAATTAGTAATTCATTTATGGGGCAATGTATACGCTTTTACAACAGAATCCCAGAACATGTTCAAAGTTTGTCAATAAACAAGTTTAAAAGTTTTATTAAAGAAAAACTGTACAAAAAGGGTTATTATAATATCAAGGAATACATGAGTGAAAATAACCCCTGGGAATAAGGTGATCGCCACCATGCTGGTTCTATGAAAATTCATTTAAAATTGTATAATCAAAATTATTGTTAAGTGAAATTATGTTTAAAAAAAAAAGTCCCGCTGGGTTTCTTGCTGGTTCTTCCCAGGACAGAGGTATTTTCCGAACCAGTGGTAAATAAAATAATGACTTTCAATAAGTATTATGTAATAATCCATATTGAATAAAAATCATTCTATTCTATTCTATTCTATTCTATGTAAACGGAAAATCAGCTAACGTCTAACCTCTTAACAATACTCCTATTTATTAACTTTACCCTTCTGTTCGTTTATTAGGAGATATTTTAAGTGTTTTCTAAACGTGCCTACTGTGTTTAGGTCACGCAGTGGAGCAGGTAAATTATTCCAGCAATGGGAGGCTGCATACTTATAACAACATCGAAAGGCTGAAGAAGAATGTCGCGGAATACTGAGCCTATTATAAGATGAAGCGCGGTTGAGATACTTGCTATGCTCGCGAGACCAGTCTAACTTACTAAAAAGATACTTTGGATTTTTTGTCTTTATGACGCCAAAAAGTACACAAGCTAAATGAAGTTTGCGTCTGACAGCCATTTTAAGAATATTATTGTCGTCAAGAAATGGGCTTACGTGACCTCTTGTCGGTACATCGAAGCAAAACCTCGCACAAGCATTTTGGATCCGTTGAATAAGGTGTGCGGTACGTGACAGTAAACAAGGCCCATAAACTGTATCAGCATAATTAAATTTTGATAGTACTAGGGTGTCCGATAGTCTTTTTCGTAATTCTATACTAAGTGTTCACGCATTCTGTACAGGATTTTTAACCTATAAAAACAGTTCTTAACAATGCTATTGATATGATCTTGAAATCTGAGATCAGGGCTAATTATGATTCCTAAATTACGTGCTTTATTTCATCGATAAAGCTCGATCAAAAAGGGGAGATCTGCCGCCGGGCAAGATGTTCTGCCCGGGGAGCGGCCAACACTCCGATTGGTAGTTCGGAGCTATTCTATATATACTGCTTTAACTTGGGAACTTTGTTAGCGCAATTTAGGCTTCGATGTGTTTCGCTTGTGGCGCAACGACAGCGCCGCCACAAAATAATTATTCAGTGTGGGATTTGAACCCACGGCCCTCAGTCGTGGATCCGTTACTAAAAAACTAATGATTTGGAGGGCATACAAACAATATTTTTTTAACACACGGAAAAAGATATTGTTTGTATACCCGTGGTCTCGCTGCTACTGGCCTATGAAGCTGTCTTATGTATATAATATATTACAAAACCCTTAACATTGTATTTTAACACTACAAAAATATCGAATGTTTTTCTCCATTACTACTACGATACGATATTACTCCTGAGACTTTATGTTCTTATCCTTTATACGTCTAACTATTATTCGGTAGCGAGTTACTCAGGAGAAATATACCCGTAATTATATGAAAAGAAAATGAACTATGATTATAAGAAACATATTTTTTTATTTCTACGAGTATGAACGTAATTTTGAAGCTGAAAACGTGTCGTGATTGAAATAGAAAGGTTTTAGAATATCACGCAGTGGTCATTACAACCTATAAAAGTCCACTGCTGAATATAGGCAACCACAGTTTTTTATTATTTTGAGTTGTTATTAGGAAGATTCTGCTGCCCATCCTCTGTTTCAGTTTCTCTCTATGATCTCTTACGACAACTACGGAACGATATGGAGTTGTTAATATTCTTAGACCGGCAATACACAGTTTATTTAGTACGGTGTTTAATGTAAGTTTCCTCTACCCTGTAAGAGGTCCATGTCTAGTGGTGGACTATTGTGGGCTTATTTAGAACTAAAACAGAAGATATTACTAAGAAATAATAAATATACCGACCACTGATCGCATTCTGTTATCGCCTTCAATAATTCGTGTCATCCTTGTAGTAGCTGTGTAGGAATATTCACTACCCCACCATAAAGTCTCTTGGGTGTTGTCAGGCGACAGAGGGAAACTGAAACCCGAGATGAGCAGCAGTGTCTAAGTGATAACAACTCAAACTAGAATAATTTATTTTATAACTTATTCCACTGCTTTGCTGTATTCATTATGAACAATGTAGGAAACCGTTTGGTTCGAATGCGTGGTAAGTCAACAAAGAAGGGTTAGAGACTGGCCGAACGTCTGGTTCATCTGCATCCTGTAGAAAACCGAAAGGCTGGCTACTTTGTGCCTTTTTTTTTTTGCGGATGGAAAATCATCAAATGACGCCTTTCGCTCTGGGTGGAGCGGAAGGAAGTGTCAGACTTTTACTGACTAAAAACCATCCGTGTTCCTTCAGTGCCCTTACGTTCCGGAGCCGCGGTATCTCTTTCTAACAGCCCGCAGTCCCGGCAGGCGTCGGCCCTTGCGGGCCCCTTCACGCTGCTGACAGCTCTTTGAGGCGCGCGTGGAACAAAACGCGCCGTCGACACGGCCTGTCGTCGTTAGACGGACGGACGGCGAGCTACCCATTGCTCGCCGTCCACAGGCCCGCGCCTACGGTGGCCGGGGGCCACGACGTAGCCCCCGACGCCCGGGCTACTTTGTGCCTGTGTTCGAGACTAGTAATATTGGTTTTAACCAAATTCTGGTCACCAAAAAGCCTCTTAGTACGTCCTTCCAGTGAGTCCAAAGCTGCTAGGTGGCTTTTTGCAAGCCGATATATAACAGCAATACTCCATGCATGACCGGACTTGCGCTTTATATAAAGTAAACAACTGTCCCGGCGTGAATTATCACCCACCTTCGCAAGGACAGCTGGGTTTCTTGTAGCTGCTTTGGCCTTGGACTTAATGAACCGCCCGAAGTTCATATTAGAGGATATCTCAATCCCCAGAAACTGAAGGTAGCCGGTGTATTATAGTGATACATTTCGGAAAATAGGAGCCAAGGTGAGCTGGCGCCTTTTTGCAGTGGAAAGCCACGCTAGTGTTTTGGAGAGGTTGAATTTCAGAAGATTGGCATCGCTCCATTCGGACACTTTTTTTTAGTGTGAAATTCACATGCTCTACAAAAGATTCACTTTCGGACTGGATGTGATACCGACGGGCCCGAGGACTTAGTTGGTATCTCTCCACAACTGTGCTATCATCTGCCTACCCATAGATACCGGGAATAAGCAGATCATTAATATGCAGCAAGATGAGAGTTACGGGGAGAATGGACCCTGAGGAACACCGGCGTTAGTCGTAAATGGATCATATGAGCAGCTATCGACGACAACCCGGTGAGACATTTCACTCAGAAAGTCTTTTAACCATTCTATCACACCAGGGGATATGTCGTACAATTTATGTTTGTAAACTGCCTCTACGACACAGGAGAAAATCCTAGTGTGGGTGTATCGTTTTTTAAAAAAAGAAAAAAAATAGAAAGAAAATAATGTCATTACGGACGTACACACAGACTCCGGCACGTAGATAGAATTTGTGCCCCAGGGAGAATCCAGGATAATCGAGGTACGTCGCATTCAATGGACATCCAATTTGAGTCTCCGTCAAGAAAAATAGGCGCGGCTTCTCAGTTCCAAGATGGTGATGGACTATGATGAGATTAGAGTGCAATCCTCAAATATTAGTGAGGTGCACTTATAATGAGAGAACGTGCAACCGCTATTTAGCCACACTTTTCTGTTAAGATACATATTCGGAGTAAAGAGTGAATAAGGATGGAGAGTGGCAGTTGAACGAGGCATTGCTTTAGCAAGCAAACGAAATTATCAGAGTTAATGCGCCCATGGGTACTTGATCTGGAGACTGCGAGGACGCCCGAATCCCACACGAGTTCTCGCCATCGGGTCCTCTCGCCCGGTCGCTAACCGGCACGATAGAGTCACCCTAGGCTTTTTCGCAAGTTGGCAGGGCAGCCTTTCATAAGTAGCTAATTCACTAATTGGACCCCAAACAACTTGCGGTCGGCCAGGGGAACACCGTGATTTGGATTGCACTATCTTCTACAACCCAACACCCGACACAACAACAACTGACACTTTGCACCCGGTTCACACACATACACACATACACAACGCTACTGTTCAGACCCCTTCTCCTTATAACTTTACCAAGCATCATGCCGGAACAAGACAACGTCAACAACAAGATTTTGCATTGGTGCGTGGTAACCGAAAAACCGGCCGATACCTACCACGGGAAAAAAGTAAAAACTTTATGGCAATCTAAACGTGGCAACTATGGCAAAATCCCCGTAGGGTAAGCCTACGTTTAGCAGTGGACTTTTATATGCTGTAATGAATAGTAATCATCATCATCATTACAGCCCTTCACAAGTCTACTACTGAACATAGGCCTCCCAAAGGAATGCCACTAAGCACGGTCCTGAGATGCATGTCTTAAGAGCTCTTCACTCCATCTAGTGAGGGGATGCCCTACACTTCGTCCGCCGGCGCAAGGCCGCCACTCAAGAACCATTTTCCCCATCGGTTGTCGGTTTTTCGAGCTATGTGGCCGGCCATTTTGCCACTATGGTTCTACTGCGGTTATCCTCATTTCTAAGTATATCCACGCACAGCCAAAAATGCCAAGCATAGCCCTCTCCATAACTCGCTGAGCGACCTTGAGCTTCCTCAAATGGCCAGCAGTGACGGACGACATCTCAGTTCCTTAGGTAATCACTGACAACATGCGCTAGTTTTACAGTCTCCGTTTCAAGTTTTGAGTTAAACCTGACGAGAAGATGTGCCGTAATTTCCTGAACGCTGCCCAGCCGAGTTGAATCCGTCGATCGGACTTTCAGTCGAAGTTGGAATTGCCTAGTCAGTTTATTTGTCCCAGGTAAACCTATATTTAAACCTACATTCATTACATGCTGTAATAAATGGTAATGGACACAATAATTCAATTGTGTGACATTTTGAAAGCGATGCAAGTTTATAAATCTCCGATTCAATCAGGCGATGGGCTCTGGATCTAAATGAAACCTAATTGCACTAATAGTGAATTGAATTTGGGAAGAGTATAGATAAATTAATGAATCATTGTGCTGTAAAACAAGGATAAAGTAGTTTAGTAGCAAGTATTGCGTATTGCTAAAATATTTGTCGGTAATAAAAACGTAGGGATATATCTCCAATATAAAATGCATAATTCTCTTTTCAAATTAATTCGTTATAGCCTATGAACACATACATCAAAAAAGTTTGTGATCACTAGCAAAAGTTGATAGTTTTTTTAAATTAACATTATCAAGAAAAGGTTTTGTTATATCTTTTTTTAAATAGAAATACAGTGTTTGAAATAAAAAAATAAAACTATTTTTATAACAAAAATGGGTAATGTAATGCATATATAATTTTAATAGAAATTTGATGATAACTAAACTTATACAAAAATATATTAATAGAAAGTTTTTATTTAATAAAATATAACTACTCCCCTGGCTCGAACACATGCGAAGATTCTCCCGGGCATGCTGAGTTATCCAGCATTTCTTGCGGAAAGCGGTAGCGACTGTTTTGTACATATCTGCTGACATGGAGTCTCGAAACGAGATCAAAGGCGTTCTAACTCCAATCATAAATCCACCCCGAAAAGGACACCGATTTCTCGCGTTGCTGAACGGTTTCAGTTGCAGTTCTGTGCCTTTTATAGTCTCCAGGTCTTTTCCAGATACGAACACGTCGGTTATCTGCATGAATACTGATACGCGATTCATCAATGAATAGACAGTTTTATCAAATGTGTTGCATTTTACCGGAGCCTAGCCTACTGCAGTCTCCGTCGCTGACGTTGCCGTGAATTCTAAGGTTTTTTTTTAAAGAATTAGGGTAACAAACGAGCACACAGTCCACCTGATGGTAAGTGGTTGCTGTGGCCCATAGACATCTATCCTCGATTACGTATCAAAATGTAAATAGGTTGTCACCCCTGAGGACTAAGATGGAATGCCTCTTATCCAGTAAAAAGGGTCTCCGGTTCTCTACACTCACCATACGAAACACATCCGTTAAAGTTATTTTTGTTATAATTTTAGTCCCTTATGAGGTTTTTTAATTTCATCATAATTTAAGTTCCCACTTGTGTTTTTTTACGAAACAAATTATTTTACTTGTAACGAAGCATCCTGATTTTTTTTTATAGAAGAGGACTTCCTCTAACGAACACGAGTATGCAGCCATGTGATAGTAAGTGACTACCGCTGCTCATAAATAACTGCAACACCAGGGGAATTGCAGTTGCATAGACGGTCTTTTAGAAAGGAGTAAGCTCTTTTCCTATTTTTTTTATTTTTAATTTTCGTTTTTCAAAACGTTACCCCCACACTAGGATTTTCTCCTGTATCGTGAAGGCAGTTTAAAAACACAAATTTCACAATGACAAACATCCAGACCCGGAACAATTATTTGTAGGCCATACAAATACTTGTTCCGTGCGGGATTCCAATCCCAGCCCAGCAACTCATTGATAAGTCACTGCGCCTCAAAGCTGTCACGTTTCTTGAAGGTCCCTAAGTCGTATCGATCTGGAAAAATCGCCGGTGGTAAATGACTCCACAAAGTGGTCGTAAGAGGAAGAATACTCCTCGTAAAACGCACAGTGGTGGACCAGTATTCATCCATCTTGATAATTAATCGAGGATAAAATGTCGGTGTTTATGATCCACAGCATTCATTTACTAATACGTGGACTGCGTGCTCGATTGTTATCCTTATTTTTTTAAAAAAAGTTAAGCAGGAAACGTTGACAAGTTCTGTTCCCACTGTCACCTATGAGATTGATGATGACAATTGTAAGCTTCTATAATATTAAGATATGATTTACTACGTACGCAGCCGTCAGGGAAACATTGTGAGAAAACTTGCATGTCTCAAAAACTAAAATATTTCGAGGAACCGTGAGGTCCGGAGTACCCTGTGTCATTAACCATCAGAAATGAGAGAAGTTATGTGACAAAGGGGGTGTTTGTGGACTGTTACTTCTTTTTGTGATATCAGGGAGTAGGTTTTGATGATGCCATAAATTTGTTTGCTCTAGCAAAACCTGGTGCTACGTTTGATTTCGATTTTTTGTGCCGCAATTTAAATACATTTTTTCACGGAAAAATTAAAACACTGAAAAAGGCCGGAGTACCTAAATGAATTTCACCGCTTTTTTAAAACCCAAATATAAAAAACGCTCAGTTAAAAATGAACTTCCATAAGGAAAGCCAAAATGTATTACGAGTATATGTTAATTACAGATAGTCCTATTGTAAAAAATGTTAAATAAAAAATGTCACTAATAATCCATATAAACGGGCTACGTGCAATTTACTAGTGCAATTTTTTTACCTATTCTAACTAGAAAGCCAATATGATTTTCATCTTTTGTCTGTAAAAGTCCAAAGCTGAACTTTTACCAAGGCATATGTTATGCTGTGAGGCGGGTGGGGGAGGGGGGGTGGGGGGGAGAAAGGAAGTATTTACATTAATTGCCACAGTTGACAGGCTGAGATGAGATGAGAACAAGGTACCTACTTGACGTCTCGCTACTTTGACAATGCATCTCGTCGCCGGTATTTTACATCTAGTGTAAAAGGTATAGTGACGAAATCAAAAGAAATAAAAACAAATGTAGTTAAATGAAATAGGTTCATTTATTTTTTCAGGGTTAAATGAAATATATCTCATTCAACAAATGTCATTTTTTTAAACCTACTATATCCACTAACTATTCTTGTAGTGGTTTCTGATCATATTCATGCGATAAAACGAGTGAAATACTGCACATCTAGATTTATTTATTATAACTTTATTTAAAGATTCTACAAAATAATGGTTATTATGGGCTGAATTAATGGCTTATGGAATATTCTACCTGTCAATTCCGAAAGAACTTAAGAAATAAAGAATGGCAGGCGTAATAGGAGGGCGAGATATCGACGTTTCATCTGTTACGGAACCTGTAACTCTTAAGGATATTTTATTGTGTACCTTTTGAATAGTATAGTAATATAAATACAAATATATATATATAAACTAAGAGAAAAATTAAAAAAAAAGTTTTATAATGAAAATTAATATTTTTAAGCTTTTCTCCAATTGTCCGCTATAATAATAACTAAAAGATTAAAATTAATAAAAAATCTACACTTTGCCTTTTGGCCCCGCTATTCCTGGCTACGGTCGCTACCATGGAAAAGGCGGGGAAGGGGTGCTAAGAATCTCCGGTGGAGGTTCGATTGCCACCTACGACGACTCGATCTGGCAACTTATAACGCACGCACCCTGATGACTAACGAGAAGATCCTGGAGCTGGAAGAAGAGATAGACAAGTTGCGTTGGCATATTATAGGATTATCCGAGTTCTGAAGAAAGGAGGAGGATAATGTAATCCTCGAATCTGGCAACTTGTTCTATCAACGGAAGGGCGACCATCGTCGCAATGAGATGTCGGATTTATCGTCCACAAGTCTCTCGTTAACAACGTTGTAAGGATTGGAAGTGTGTCGACGAGGGTTGTGTACCTTATATTTAGAAACACTAAACGGTATTAGCTGAAGACCATCCAGGTTTACGCACCAACCTCGTCACATCACGATGAGGAGGTGGGGAAAATGTAAAAAGATATATATCTCTAGAGCTATGCATTCCTCCAAAATCCACTATACGGTGTTAATGAGAGACGTCAACGCAAAGCTAGACACAAGAGAGAATCGAGCTGAAATAAGGGAAATTTCGATGAGGGCAACGTAACCCATGGAGCCAGCAGCTGGCCGTCTTCATGGAGAAAGAGGGACTCTTTATTATGAAATCTTTCTTACAGAAGCGGCCCCAGAGGAAGTGGACCCGGTCGAGCCCCGACGGTTTGACAAAAAATGTGATAAACTTCATTATGAGGACCAGACGGCAACTATTCAGTGATTTCTCAGTGATCACGAAGGTGAAACTGGTAGCGATCACCGAATGGTTAGAGGTACACTAAACCAAAACGTTAAGTTGGAGAGGTCTCGTCTAACGAAGTCTAATCGCAAGTCCCAAAACCTTTCAGCTAGAGTTACAAAACCATTTTCAGTACCTAGAAGATTGAAATACAGTGAAAGATATGAAGGACAAGCTCGTTGAAACTGTCCATGCGGTCGGAGCTAAGTTTTGCAAGACTCGCCGCAGAAGAACATGTAGATAGCATACAGACAACTGAATAGACAGACTTCCAAATTCATGCGGTGGGACTTATGCAATTTTAATGCTGCTTGTATTGAAGAAGCGATAGAGCGGGACCAAGGCTCCAAAGCCTTTGCCAAAGATTTTTCTGCCAGAAAGAGCTAACTGTCAAAGCTGAAGACCGAGTGTGGCAGCAACGTTACCGTGAAATCTAAGATTTTGAGTAAAACTGAGAGATTCTATGTGCAGCTGTACACGTTATCTTTGGAACCACACGAAGTGTGAGTAACGATTTAAGAGCAAGTCTGATCCGACATTATAACGATGATATCCCGGACGTCAGTCTGATGGAGATTAGAATGGTTTTCCAGCACCTTAAAAACGGCAAGATCCCGGGCGAGGATGGAATTAGAGCGGAGCTTCTGAAAGCGGGTAAAATATCGGTATTTGAAGTCCGGTTGGAGGTAGGAAGAAGGAATTAAAGCTCATTAATTCCGTCGTCCATAGTGGTACTACTCTGGAGGCGTAGAGAAGACGTGCGTTCTTGTTCTTCTAATAAGGCGATAATGCTCTCTTGTAAAACTACATAAAAATCCTTCTTCTGAGCCGTGTCTACGTGCAGTTTTAGAGAGTCTTTACGAATCGTCTCGCACGCAGTCTCGACAACGTCCAGCATCCCGAACAAGCCGGTCTCCGAAAAGGCTTTAGCACCATAGACCACATACATACCCTTCGGAAAATTGTACAGAAAATGGAAGAGTACAATCAGCCACTTCTCTTCGTTTTGCGTATGTGGACTATGAGAAACCTTTTGATTCCGTCGAAAGAAAATGAACTTCGTTCCATACAAGCTTGGGCTTGGGATGAGTTGTTTCAATAAATTGAAAAGAACATACAAGGATGCCGTTTTTTAGTTATTATAAAATATAAAAAAAATAAAATGCATTTCAAACTTTTCTAATTGTTTAATTATTTTCTGCAAGTTTTTTTTTAGGATAGGGTGACAAACGAGCACGCAGTTCACATGATGGTAAGTGGTTACTGTGGCCCAAACACATCTACATCTATCCTCGATTAAGAATTAAATGCAGATGCGTTGTCACCCGTGAGGACTGAAATGGAATGCCTCGTTTCCAGTAAAAAGGGTCTCCGGTTCTCTACACTCACCATACGAAACGCAGCAGTGTTAGGCTGCTATTTTACGCTGGTATTCTGTGCGAGCATGGTCCTTCCCCGATCGAGCCAACCCATCGCGCTACAACCATACCACCAATATAGCTGCAGTATGACTCTACCACGTATAATTAATAATATAATGTCATCTACAAAAGCAGCCGGAGGCTGTACATTGTCTATTCTATTCCTCTCAAAACCCAAGTAACACATTATTGTCATTATGTGAGCGTAACAACCTACTGTCCTGTAAATCGTGAGAAAACCCAGGAGGCAAGTTAAATTAATTAACGAAAATAAAAACATGAAATATATCCACAAACATAACCACAATGCCAAATTCGCATGACAAGTTTAAACTCGAAGTTACCAAGTCTCCTTCAAAACAGGCAATGATCAATGAACATACAGCCTAATCAATCGTGTCCGATATTATTCAAATATTTTGTTTAGTTTAATTACGTAGCCTATTTAATCAATTTTCTAAATAGATTTCTTTTATTCAGTATTAATCTCTACAGATTCGCCTCAACGTTTCAATATTATGAGTTGTTTTGATACTGAAGGCTATTTTTTTTTTTTTTTTTTTTTATAGGAGAGGGGGCAAACGAGCATGCGGCTCACCTGATGGTAAGTGACTACCGCCGCCCATGAACAACCGCAACACCAGGGGAATTGCAGATGCGTTGCCGGCCTTTTAAAAAGGAGTAGGCTCTTTTCTTGAAGGTCCCTAAGTCATATCGGTCCGGAAAAATCGCTGATGGTAATCGATTCCACAAGGAAGTCGTGCGAGGAAGAAAACATCTTCTAAATCGCACAGTGGTGGACCGCCAATCATCCAGATGGTGTGGATGGTATCGGGAGTTCTGCCGCGATGTGCGTTCATGAAATTTGGCGGCTGGGATTAATCCGAACAATTCCTCAGAGCACTCCCCATGGTAGATGCGAAAGAAAATGCAAAGAGATGCAACATCTCTTCGCAGTGCCAATGAATCGAGCCGATCGGAAAGGGCTCGGTCGTCGACGATTCGAGCCGCTCTGCGCTGGATGCGGTCAAGTGGAAGGAGCTGGCACTGGGGAGCCCCTGCCCAGAGATGGGAACAGTATTCCATGTGAGGCCGAACCTGCGCCTTGTAAAGTTGCAGGCGGTGTGCCGGCATGAAATACTGTCCCGCTCTGCTGAGCACGCCAAGCTTTTTAGAGGCCAATTTGGCTTTCTCTTCCAAGTGACCACGAAACTGCACGTCACTCGATATGTCGACTCCGAGGATACCGATACTGGCTGAGGCAAGAAGGGGAGTGCCTTGAAACTGAGGAGATACGACAAAGGGGTTCTTTTTAGCGGTAAACGCGCAAACTTGTGTCTTCTGAGGATTAAACTGGACTAGATTTAGTCGCCCCCAATCCGAGACTTTGTCCAGCAAAGACTCGACTTCAGACACAAGTTTGTTCCGGTACTCGGCGACGTTTTCCCGAGAAATATTGGCCCGGCCGGTGTATAGAGCATCACCAGTGCTGTCATCCGCATAGCAATGAATGTTACCAGTTAGCAACATATCATTGATATGCAGAAGAAACAGCGTTGGTGATAGCACACAGCCTTGTGGAACACCAGCGTTAATAGGCTTGTAGTCAGAACATGCACCGTCTACAACGACCTTGATGCTCCGATCTGCAAGGAAGCTGGTGATCCAATTGCACAATTTCTCGGGAAGCCCATAGGAAGGGAGCTTCGAAAGAAGCGCTTTGTGCCAAACCCGATCGAAGGCCTTCGCAATGTCCAGACTAACGGCCAACGCCTCCCCCTTGGACTCTACTGCCTCCGCCCATCTATGGGTCAGGTAGACTAGAAGATCACCAGCTGATCGACCCCGACGAAAACCGTATTGGCGGTCACTGATCAGCTGGTGATCCTCAAGGTACCGGATGAGCTGGCAGTTAATAATGGATTCCATTATTTTGGAGAACAAGGAGGTGATCGCGATAGGCCTATAGTTGGACGGGTCTGAGCGGTCGCCTTTTTTAGGGATCGGGTGGACAAAAGCTGTCTTCCATGAGTTCGGGACAACGCCATGGGAGTAGGAGTACCGGAAAAGACGCGTTAGAACCGGTGCCAACTCCGGAGCACACGTCCTCAGCACAATTGGGGGGATTCCGTCAGGCCCACTCGACTTGTGGATGTCAAGGGAGAGGAGTGCTCTGCGAACCGAGCGCTGTGAGAATAGCACATCCGGCATAGAGCACTCACACCGCGGGATGGTCGGCGGTGTGTTCCCCCCGTCATCAACAGTCGAGTTGGACGCAAAAAGGGAGCCTAAAAGGTCGGCCTTCTCTTTTGCGTCGTGGGCCAGTGAGTCGTCCTCCCTGTGCAGAGATGGTAGTGATGGCTTACAGAAATTCCCTTGGACAGCCTTGGCGAGAGACCAGAATGCACGGGTTCCCGAAGGAAGGCGAACTAGTTTCTCGCCAATTCTGCCTATGTGCTCTGACTTTGCCTTGGCAATAACTCTTTTGAAGGACCTGGAGGCGAAGTTATACTTCTTTTTAAGTGTGCTGGTGTTTACATCCCGAGTCACCGAAGCCGCAGCCCAGGCTTGATAACACTCCTGCTTTCTGCGCAATGCAGTCTTACAGGAGCGACCAAACCAAGGCTGAGACCTGCCTCCGATGGGTACCACAGATGATGGAATAAATAGTTCCATTCCCTGTAGCACCACATCAGTGACAGAGTCAGCAACAGCGCTGGGATCATCCGGCGAGAAGCAAACCCGCCCCCATGGGTAGGATGCAAAGAAAGACCGCATTCCGTCCCAATCCGCCGACCTGTAATGCCAAACACGGCGGCAACCTGCAGAACGCAACCGCGAAGGGAGCGTGAGTGGCACCATACTCCGGATCAGACAATGGTCCGAAGAGCCGAGAGGGGCATCGACGGAAACCTGATATCCGTCCGGATGAGAGGTCAGCAGAAGGTCCAACAGGGAAGGTGTATGATCCTCCACATCTGGAATCCGCGTAGGCGAAGTAACCAGTTGTGTCAGACCATATGCCAAAGCAAAGTCATAAACAGATCTCCCCGCATGATCGGTTAAACGTGAACCGAGCCATTCGGCATGGTGGGCGTTAAAATCGCCAAGGATCACGATCTCTGCGGATGGGACCTGTTGTAGCAAGGAATCTGTAGCCATTTGGACGTGGTCGATGAGTCGGTCTGTTTCGGCATTACCGCTATGGGACCTATAGAGGCACCCGTAGACGCGCGGATGGTCGTCGCTGTCTACGCGTAGCCAAAGGATGGACAGGTCCGAACCTTCAAGACTGCCGAGGCGTCGAGAACAGATGTCCTCTCTGACATACACGCAAACTCCAGCCCGAGGCACAAAGGAGTGCTCCAATTTGTACCCCGGGCAGGAGAGATACGAAATATCAGCCGGAGAGGAAACCTGCGTCTCGGTCAGAAAGAGCAAGGCCGGCTTCGCCGTCTCGAGATGGTAGTGGACGGCGTTTAGGTTAGAGTGAAGTCCCCTGATGTTGCAGAAATTCACGGATAGCGTGGCAGGGGTCGCCTTGGTATTGTTGCTCAGTTTGCCCCAAGCAGTTTTGTTTTTGAGCGGAATTTTGCCCCCCCCAGAATACGCGGGGCAGCCTGAGCACCCACGCTCAGGATTGGAATAACATGGTCGTGGATGCTCAGCGAGGGATTCTCCAGGGGTACTGGTACCCTCCTGGGGTAGTCTACTTTGTAATTCCGCTACCATGTTGATGGGGGGGGGGGGGGAATTGGGCCTCCGGCCACCTGCACTCACCAGACGAAACGCAGAAGCAGAGCCTCTACTTCACGCCGGTATTCTGTGAGGTCGTGGTACCAACCCGGCTCGAGCCTGCCCATACGTGCAACAGCAAAAAACTGCTGCGGGGCTCTACCATTATTATTATAAAGATAGCCTTCATTATATAATATCATAGACAAAATACATAAAAATATTTAAAAAAGTTTTGTTTTTGCTATGGTAAAAGCATTAGGTTTCCTTTTTCAGTTTTAAAAAGTGTTTTTATGATTGTCCCATACATTACAGAAATAAAAACCATTTAATAATGCTTATAATTTATCGTTATATTACCTAATTATTTTTGTATAACTGTTTCGAACGATGTCAACAACCCAATTTCATACATCTCCTTTGGACAGTGCTGCAGTCCCATCAGCGGTGCCAAGTTGACTGTCAGTATATCAAAGTGCTAAAGTATTTCAGCAGTAGGGCTACGATGGTTATTCGAGGACAGAACTAGAGTACGAAACTTATCCAACTGCAAAGGGGTGTAAGACAGGGTGACGTTATATCCCCGAAACTCTTCACCGCAAGTCCAACTTCGACCAAGAGGTCAAACAACGGATTCGACTCGGCTGGGCAGCGTTCGGCACATCTTACAACAACACAAATTATAGCACATCTTCTCGTTAGGTATAACTCAAAATTTGAAAACGTGATTGTACCACCAGTGCGTGTTGCTAGTGATGACCTATGGAACTGAGACGTGGTCCTTCCGCCGTATGAGGAAGGTCAAATTCGCTCAGCGAGCTATGGCTACACTCGGTATTTCTCTACGTGATAGACTTAAAAACGAGGATTTCCGCAGTAGCACCAGATTATCTGACATAGTCCAAAGAATTATTATACTGAACTGGCAATGGGCCCGACTATATAGCTCGAAGAACCGATCACCGATGAAGAAGGAAGGTTCTCGAGTAGCAGCCTCGTACCGGCAGGCGACATGTAGGGCATCACTGCACTAGATGGTGTGACGACCTGGTAAGACGTGCAGGAAGTCAATGGGTGCAGGTGGCTCGGGACTTTGCTTTGTTCCATTCTTTGGGTAGGCCGATTTTCAGCAAAGGACTTTTGAAGGGCTGTAATGATGATCATGATAACTTTACCTTTGGGTGAGAAAAGAATCAACCTATTTTTAAAGGATAGGGTGACAAACGAGCACACAGTCCACCTGATGGTAAGTGGTTGCTGTGACCCATAGACATCTATCCTCAATAAAGAATCAAAATGTGGCCGTGGCTTTGTCACCCGAGGTGAACAAAGAGGAACCCCTTGGCTGGCTTGTTGTGTAGGGCCAGCCCGAGGTGGCCACTCCAAATGGGCTTGACGAGAGGGGTGGATCCAGAGACCAGATCCGCCGCTGGGGTCGGGAAAGCGGGTGCTACTAAGCGCTCGATTATCCTGGCCCCATGGCCTCCGCGTATCAGACTCGGGGGGGTCCAATACGCAGGTGGATTGTGGCGTGCCTTATGTTCCCGGTGCGCCTTGCCTGAGAAGGAAAATGGGGAGTAGACGTTCGCCCCCGAGAAGGGGCTGCCATGGAGCGGCTGACGCTAGTGGGGCCGCGGATTTGTGCGAAAGCGTACCCTTGGCCCTGCCAATATGCGGCAAAGGTAGAACACCATGGGGTTTCAGTCGGTGCGAGTCCGATACAACCCGTCCTTGCCCCGTAGGAATTTCCCCATGTAAAAAAAAGGACGGAATGCCTCTTTTCCAGCAAAATGGGTATCCAGTTCTCTACACTCACCATACGAAATACAGCAGTGTCAAGCTGCCATTTTACGCTAGTATTCTGTGAGAGCGTGGTCCTTCTCTGGTCGTGCCGACCCGTTCGTGCTATAATTATACTTCTAATATAGCTGCAGCATGGCTCTACCAAGGATTCTCTCATCAGCGACAGCGACAAGTCTCGGATACAAGTCCATTCCATCGGGTCGGTAATCTCACCAACAAATGAAGTAAATATATTATAGTCGTTTCTTAGAGACTCTCTTAGAGACATCTTAGCCGCCACTTAAACCATCAGCTCGTCAGTCATTTAGAGGGACGTCACGCGCCACCCTTCAGTTTGTTTACCGGTACAAGGGTCGATAATCTTTTTTACCCGACAGTTGTAGGTTCTTCTAATAAGAGGTAAATAACCAACCCATTGCCTCTTCTACTTATTGATTCATTGGCCTATGTCAGTTTTTCTAGTTCTACTGCGGATATCTTCATTACGGGCAATATAATGCAGAAAAGCTCCGAGTAAAGCCATTTTCATATTGCTCGCTGAACTATGTTTAGCCTTAGGATCTGTTTGTTATCACTGGCAACCTGCACAGGTTGCACATTTTGTTTTCAAGGCTTGACAAATATGTGACAAGAAGATGTAACATAATTTAATAATCATAAATATATAAATCGAAATAAGTACTTTTATTTAAATAAACATCATACACATTTGAAATATATTAAACAAATTAGAAATATAATTTTATACTAGCGTGAAATAGCAGCTCAATGCTGCAGTGTTTCATTCATATGGTGATTGTAGATAACTGGAGACCCTTTTTACTGGAAAAGAGGCATTCCATCTTAGTCCTCAGGGATGGCAACGCATCTGTATTTTGATTCTTAATCAAGGATAGATGTAGTTGTATATGGGCCACAGCATCCACTTACCAAAAGGTGGACTATGTGTACGTTTGGCACCCATATTCTATAAAAAAAAACCAAATTACTCTACCAATATGACTGTGATTACTTAGAGATTCCTAACAACAAACTGTGCTGCTTTCTTTCCCTACTAAATTAAAATAACGCTACCTCAAGCACGTTTGGATTTTTAATAAAGGTATTCAACGTAAACAACGCATGGCTTATATTATATGGCTTTGCACAAAAATAGAATCTTAAATGGATACAAATTTAAAAATGTATCTCAAATAATACTAAAAATGTAAAATTATTTTAATGAAGTAGCTTCAGTTCTGTCATACGTTATAACATCTGAATATGTATGAACAAGCTCAATGCTAGTTACTTGCTACCAAATAAGCTTTTCCATCACGGATATTAATAGGATACGTGTACCTCGTTAAAGAGGACTTTTGAAATTTTCTTTATTCTTAACAACATTTTCTTATTCATATAGCCTTTTATATTATTTATATTACAAAATAATTATATCTTTTATAAAAATTACAAAAATAAATTAAAAAGTCGACATTATTCCTAAGACATAGAATCGAAGAATTAAGGGCTCAGAGTTTTATTAACTTACATAGAAATATTGTTTTAATTCTTAAGTCAGTTTTTACATTTTATTTAATAAACTTTTGAGTTCAATTATTTAACCTTTTTGAGATTATGTCATATTGTTAATAATTAAGTTGTCGCATAGAGTTACGTAAATTTTTAATCCTATATTTATCCATTGTTAGAAATATAATTTTTCTTTTAATTTAAATAGAGTTATCTACGAAGTATATAATTGTCTATTAAATAAAAAAGAATCATTTCAATTGGCACAGTCGTTTCCAAGAAATTGGTGAAAATACATAAAAAACATACTCGCCCCATATATAACCTTCTCGTTTTTGAACTCAGTTAATAAAATGATAACGTAATAGAGTAATTTCTTGTCTTTTTCTTGCCTCTTGGGATTATCCTTTCCTATAGCAGCATTTCTGCTATACTCAAATTCGCCGACATATTGGCGATCAAAATATCAGACATACCTAAACTTCGACACTGCTTCCCGTCGTTCTGTTTGTAATTTTATGTTCTCTTTGATATAATATCCACAAATAGAACGTGCGTTTTAAGACGAACGCTACAAGTTTCTGATAACGTTTCCCTTATTTGACCTGAAGATATTCACGGGGTGAAATGGGGTGATTGTATCGCTTACATCGCCACAACGTGACGTACGTAGTCTAGTTATTGAAATATCCTTTTTAAAATAAATTAATTTATAACTTATACAAATTTTCAGTCATATTATGTGTTCACGTTAATGTTTCTATTATGTTCGTTATAGTTATTAATCGTTTTTTTTACATCCATTCCTCCATAAAAGTCTATAATAGATTGGAAATTCCAAAAGTGCATGCGTCATGAGCGTTTCAATTAATTTTGATGAAAAAAATAAATTGAATTCCTGACTTTAAAGATATATTATTTACGTGTTTCAAATTAACCGCTCTATGATTTTAACAGGTAGTTTCACCCACAGAAAAAAATAGTTATGTTCACAAAAATAAATAGATTACACAAAGTATAAAATAGATATAGGCTGTATGGTACATTTGTCCTCCGTCTATCAAGGGCTAAAAAATGTTAAAGCGCCTTTAAATTTTTAATAGCAATAAAACTTAAAAAATCATTTTATTAACAAGCCACGCGTACTATGCTTTTGATATGAAATAGGAAACCAGTTGATGTAATTCTAAAGCTAATAAAAAAAAACTCGGTCTCGATATATGTCAATTGTTTCGGGAGTTATCGTGACCACATACAAAATCAACATCTGGACGTCCACGTAATTTTTTTTTCAGACCGTATTTTTTTTTCAAAGTTGAAATACTATATTATTTTTTAGAAAATATAAAATGGATTGATTCGTGTGTTTTCCTGATAAACGGCTACTTATATTATAGTATAAGTTCAATATAGTTATGATGTAAGCATTATTAGAACACAGAATTGATCGACGTTGAAATGTTGAGAGTAATGCACTATCTAAAAATGCTTCGCGTTATGAGATGACGTTATGAGGTGTGCAAAAGACCACTGCTGAACATGGCCTTGTCAATAGATTGCCTCTTAGGTGGAACTTTACCATTGTTCTGCAGTTTAGTTTGATTGTTTCAGTTTCCGTTTTCCTCTTTTATTTGTGTCGCCTCTTACGACACCCACGTGACAACATAATTATGGTATTGGATATTCTTACACCACATCAAAGTAAAATTTTTATTTGAAGTTTCCCTGAGCAAATTTCAGGATTTAATTAATAAATTTAAAAATGAAATTGCCACTGTGTGCCGAATTGTTAGATGCTGTAGTAAATAATCGTGCCAATGCTTTTTTGCTTGAAGTGTTGACAATCCGAATCGCGACATTTGGCAATCGGATTGGCGATAACATATGATGTGTCGCGTCTCTGATACTGTTCCCCACGCCGTTTTCCAAATTTCGATGAGTGTGATACATTCTTTGTAAGTGAAATGAACGGAAAAGCTAAAATGGTAGCAGATTGATCACTCATTGTTCGTAGAAGTGAGAAAAAGTCAAATTTTATCTCAAGTGTAAGGGTTTTATTATTATTATTTATTATATTCAGCAAATCGCATTATTCTCTAGTTTTTTTTTTGCTGAACAAATGAAGCACGCACATAGTTAATTAATCCAGGTTGCTTAGCGCGGTCTTTGTGAACCCGGAATTACTACGCTAATTAGCTAGGCTGACTTTTTTTGCTAGAAATGATGTTGATAAAAGAGTAAATAATCTCAAAATAATGGTATCAGCGGGCTCCACCACGTATGAAGTATAATTAACTAAAGGTAATATAATTAAACGATTATATGATAACCGTGCAGTGGCAGTGTAAGAATATCCACTACCTTATATCGTGTCGTATGAGGCGACAGAGGGAAACTGAAACAGGAGATGGGCAGCAGCATCTTCCTGATGACAACTTAAAATAAAATAAAAAAACTGCGGTTGCAAACACGTGATATGAGGCAATAATATAGATGAGGCCTACGCAGTGGGCTTGTATGTGCAATAATAGTAATTTTTTTTATAGGATAAGGGTGACAAACGAGCACACAGTCCACCTGATGGTAAGTGGTTGCTGCGGCCCATAGCCATCTACATCTATCCTCTATTACAAATCAAAATGTAGATGCGTTGTCACCCGTGAGGACTAAGATGGAATGCCTCATTTCCAGTAAAAAGGGCCTCCGGCCACCTACACTCACCAAGCAAAACGCAGAGGTAAACCTCTACTTCACGCTGGTATTCTGTGAGGTCGTGGTACCACCCCGGTTCGAGCCGGCCCATCCGTGCGACAGCAAAAGCTGCCGCGTAGCTCTACCACTGTTAAAAATTTATTGTTTTTAAATATTTATTATTGACCTGGTAGAGCCAAAATGTAGTTAAAGTATAATTGCAGCACGGATAGGCACACCACGCTTTTACAGAATACCAGCGTGTAATAATTAAGCGCAATTTTACTGTATTTATTATGGTGAGTGTAGAGATCCGGATATCCCTTATTCTGGTCACGAAGCATTCTTATATTTTATTCCTCAGAGATGTTAACGCAACTACATTTTGATTCCTAAACATGGATAGATGTATACGTCTATGAACCATAGCATTCATTAGCTGGTCTGTGTGTTAATTTGTCAACCTTATTCAAAAAATATCTTCATGATAAATATTATGACAATCTTAAGCGATTTGCTCCTTTTACGACTATTAATTTTGCTAAATATATAATATTGCATTCTTTGAAACAATTACGAAAAAAATAAAAAAGGTGTTCGTTACTTAGGTACGGGAATTTATAAAGTTTCCAAGATTGCTTAAAGTGGTAAAAGTGTTAAATTACGGTCTATTGTTAGCTCTTAAGCAAATTGACGACAATAATGCAGCTGCAGTGTAGTTTTACAATTTAGCTGATGAACGACGTAGCTAATGACCGTGTGGCTTAGGAATTAGCGTACCTGAATACTGAGTCGCGAGTCTTGGGTTCAAATGCAAATTGCTTAAAATTTATGCAAAAATGCAAATATTATAGTATTTTTATACATGTTAGAGCCATGTTGCATAGCTGCAATAGTATAGTTGTAGCAAAAATGACTGAGTTGGCTCGACCAGGGACGGACCACGCTCTCGCAGAATACCAGCGTAAAATAGCAACTTAAAGCTGCTGTGTTTCGTATGGTGTGTGTAGAGAACCGGAGACCATTTTTACTGAAAACAACGCATTCCATCTTAGTCCTTACGGGTGACGACGCATCTGCATTTTGATTCGCAAACGTGGATAAATGTAGATAGATGTCTATGGGCCACAGCAACCACTTACTATCAGGTGAACTGTGTGCTCGTTTGTCACCCTTGTAGTATGAAAAAAATGTTGTTCCTGGACTTGTCACGTTTCTCTTATACGGTACCGTTATCTATTACAACATGTTAACATAATAATAGTAATGCCCTCCAGACGGAATTTCGGTCATGGCACCCAGCTTCAGACAGGATTATAGTGCCTGAGTCTATGCGCAATCACAGGTGCTCTCTCTCTAATCCTTCACTCTTATAGTCTGATGGGACGGTAAACTGACAAAACCAAAGATATCAAGCGGACAAACGACTTTACGTGCTTTCCAAGGAACGAGGGTGAAATACCGCCAACTTTCTGACTCCACGCAACTGTTGTGGGTGTTTGTGTTACTGTAAACGTTGGCAGTTGTGCTGAGGAGTAGGCAGTCATTGCAGTTATTGAGTAAAAATTGTAAGTTTTCAACTTTAGAAGAAGATCTTATCAAGGATCAAATTGTTTGTGGTGTAAACAGCACAATAATCCGAGACCACTGGCTCAGATGTGAGGACCTAGACCTGGACAAAGCTGTGAAGTTGTGCTAGGCCGAAAAAATTTTGCAAGGGTATATCTGAAATAATAAAGATAAGTTGGATATTCGTCAAAATTCGAGTGTTTACAAACTTCTTTGTGACTGTTCGCTACTTCGAGACAAGTTATGAAGAGCATTTAGTCGCGTACATTATTTTAAAGTTAAAGTCTTACATAATTGTATAATGGGTTGGGTTATAATTGAAATCGTTTGGCAGGAGTTTGGGGGAGTTAGGTGTGGTATTTGGTAGAAGCTTGGTCCCTGATTTTTACAACATTACTCGAATTAAACGTTGCATTGTTTTCGAGAAAATAATAAAAACTTTTATAACCTATGAATGGGTAAAACATGGAAAAACGAATGCAATATTACTGTGAAAGTTGGCTAACATACATAAAATAGTGTTAGTGCGAAAAGGACGTAAGAATAGTGTTACATTATATGTCGTATACTTACATGGCATGTTATATACTTATATGGTATTTTTATTCTTCTGTGGTTAAGTCTATCTATAAACATCTTTAACCTGCACTCTAATTTAAACGATAAAATCGGTTAAATCAATTACATTAATTAAAGACAACATATTAATTTTATCGCTCACAAAACTTAAGGCATTCAGACAATATTATCGTCTATGCATCCGAAAACAGGTTGCACTCAGGATTTGTGTCCAGGAGAGCATTCAGTGCGGTGAGAACAAGAGGAACAGGCGAGTTGGCATGCGCAACGATGTGTGCCTATGGTTCGGTAAAAAAGTAATACTTGCGATTACGACAGTAGTTATTTGATACACAAAATCGAAACATTTCGTCGCTCGTGTCTAGAATGTCTATCTGAGCGTATCAACAAGCTATCATAGCTTGTAGAATTATTTTACACGCCATGATAGCGTTTTATGCCGAACTTCCAATGAGTTGTAATTAAGAGAACCGAGGAGAAATTCACTTGGAAATATGGATAGTATCTATAAATGCGCTTGTAGATATATCTTAAAACGGATTCTAAATGCAACAACTAGTTTCGAAGCACTAAATATTAAGCGTATTACGCTAGTTCTAGCTCGTTACGAAACTCTTTAGCATTTCTGAGAAAAAATCCCAAACGTTTGTATGATTTTTTAGCTAACGTTATAATAACAGGCCGCCTCACAATATGGTCGTTCGTCATCCTCACGGTGATCACGACTGGTTGCGTGGTTGGAGGGTAGGTGAGGTATTCGCAGCAGTTTGTTATTAATTTAACAGCATGCGGCTGCGTACGTCAGGTGGTGATTGGTAGCTTATTTTACCACAGCACGGCAATCGCACGACGCAGTCGCTCGCTGCTTAAGTGAAGAGCGGTTGCGTTAGTTAGTTGTATAAATAGCAGCTATTTTAGCTCGCCCCTTGCCTGAGGATGAGGATGCCTCGTGTAGAGGCGAAACTCGTGTCGTATTATTGTCGGTGGTGTATCCTTTCTAATGTGTTGGGAGTACTGGTGCTGGATTTAGCGGTGACGGAGATGGTACACGCAATTGAGGGAGGGCGGGAGGTACTCTTCAAACTAGGTAAGACATCATTTTATTTCACTAAGCGGATATAAGCAAAGTAAATTTTACAATTTTAGTGTGTTTAAAGATAATAGATAATAATGAGGCATCCACATCATGGCCACACCCAGTCACACGTAGTTGATCCTTACAAATCAACATAAAAATTTGTTTGTTTATTAACATCTCTGTTTTAAAGGTATAAATATTTTTATTAAATTAGTATTATAAGAAATTTCGTTTATTTTTAGTAATTTTTTTTAATACAAGTGTGAAGGATTATATTGTGTCTTTATTAATAAGGGGAGATGATATAGGTATTTGTGTAATTGTAATCGTAGGTAATTATGCTGAACAATAAATAAGTTGTAATAATAATTTCTTAACAGAAAAGCTCAATAAACTGATTTGACATGTTAAAAATACAAAATATATCATAGTCATATTTTCAATTTGAGCGTTACCGCGGATATGATTACTGTAGGTAACCACTGTTTTTTATATCAAAGTGAATAAACAGTCCACCTGATGATAAGTGGATTCTGTAGTCCATGAACAACTGCAATCAACTTTAAACAAAGGATGCTGTTGAAGTATTCTAACTACTGAGAATTAAGATGGAATGCATGAATCTTACGTGCCTTCCTTAAAATGCATTATAGCACGTATTGCTGCTTTGCGACACAAAAAGGTAAGGGGTGGTACCTTCTACTCAGATAGACCCTTATGCAGTAAAGGAGTCCAACCGTCTAGTAAATAATGACTGAATCTGTTGACATTAAGCTATTTCAAGCGTTTAGTTAAAAAAAAAAACAGTATTATTTTATTGCGTTTATAGGTACCTTATTGTTCTTGTTTCATCCCTTTATAAATTTTTCTTATATCTAAATTATCTATTTACTTTAACCTACTCCACTGAAATACTAACTAATCCATTCTCACTGCTGAGAATGAAGATGGAATGCATGAATCTGACTTGCGTGCCTGAAAATACATTAAAACGCTAAATTACCTATTGAGTTTAACCTACTCCAATGCAATACTAATTGAACACTATTATTCTAATAATTACAGCCAAATCGGCATTTTGATCATCATTGTGTGTATTTGCAGCTTACTTTTAGTTATTTTGATGGTAATTTCAATATATTCCTTGCTCTTTATTCTTAATTATTTAAAATATAACGATGTTAACTTTTCATGTTTACAACTTAAAGAGATTACATACTTTAATGAATTGCCCATTTCAAGTTTCATCGCTACGTTATCAACGCTTTAATAAAATTGCGAAGAGCGACTGCTGAACCATGCGACGCTGTTTGATGTTTTGAGAGGCACTTTAACCAACAGGTATATTCTTTAAATTTTCGGCTTCATTCACTGAAGTTTAATGTAATATTTAACAAATAAAGTGATGCAAATGTGCAAGTGGAACTAAAGTACTTTTTTTTCTTTAATTTAATTGATATTTTTTTTAAATATAATAATATCCTATATGATGCAATGGCAATGGGCTGACTTTTCATATAGGCCGGTTTACGTGGTAGAGGCATGCTACAGCTATATTGTGGTTGTAACACGAATTGGTCGATTCGACCGGGGAAGGACCGCGCTCTGCTGTTTGTTCGTATGGTGATTTTAGGGAACCGGAATCCATTTTTACTGGAAATAAGGCATTCAATCTTAGTCCTCAAGGGTGACAACCCATCTGCATATTGAATCTTATCCGTGGATAGATGTAGATATCTATGGGCCTCAGTATCCACTAGACTGTGTGAAGACTGTGGGAAGAAAGCGAAATGTAGTGCGAAATCCACTTGATGGAGTGACGGCCTTGTAAGGACCGTGTTTTGTTTGAAATTATCCTCTTGCGTTACATTAGGATGATTCAAATCAATGAATGAACGAATAATTTATGCGTCCCACACAATCGATAAAAGAAATAAAGTAAAACTACAAAGAAAACAAAAAATAATATATACAAATGCATTGGGTTGCGGCAATGAATAAGCATTCGACTTAGCATGATACTGTAGCAGTATTGTCACGACCACAGCGCTCTAATTCTGTCAGTGCCTCATATTACCGAGAGACTAGAAGCGGCTGGACTGTTTGCAGTTTTGTTTGCATTTTACAGACGAATTTTGGACTATAGTACTAAAAACCTACAGATATTACTCAATGTCACCTGTCTAGTAGGTCTAGTGGTTAATAATTTGGTAGTTATAAATAAAGTATAGTTCTGAGATTTAATTAAATCCTGTATTTTCTCTTCACAAAGGATGGATGTATTTCAATCGCTGCCAGGTATGTTAGCCGATTACGCTTTTTTACCATCGAAACTTATAGTTATACAGAGTTTTAATTTAAGTAATATCTAATAATAATTGTGAGTTGGTTTATGATTTTTTAAGATTATTCTATTATAAGTTAGAAGTCGGAGCCAAAAAATCCAAAAGTCCATCTGTAAGTACTCATATTGGCGAGGGGTAGAATTGTCGAATGCGAAGCATGTATGGTATTTGTGGCATTCACGATTTCTTATTTACGCAACTTAAAAAAATTATTATTTGTTTTTTTTTTTTACTTGGGGTTTTAAATTAAACACCAATAATAAAATCAAGGTACAGTTTATTAACATAATAAATATATTTTTTTTCACAAATTCATACTTATTTAAAGGAAATTTATTACTAACTAAATATTTTATTTAAAACTAGGAATTGATTATAAACTAAATATTAACAAAAAAAGGTCTAAATAAAACTAAAATAAATAAATAAAACAATAAATGATATGTGGTTACTGCATAAAGCTACCATCAATGCATAGATTTTTGTCGTATTTTAGGCACTTCTAAATAGTTCTAAATAGGCTGTAACTATTTGCTGGGCACACAACCAACAGCAACTGCTTAAAGCCGGTTTTGATTAAGAAATGTCGATGCTCGACTTTAGGTCTGCTGTTTGTGGTTGTCGTTGGCTTATTCGTCAGTCCGGATCTTTAATTCATAAAACGTGGTTCTGTAGTGAGATCAATGTATATCGGTGTAACTTTAATAAGTCTTCCGTCAAAGTTGTCCTAAACTGTCTATGTGATACATTTAGATTGGCAGTTTTAAATAAAATGAAACTATTGAAAATGGCACAGTTCAAGAGACCTCTATGACTCCTGCGGCCAGAGAGTAGATCATTTTCACTAGGTGATTTACAGTATAATATAACTATTTAAAACTTGACTACATATATTATATAAGAAGAGAAAGACAATACTCGTATGTACGAATGTAGTTTTTTGTAACAAAATTACAAAAAATAGAAAATATCTCGTAACTTGAGATGGTCCACTCCCACCTCTAGTACTAACCCCTCGGCCTCTATACGACTTCCGCGATCCAAGTTAGTTTCGGTGGGTTTTCTATAATTGTTGTATATATTAATTTAAACCATCAATATCACCAAGGAAAAGACAGTAATAACGTTACCACATTAGAAAAGCATTAAAAATTACCCGCGTCACTTGGAAGAGAGTTATTTTAAATGAGTCCAAATAAGTTAATTTAAAGTACATTTGCACATTCATTACAAACGTAGATAAATTCAATCCTATTTTAATTCATTTACTTATTAAAGTATTTTAACAATGAGAAAAATAGCATTATTTTAAGCAATTATTCATAAGTAGTTGACTATAATCATTTTGTTGCTTCAGTCTAAGAATCTTCTTGGAACATTCATTACTCTACCATGTCTAGTACTCATAGAAGATGGTTGAGGTAAATCAGATGATATTATGTCCGAATTCAAAGTCGTCTGGGGACTATAATCCTTAATGTTAGGGTTAGTGACTGTCTTACTTACATGGGCTGGCCCTGTGCCATTTGTTGGTAACTGTTGTTAATTCCAGTGGGTAAGGACTTTGTACAGCTCTTACCGATTCACCGGTAGCTGTCTGAACTTTTGTAACCCTACAATTACCATCAGCACCTATAATTACCTTTATAATGGCCAATATAACCGACTGGTGTCAGTTTCAATAAGAACAATATTATTTAGTTTCGGCAAATTTTGTTTACATCTATCTTTACTACTAATTAGAGCAATATATTCGTTTCCAAAACGTTGTAGGAAATCTGCAAGTAATTTGTTTAAATATTATAAACGAATATTTATATTTTTTGCATCAATCAAATCTAAATCAGGCATATCACTATTATATTATATTAAAAAGGTCTAAATAAAACTAAAATAAATAAATAAAACAATAAATGATATGTGGTTACTGCATAAAGCTACCATCAATGCATAGATTTTTGTCGTATTTTAGGCACTTCTAAATAGTTCTAAATAGGCTGTAACTATTTGCTGGGCACACAACCAACAGCAACTGCTTAAAGCCGGTTTTGATTAAGAAATGTCGATGCTCGACTTTAGGTCTGCTGTTTGTGGTTGTCGTTGGCTTATTCGTCAGTCCGGATCTTTAATTCATAAAACGTGGTTCTGTAGTGAGATCAATGTATATCGGTGTAACTTTAATAAGTCTTCCGTCAAAGTTGTCCTAAACTGTCTATGTGATACATTTAGATTGGCAGTTTTAAATAAAATGAAACTATTGAAAATGGCACAGTTCAAGAGACCTCTATGACTCCTGCGGCCAGAGAGTAGATCATTTTCACTAGGTGATTTACAGTATAATATAACTATTTAAAACTTGACTACATATATTATATAAGAAGAGAAAGACAATACTCGTATGTACGAATGTAGTTTTTTGTAACAAAATTACAAAAAATAGAAAATATCTCGTAACTTGAGATGGTCCACTCCCACCTCTAGTACTAACCCCTCGGCCTCTATACGACTTCCGCGATCCAAGTTAGTTTCGGTGGGTTTTCTATAATTGTTGTATATATTAATTTAAACCATCAATATCACCAAGGAAAAGACAGTAATAACGTTACCACATTAGAAAAGCATTAAAAATTACCCGCGTCACTTGGAAGAGAGTTATTTTAAATGAGTCCAAATAAGTTAATTTAAAGTACATTTGCACATTCATTACAAACGTAGATAAATTCAATCCTATTTTAATTCATTTACTTATTAAAGTATTTTAACAATGAGAAAAATAGCATTATTTTAAGCAATTATTCATAAGTAGTTGACTATAATCATTTTGTTGCTTCAGTCTAAGAATCTTCTTGGAACATTCATTACTCTACCATGTCTAGTACTCATAGAAGATGGTTGAGGTAAATCAGATGATATTATGTCCGAATTCAAAGTCGTCTGGGGACTATAATCCTTAATGTTAGGGTTAGTGACTGTCTTACTTACATGGGCTGGCCCTGTGCCATTTGTTGGTAACTGTTGTTAATTCCAGTGGGTAAGGACTTTGTACAGCTCTTACCGATTCACCGGTAGCTGTCTGAACTTTTGTAACCCTACAATTACCATCAGCACCTATAATTACCTTTATAATGGCCAATATAACCGACTGGTGTCAGTTTCAATAAGAACAATATTATTTAGTTTCGGCAAATTTTGTTTACATCTATCTTTACTACTAATTAGAGCAATATATTCGTTTCCAAAACGTTGTAGGAAATCTGCAAGTAATTTGTTTAAATATTATAAACGAATATTTATATTTTTTGCATCAATCAAATCTAAATCAGGCATATCACTATTATTTAATGTTAAATTTAATTATTTAATGTAAAATATAAAAACATTATTGGAGTGAGTGGTTTAATAGACTCATAAGCCGTTGCTACGTATGATAATTCAATACAAGTTAGAGACTGTTTTCCCAAGATTCTTTTTAACATTTCCTTCACTATCTTTATAAGTTGCTCCCACCATCCTCCCCACCAGGGCGCACTTGAAGATAGAAAACGCTACTTAATAGCTGGTTTATAAATGCAATACATAAACCTTGATGAGATTTAGGGATTGGGTGGACAAAAGCTGTCTTCCATGATTTCGGGACTACGCCTAGGGAGTAGGAGTACCGTAAAAGACGGGTTAGAACCGGTACAAATTTCGGAGCACACGTCCTCAGCACAATTGGGGGGATTTCGTCAGGCCCACTCGACTTGTGGATATCCAGGGAGAGGAGTGCTTTGCGAACCGCGTGCTGTGAGAACCGCACATCCGGCATGGAGCACCCACACCGGGTGATGGTCGGCGGTGTGTTCCCTTCGTCATCAAGAGTCGAGTTGGACGCAAAAACGGAGCCTAAAAGATCTGCTTTCTCTTTTGCGGCGTGGGCCAGTGAGTCGTCCTCCCTGTGCAGAGATGGTAGTAATGGCTTACGTAAATTTCATTGGACAGCCTTGGCGAGAAAACAGAATGCATGGGTTCCACTACTAACAAGGTTCTCACCAATTTTGCATATGTGCTCTGACTGCCTTGGCAATAACTCTTTTTAAGGACCTGGAGGCGAAGTTATACTTCTTTTTAATCGTGCTTGTGTTTACATCCCGAACCGCCGAAGCCTCAGCCCAGGCCTGCCATAACGTACGCGCATAACCTAGTAATGCAGATTAGAACTAAAATCTACTTAGTGTTTTAGGCGCGAATTAACCAATTATATTATTCGTATTACAGTTCAAGAATTATTACTTATCATTTGACTAACAGGTCTGACTCGAAATGACCAAAAAATAATGGGCCAGCAAGCCGGCGTGAAGGAACATAAAATAAGGTTCCAATAATGCGGAATGACAAATTCCGCCGATGAACCGCGATAAACCAAAAAGTATCATGGTTCAGAGATTTATAAGATAAAAGTGAACTGTATGAGCGCTGATATAGGAACCATTACCGTTTTGAGTTGTCTAAGAAATATGTACAACTTCAAGATAACGATTACAAAAATGTATTTTAAATATGTATATTAAAATCTTCAACAACATTTTAACACCATTTGGGTTGGAATTTTTCTTTAAATTTATATTGGATCAAGAATAAAATATAAATGTCGAATATAAATAATTTATTTATATTATAACCTTTTCATTTTGAATTCGGTTAAAAATAGTGATTTCATTTATACTACTTCTTCAAAACAAAGATAGTTTTAATGTAACTTGTATACGCCATAGCAATATTCCTATTCATATTATATTTTGGATATTCTTTATTGGACTACTTTGACAGCGAAACTTCGAAAACATTAACTTTGCTTATTTGAGATAGCTAATAACTATCGATATCCGCTGTGGATATTGAATGATGTGGTAGACCAAAGTGTTAGTAGCAATCTTACAGTTACCACTTAACCACCATTGGACATATGCCTCCCCAATAGATTGTCTTATATATGGAATATTTCCCATAATTGCCACACTTGGCATGCGAGTTGGCAACCGCAGTTTTTTTATTTTTAGTCGTTATAAGAATTTCACTGCTGCCAATCTACTTATTTTTTTCCCTTAATTTTAAGTCGCAATCAATAAATATGTGGAGGAAATCATGGTAAGGAAGAGTAAGACACACATGTTATTCTGGTTAATAAAGAAAACTTTGCAAAATTGAATCTCACAAACTTGCGATGAGGCAGCAATGCGGTTTTCGCCCTCTTCAAACCCTCTCCAAAAAGACTTACTGAATCGCTGAAAGTTGAGTTTCGAAAATATCTCATCCCCTCACATCTGATAGCGATCGGTGCACTGTTATTAATAAAGAAGTTAATAAGGATATCCGTATCAAAACAAGGATAATTGATATAGCTCAACGGAGGTATGGTTGAAGTAGTGATGAGCCTGTCTTATAAAAATAATCGATGAGAACGAATGGTTCTCACGTAGCTATAAGATATAAGCGTGCCATTTTATTAGGTAGTTATAGATAAAAAAAAATATAGGAGAGGGGGTCAACGAGCATGCGCCTCACCTGATTGTAAGTGACTACCGCCGTTCATGAACAACTGCAACACCAGGGATGCGTTGCGGCCTTTTAAAAAGGAGTACGCTCTTTTCTTGAAGGTCCCTAAGTCTTATCGGTCCGGAAAAATCGTTAAAAAATTAAATTAAATTACGTTGTTTAATAATAATAGTCCTAAATTTAACAGATTGTGTTCAACACGATAGTAAATTTAAATCAGTTTCTCTTGCATATTTCAATTATTTATGAGAAAACTAGATTATAAGTTCACTTACAAAGAGCCTCTTGTTCAATTGTGATCAATCCATAATTCAAAGGGGAATCGAAATTGTTATATAAAGTACGTGTACAGGATGTGACATGTACATTTAAGGGCGATCACTCTAGTTGTTATGGCATTAAATGTAACAATGCCGGTGGCAAATTTTGTTTTGCTCGCGTTCAATTTGAATGTGTAAGCACCGAGGATTATTTCTGCATAATATATTTAATACATTATATATTTTACTTTTAAAGCAAAGGAATATTCCTGTGTTTGACGTCCTTGTACTAGACATTTCTTAAATATTAATCATATATATCTTTTGTCTGATCCACGCTGAACGAGCTTACAGTATCTCGAAGTCTTGCGGTGATATGCCTAAAAAGTAACGCAGGTAATTAGAAGGTTTTTTTTTAATAAGTCATATAGTTAAAAACCTCTTCTGTCGTCGAGCTACTAACACACCCTGGTATGCCCGTAACGTCGACCTCCATCGAGACTTAGAGCTCCCCACAGTCCAGCAATTTCTGAAAACACTCTCTGAGAACTTTTTCAAAGCCTCAGAGTCTCACTCTAATTTTTTTTATAGGATAGGGTGACAAACGAGCACACAGTCCACCTGATGGTAAGTGGTTGCTGTGGCCCATAGACATCTACATTTATCCTCGTTTACGAATCAAAATGCAAATGCGTTTTGATTCGTAAACGCTGGTATTCTGTGAGAGCGTGTTCCTTCCCCGGTCGAGCCGACCCATTCGTGCTACAACTATACTACTAATATAGCTGCAACATGGCTCTACCACGTGTAATCTAATCACTTTATTCGTGAGGCAGCTTCCTATGCAGCCTTACTCCCCTCTTGCTATGGAGTACGAAGACCGAGAAACTCTCTCTCGGACCCGCCAAATAAGCTTTCAGCCGACCTGAACTGCCTCCTGGCGGCTCATGCCGACTCTTCTTAATTTGCCTTAGTTAGGCTCCCCCTCAGCAGCTCGTCGCCGCCTGCGCCCCCTTTTCCCTAAAGAGGGTCGCTTTCGATTCGACAGAAAGGCCTCATAAGCCAATTCCAGTCTCACAGGTGGTGTTTAGTGGATAGGCACAAGGGTGGTTAGGTTGGTCGCAGTGAGTTCCACATAACCACGACAGCCGGCTGTCGTGGTATGCTTAGAGCAATCACCACCTCCCTTCTCGCACTCCGGGAGGTAGCCCTTTTCAATTGCTTCTGGGCGCAAAAAAAAAACGGGCCCACTCATTATAAATGCAACATTTGTCTCGATAACACGCAAGCGCTGTGATCGTTTACGGTACAATTGAACAGTACTTTGTAGTCCAAAACTATCTTTTTAAAACTGTGCTTTTCAGCGCAATTTTTTGTGTTCCGAATTTCTAAAATTGAT
The DNA here is from genome assembly GCA_963668995.1 of Parnassius mnemosyne. NCBI lineage: Eukaryota > Metazoa > Arthropoda > Insecta > Lepidoptera > Papilionidae > Parnassius > Parnassius mnemosyne. The sequence continues at coordinate 11,349,543 of CAVLGL010000046.1, read as the reverse complement.
AAACTAAATTTCTAATAGTTTCAATTTGATTTTCTATAGTTTTTTTATAAAGTCTGCGTTTCAGCGCAAAACACTGAATATATTGAATATATAGATTTTGTTTATCATTATAGCATGGTCTACCGTCTCACACACTTATCCTCAAAGTGGGAGTTCCAGTTATGCTACTGAGAAATCTCAATCCGTCTAAGTTGTGCAATGGGACCAGGTTGCGTGTGAAAGCAACGCCATTATATTTACTGGCTGTGCTCGAAGTGAATCGGTGTATATACCGCGGATACCACTTATACCAACGGACTACCCATTCGTGTTTAAAAGATTGCAATTCCCCCTTAAGGTCTGTTTCGCAATTACGATCATTAAGTCTCAGGGTTAGTCACTGAAAACTGCAGGAATTGATTTTAGGGGGGATTGCTTCTCGAACGGCTAGTTTTACGTGGCCTGCTCGAGAGTAAGCTCATCTAACAAATTGGTCGTGTTAACATCTGAAGGCAGAACCTCCAATGTATATAAAGAAGTACTTTCAGCATAGACTGAAAGAATAAATAGTCTTAACCCTTACATTCTTCCTTAGGTAGGTTTTCGGCGCGAGCTAGTTTGTGCATAAATCGTTCTCTTGCATATATATTTGGCATTGTTTTGTATAGTAACTAAACGCAATCAGACTGCGCTTCGTACTAGAATTTCTCTCATCTCTTTTGTATACACCCGTAAAACAAGTACTTGTTTTGCGAAAAATATTTTGATTTTAATATTATTTTTTCGTGAGACAGTATTTTACATTACTATTTCATGGGACAGTAACTTGTTACTTGCTAAACATTACCTGATTTACTGTTATTTTCTAAGAGATTCTCACCGTCTGGTAATAGAATAGTATGTAAATACTCGTATATAATAAATATGCCGTTTATTGACGTGTATACGTCTTTAAATTTGCTTCCAAAGTGGGCGTTAATTCAAAAAATTGATGATAAAAAAATCATCTACATCCAAAATTTAATTATACCAATCGATAGCTAAAGAACCAAAAAATTCTTTACGTCAAGTAAGGACTGAGACGCATCGCGTGCGGCAGAGAGGGAAATGCCGTCATTAAGAGGTGGCTTCGCAGTGTCACATGATTACCGTTTGGTATTATGTTGATTTGGAGAAGTTATGACGTTCGTTTGGGTTCCATTCGTCAGGTCTCATCAAGATCTATGGACTGCATTTATAAAACATTTGTATGAAATAGGTGTAGTGAATATATATGTGGTGTTAGTAAAATTGTGAAGACGTTCAAGCAGATCAAAGACACCGCCCGTACTTCTGCAGCTACAGCCGTCGAACCTTTCCAAGTGGATGATGACATTGGTACTTACCAGAATTTACCAGATTACGTAATTTATTTTTACCTAATCCCGGATTAAGGTTTTAGAATGTTTTAAGCCTGGTGTATCAGACCAGATCTAAAGTGATTTATTGTGGTGAAGAGTTTCCCGAGTCAATCGGGCAAGGCTTTTTGAAATTCCACAAAATGGCTCGGGTCCAAATTTAGTACTCTTTGAGCCCTCCCGTGCGAGCTTGTCAGCAATTTCAATGCCTACTGTTTAGGTCAAATCGTAACACTTAAAACTTGCAAAAACGCTCGTCTCGGGCGATAAACCTGTTTGACGGCTTCGGCCGGCGGGTATTCGTTTTTGCACGCAACAGCCGTGTGAATATTCTGGAATAATCAATTGTCCGCGACGGCCGTGTCGGTTAGAAGTCGGGAAGTTACGTTATAATCGTTAGGTCGCGTTAAGACCGCCTCCTTTGCGTTGTCTTATTTCGTTAGTATACGTGACAACGAGGCTTTCCTTGAGTTTTGAGTGATTAATTTATCTTTGATTACCATTAATTTGCATCGACGAGTTGCTTGTGTGGTATTTTAATATCGTACGAAGGAATTTTTTTACTGCTACTGTCAAATGCGCCTTCAATGTCCAGAAAGGCACAAAGAGCTATCTTTTCTTATATTCTTTATCCTCCAGTGCTTCTTCGACCTTGTCAATGACACTGGTCAGGGCCTTTTCCGTAGATTTGCCTCTGCAGTAAGCATTCTGGTTGTAGACTATATGACTCGTAGCTAGAGCAAAATCCCTATTATATATATATATATATATATATATATATATATATATATATACATATTGTTTAGGCCAAATCTATGCATTTGAAACGGCATCCAATCGCGTTCGACTTAGTGCATCGTGCGATGGTGTGAGGTGACGTGCGGTCGCCGGGGGGGGGGGGGGCAGCGGTATGCAGCTTCCCGGCGTTCGGCGCTCGTGGGCGAGACCAGTAGCTTGAGAGCAGCGGCGCAGTCGATAAACGTATTTTGAGTGATTAGAGTAATTTCGTTGCAATTGTACCGTCGCGTTAAGAGCCATTTGTGTGTTGACTCTGTAGTTAGTTTGCGTGTCACCTAGGCGGATTTCGAATTCTTAATGCGGGCGTAGTATTTAATATCGAACGAAGGAATTTAGTTTGTTGTTTGTAACGCTGTACTTTGTAACTCGAGAAGAGATCGCGTAAGTTCCCTATTTGTAATTTGGTGATAAATAAATCCGGAACATTGAATATTGAACTTTGAACTATTGTTCGTTACTTGTGTTGGGTGTCACGTGTTTGATTTTACGATGAACGTTGAATAAGTTGAGTTTGAAGTTAGTTAAATGTACAATAAAGTAGATAGACTGAAATAGTGAAATGAAGAAAGAAGTTGTCAATTGGTGACGTCCGCTGGAGTGATACAACATGGTGGGGCAGCATCGGACAGACCGCTGCCCGGTCACGTCAGCTGGTTCAGGTCATATAAATAAACACTACTACATACCACTTACATGCACCTACACCTACCTACCGCCTGACCGAGCCTTGGGGCGGACTTAGCTTCGGATCCAGGTACGTACTATTTATTTACCTAGCCTTATCTCTATTGTGTAGGTTAAGTCTCCATAGGCCATTGGGCCCCACCCTTAGTTGTTCATCGAATCTACATCTGTGTGGGCCCCTGTAGGGTCGATCATTTGTTGGGGCAGCTAGGGGCGTGTACATATTTATATATTGTTCACGCCCAAGCGCTGGTTTCGGGATTTGACGCCGGAGGGCGCTCAGCTCGGTGCCAGACCGGTTGTGACGTTCGGGCGAGCAGAGTGGCTTTGGTAGAGGGCGCGAGCGCAGAAAGTCAGTTGCTCGAATGCAGTGCTATAGATAGCATTGTGAAGTCGCTCGGTATAACCTCCATTTTTTAGAGTCGGTTTTGTTGGCAAATGGTGCAACGACGAGGAATTGTAGTCTAGAATTAGACGCCGGCTTGACAAATTATTAGGAAGTTAATATTGATTTCGATCAACGTCTGAATTTGTGGGTTGTGCGCGCTTAATTTACTGCGAATTTGATTATTCTAATTTGATAGCGTATATAGGTGCATTTGACAATATTAATTTGCTCGTGCGGCATTTGATATAGTTTGGAGACATTTTCCGTTGTCGGTTGAACGCTGAAATTCGTGACACTAGAGAAGGTCGTGTTAGGTTCTAGAAATAATTGTTGCCACGCGAAACGGAAGTGACCTTCGATCCGAACATTCGGTATTGTGTTGTGTGTTACGCTTTATAATAAACGGGAGTTAGTTGCGTCTGGAAGTTAGTTAATTGTACGATAAAGTTAATAGACTGACATTGTGAAGAAGAATGAAAGTGAATGTGGGTGACGCCGCTGGAGATTACCACAATTTGGAGCGGTGCCGAAGTCCGGGCTGCTGCCGACTTCAACGGTCCAGTCAGGTCTATCACAACCCACACCACAAAAACACCACTACACGCAACACATACACACCTTCGGCCCGACCGAGCCCTGAGACAGTCGTCGCCTCAGATACAGGTAAGTACTCTCTATTCGACTAGCCTTCCCCTTACAGTGTAGTAGGATAAAACATTTCCACAAGGCTATTCGGCCCCGTCCTTAGTTGTTCGTCGAGTCTACAGCTATGGGCCCCTGTGTGATCGAGGGCGTGTACATATATATATATATTCCAATGTCTTAAGTTGAAAAGAAAAAATGCTTTTAGGCTTTGGTAAATCGTAGTCCTTTCCACCAACCATAGGTATAAATAGAACTTTGACAATTGTCCAACGTTTGGAATATATCCCCATGCAAAACTTGCTCTGAATATTTTAACCAAATAAGGAAGAAAGATATTGCTGATCAATGTCCTTCTATTTTCCCTCGCCTCTTGTTATATAACAATTTTAAGGGTAACTCCTTGTGTATTGCACCTTACGCATTGGAAATCGTTTTAGGTTATGTTATGGTTCCGCTCCTGCCGTTAATAATTTTTTGGCAACTTCTTATTATTGCACCGTAGTTGAACCTCGCGAATTATTAGTTCGCGAATTTTCATAAATTAAGAAAATAAACATTCCGCCCGTACTTGGCCTCGGTGATAGATTATGGGAAGAAATTTATGTCCGCACAACTAAAAAATGGTCGATATATCGTAACTCTACCATTTGAAAGGGATATATTGTCTTTGGGCGATTTAAATGGAAGAAAAGGTTTTTATTAGTGCCTGATGCTAGCTCTGCCAAAATTAAAAATTATGATGACTTTATTATCGAATGCCTAAAAAAGGCAAATATATCGCCTGCGCTTCCAAGCATGGATGACTCTGCCTAGAAACGCCGTCATATTTCATACCGCACCACGGTGTCATTAGGCCAGACAAACTTACATCTAAGATACGCTACTGGAAGATAGTGCTAAAACTAGCACCCGCGTCTTCCTTAACGACATTCTTTATAGTGGACAGAATTTACAGTGCGATCTTTTTAATATAATTATAAATTTTCGTTTATTTCTTCTCGCAATAACCGCTTGTATCCGGAAAATATTTTCCTTGCTTTGACAAAAAACGTTAGAGCTAAACGCTGAATACTGCTCATAAAATGTGTTGTCATATTGACGTAGAATTATATAAGAAAAAATATATATTTTAAAATCCCATCGAATATCAGGCTGCATGAATTTCAGTCATGATTTTAAGGTTTATTGCATCATTATTTCACGAGTCATAACTAAAAAATGATTGTGTTTTATAGAAGCTATGAGTTTGTGCTTCTCAAAATGGTACTCGATTTTTATGGAAATGTTTAAAGTATTTTACACTTACAAGTAATGCGGACATTATTACATAGTTTGCACACATAATTACAAACTTTTTTATTAAAGTTACAGATGAACATACAGCTCACTCGCTGATAAGTGGCTACTACAGGCTATGTACGAGTACAACTTCAAACAACTTGAAACAGAGAATGCTACATGTTGCGTCACCTTTGAGGTCTAAGATAGAATGCCTCGTGATCATGACTTTCTATACACTCTTCAGCTACAATTCCATTAACCATCAGGTGGGATGATAGTAAAAACTCCGAGTTCCCTCAATATTCGTAACTATTTCAATTATTTTATCTGTTTTTATATTAGCAATTATATTTCTTTAGAATCTCCAAGGAAATTAATATTATTAAAAATTCTATTCCAGCAGATCGCCCTAAATGCAAATATACAAAAAAAGTGTACATAGGAGATAGATAGAGAATCACCTCCGGATCGAGAAACAAAATTACACAAATAGAAAAAAAAGCTATAAATTAGGTTGACCCGCGGGTGTCGTGAGAGGTAACAAAGGGAAATGCAGCAGGAAATGGGCATTACGAGTAGAA